>OZ012659.1:24853422-25372483 GCA_963942545.1 Oxycera nigricornis | reverse complement strand
AGCCAGCCAAAATACGTAGGAATCCCTCGGCAAGCAAATGACCGGAAAAATGGCGCAAAATGTTCGCAATGCCCTACAGGCAGATAATATCCAGTTTTTTCCGCGAAAAAATCAAAAGATCCTGAGAGCCAGCCAAAATACGTAGGAATCCCTCGGCAAGCAAATGACCGGAAAAATGGCGCAAAATGATCGCAATGCCCTACAGGCAGATAATATCCAGTTTTTTCCGCGAAAAAATCAAAAGATCCTGAGAGCCAGCCAAAATACGTAGGAATCCCTCGGCAAACAAATGACCGGAAAAATGGCGCAAAATGTTCGCAATGCCCTACAGGCAGATAATATCCAGTTTTTTCCGCGAAAAAATCAAAAGATCCTGAGAGCCAGCCAAAATACGTAGGAATCCCTCGGCAAGCAAATGACCGGAAAAATGGCGCAAAATGTTCGCAATGCCCTACAGGCAGATAATATCCAGTTTTTTCCGCGAAAAAATCAAAAGCTCCTGAGAGCCAGCCAAAATACGTAGGAATCCCTCGGCAAGCAACTGACCGGAAAAATGGCGCAAAATGTTCGCAATGCCCTACAGGCAGATAATATCCAGTTTTTTCCGCGAAAAAATCAAAAGCTCCTGAGAGCCAGCCAAAATACGTAGGAATCCCTCGGCAAGCAAATGACCGGAAAAATGGCGCAAAATGTTCGCAATGCCCTACAGGCAGATAATATCCAGTTTTTTCCGCGAAAAAATCAAAAGATCCTGAGAGCCAGCCAAAATACGTAGGAATCCCTCGGCAAGCAAATGACCGGAAAAATGGCGCAAAATGTTCGCAATGCCCTACAGGCAGATAATATCCAGTTTTTTCCGCGAAAAAATCAAAAGCTCCTGAGAGTCAGCCAAAATACGTAGGAATCCCTCGGCAAGCAAATGACCGGAAAAATGGCGCAAAATGTTCGCAATGCCCTACAGGCAGATAATATCCAGTTTTTTCCGCGAAAAAATCAAAAGCTCCTGAGAGCCAGCCAAAATACGTAGGAATCCCTCGGCAAGCAAATGACCGGAAAAATGGCGCAAAATGTTCGCAATGCCCTACAGGCAGATAATATCCAGTTTTTTCCGCGAAAAAATCAAAAGCTACTGCACGCCAGCCAGAACAAGTTGCAATCCCTCAGCAAGCAAATGACCGGAAAAATGGCGCAAAATGTTCGCAATGCCCTACAGGCAGATAATATCCAGTTTTTTCCGCGAAAAAATCAAAAGATCCTGAGAGCCAGCCAAAATACGTAGGAATCCCTCGGCAAGCAAATGACCGGAAAAATGGCGCAAAATGTTCGCAATGCCCTACAGGCAGATAATATCCAGTTTTTTCCGCGAAAAAATCAAAAGATCCTGATAGCCAGCCAAAATACGTAGGAATCCCTCGGCAAGCAAATGACCGGAAAAATGGCGCAAAATGTTCGCAATGCCCTAGAGGCAGATAATATCAAGTTTTTTTCGCGAAAAAATCAAAAGCTACTGCACGCCAGCCAGAACAAGTTGCAATCCCTCAGCAAGCAAATGACCGGAAAAATGGCGCAAAATGTTCGCCATGCCCTAGAGGCAGATAATATCAAGTTTTTTTTCGCGAAAAAATCAAAAGCTCCTGAACGCCAGCCAGAACAAGTTCCAATCCCTCAGCAAGCAAATGACCGGAAAAAATGGCGCATAATGTTCGCCACGCCCTAGAGGCAGATAATATCAAGTTTTTTTCGCGAAAAAATCCGAAGCTCCTGAACGCCAGCCAGAACAAGTTGCAATCCCTCAGCAAGCAAATGACCGGAAAAATGACGCAAAATGTTCGCCATGCCCTAGAGGCAGATAATATCAAGTTTTTTTCGCGAAAAAATCAAAAGCTACTGCACGCCAGCCAGAACAAGTTGCAATCCCTCAGCAATCAAATGACCGGAAAAATGGCGCAAAATGTTCGCCATGCCCTAGAGGCAGGTAATATCAAGTTTTATTCGCGAAAAAATCAAAAGCTACTGCACGCCAGCCAGAACAAGTTGCAATCCCTCAGCAAGCAAATGACCGGAAAAATGGCGCAAAAGGTTCGCAATGGCCTAGAGGCAGATAATATCAAGTTTTTTTCGCGAAACAATCAAAAGCTCCTGAACGCCAGCCAGAACAAGTTGCAATCCCTCAGCCAGCAAATGACCCGAAAAATGGCGCAAAATGCTCGCCATGCCCTAGAGGCAGATAATATCAAGTTTTTTTCGCGAAAAAATCAAAAGCTACTGCACGCCAGCCAGAACAAGTTGCAATCCCTCAGCAAGCAAATGACCGGAACAATGGCGCAAAATGTTCGCCACGCCTTAGAGGCAGATAATATCAAGTTTTTTTCGCGAAAAAATCAAAAGCTACTGCACACCAGCCAGAACAAGTTGCAATCCCTCAGCAAGCAAATGACCGGAAAATGGCGCAAAAGGTTCGCCACGCCCTAGAGGCAGATAATATCAAGTTTTTTTCGCGAAAAAATCAAAAGCTACTGCATGCCAGCCAGAACAAGTTGCAATCCCTCAGCAAGCAAATGACCGGAAAAATGGCGCAAAATGTTCGCCATGCCCTAGAGGCAGATAATATCAAGTTTTTTTCGCGAAAAAATCAAAAGCTACTGCACGCCAGCCAGAACAAGTTGCAATCCCTCAGCAAGCAAATGACCGGAAAAATGGCGCAAAAGGTTCGCAATGGCCTAGAGGCAGATAATATCAATTTTTTTTCGCGAAAAAATCAAAAGCTACTGCACGCCAGCCAGAACAAGTTGCAATCCCTCAGCAAGCAAATGACCGGAAAAATGGCGCAAAATGTTTGCCATGCCCTAGAGGCCGATAATATCAAGTGCTTTTTCGCGAAAAAATCAAAAGCTCCTGAACGCCAGCCAGAACAAGTTGCAATCCCTCAGCAAGCAAATGACCGGAAAAATGGCGCAAAAGGTTCGCAATGGCCTAGAGGCAGATAATATCAAGTTTTTTTCGCGAAAAAATCAAAAGCTACTGCACGCCAGCCAGAACAAGTTGCAATCCCTCAGCAAGCAAATGACCGGAAAAATGGCGCAAAAGGTTCGCAATGGCCTAGAGGCAGATAATATCAAGTTTTTTTCGCGAAACAATCAAAAGCTCCTGAACGCCAGCCAGAACAAGTTGCAATCCCTCAGCAAGCAAATGACCGGAAAAATGGCGCAAAATGTTCGCCATGCCCTAGAGGCAGATAATATCAAGTTTTTTTCGCGAAAAAATCAAAAGCTACTGCATGCCAGCCAGAACAAGTTGCAATCTCTCAGCAAGCAAATGACCGGAAAAATAGCGCAAAATGTTCGCCATGCCCTAGAGGCAGGTAATATCAAGTTTTTTTCGCGAAAAAATCAAAAGCTCCTGAACGCCAGCCAGAACAAGTTGCAATCACTCAGCAAGCAAATGACCGGAAAAATGGCGCAAAATGCTCGCCATGCCCTAGAGGCAGATAATATCAAGTTTTTTTTGCGAAAAAATCGAAAGCTCCTGAACGCCAGCTAGAACAAGTTGTAATCCCTCAGCAAGCAAATGACCGGAAAAATGGCGCAAAATGTTCGCCATGGCCTAGAGGCAGATAATATCAAGTTTTTTTCGCGAAAAAATCGAAAGCTCCTGAACGCCTGGCAGAACAAGTTTCAATCCCTCAGCAAGCAAATGACCGGAAAAATGGCGCAAAATGTTCGCCATGGCCTAGAGGCAGATAATATCAAGTTTTTCTCGCGAAAAAATCAAAAGCTACTGCACGCCAGCCAGAACAAGTTGCAATCCCTCAGCAAGCAAATGACCGGAAAAATGACGCAAAATGTTCGCCACGCCCTAGAGGCAGGTAATATCAAGTTTTTTTCGCGAAAAAATCAAAAGCTACTGCACGCCAGCCTGAACAAGTTGCAATCCCTCAGCAAGCAAATGACCGGAAAAATGGCGCAAAATGTTCGCCATGCCCTAGAGGCAGGTAATATCAAGTTTTTTTCGCGAAAAAATCAAAAGCTACTGCACGCCAGCCAGAACAAGTTGCAATCCCTCAGCAAGCAAATGACCGGAAAAATGACGCAAAATGTTCGCCACGCCCTAGAGGCAGATAATATCAAGTTTTTTTCGCGAAACAATCAAAAGCTCCTGAACGCCAGCCAGAACAAGTTTCAATCCCTCAGCAAGCAAATGACCGGAAAAATGGCGCAAAATGTTCGCCATGCCCTAGAGGCAGATAATATCAAGTTTTTCTCGCGAAAAAATCAAAAGCTACTGCACGCCAGCCAGAACAAGTTGCAATCCCTCAGCAAGCAAATGACCGGAAAAATGACGCAAAATGTTCGCCACGCCCTAGAGGCAGATAATATCAAGTTTTTTTCGCGAAACAATCAAAAGCTCCTGAACGCCAGCCAGAACAAGTTGCAATCCCTCAGCAAGCAAATGACCGGAAAAATGACGCAAAATGTTCGCCACGCCCTAGAGGCAGATAATATCAAGTTTTTTTCGCGAAACAATCAAAAGCTCCTGAACGCCAGCCAGAACAAGTTTCAATCCCTCAGCAAGCAAATGACCGGAAAAATGGCGCAAAATGTTCGCCATGCCCTAGAGGCAGGTAATATCAAGTTTTTTTCGCGAAAAAATCAAAAGCTACTGCACGCCAGCCAGAACAAGTTGCAATCCCTCAGCAAGCAAATGACCGGAAAAATGACGCAAAATGTTCGCCACGCCCTAGAGGCAGATAATATCAAGTTTTTTTCGCGAAAAAATCGAAAGCTCCTGAACGCCTGGCAGAACAAGTTTCAATCCCTCAGCAAGCAAATGACCGGAAAAATGGCGCAAAATGTTCGCCATGGCCTAGAGGCAGATAATATCAAGTTTTTCTCGCGAAAAAATCAAAAGCTACTGCACGCCAGCCAGAACAAGTTGCAATCCCTCAGCAAGCAAATGACCGGAAAAATGACGCAAAATGTTCGCCACGCCCTAGAGGCAGGTAATATCAAGTTTTTTTCGCGAAAAAATCAAAAGCTACTGCACGCCAGCCTGAACAAGTTGCAATCCCTCAGCAAGCAAATGACCGGAAAAATGGCGCAAAATGTTCGCCATGCCCTATAGGCAGGTAATATCAAGTTTTTTTCGCGAAAAAATCAAAAGCTACTGCACGCCAGCCAGAACAAGTTGCAATCCCTCAGCAAGCAAATGACCGGAAAAATGACGCAAAATGTTCGCCACGCCCTAGAGGCAGATAATATCAAGTTTTTTTCGCGAAACAATCAAAAGCTCCTGAACGCCAGCCAGAACAAGTTTCAATCCCTCAGCAAGCAAATGACCGGAAAAATGGCGCAAAATGTTCGCCATGCCCTAGAGGCAGATAATATCAAGTTTTATTCGCGAAAAAATCAAAAGCTACTGCACGCCAGCCAGAACAAGTTGCAATCCCTCAGCAAGAAAATGACCGGAAAAATGACGCAAAATGTTCGCCACGCCCTAGAGGCAGGTAATATCAAGTTTTTTTCGCGAAAAAATCAAAAGCTACTGCACGCCAGCCAGAACAAGTTGCAATCCCTCAGCAAGCAAATGACCGGAAAAATGACGCAAAATGTTCGCCACGCCCTAGAGGCAGATAATATCAAGTTTTTTTCGCGAAACAATCAAAAGCTCCTGAACGCCAGCCAGAACAAGTTTCAATCCCTCAGCAAGCAAATGACCGGAAAAATGGCGCAAAATGTTCGCCATGCCCTAGAGGCAGATAATATCAAGTTTTATTCGCGAAAAAATCAAAAGCTACTGCACGCCAGCCAGAACAAGTTGCAATCCCTCAGCAAGCAAATGACCGGAACAATGGCGCAAAATGTTCGCCATGCCCTAGAGGCAGATAATGTCAAGTTTTTTTCGCGAAAAAATCAAAAGCTCCTGAACGCCAGCCAGAACAAGTTTCAATCCCTCAGCAAGCAAATGACCGGAAAAATGGCGCAAAATGTTCGCCATGCCCTAGAGGCAGATAATATCAAGTTTTATTCGCGAAAAAATCAAAAGCTACTGCACGCCAGCCAGAACAAGTTGCAATCCCTCAGCAAGCAAATGACCGGAAAAATGGCGCAAAATGTTCGCCATGCCCTAAGGGCTGATAATATCAAGTTTTTTTCGCGAAAAAATCAAAAGCTACTGCACGCCAGCCGGAACAAGTTGCAATCCCTCAGCAAGCAAATGACCGGAAAAATGGCGCAAAATGTTCCCCATGCTTTAGAGGCAGATAATATCAAGTTTTTTTCGCGAAAATATCAAAAGCTACTGCACGCCAGCCAGAACAAGTTGCAATCCCTCAGCAAGCAAATGACCGGAAAAATGGCGCAAAATGTTCGCCATGCCCTAGAGGCAGGTAATATCAAGTTTTTTTCGCGAAAAAATCAAAAGCTACTGCACGCCAGCCAGAACAAGTTGCAATCCCTCAGCAAGCAAATGACCGGAAAAATGACGCAAAATGTTCGCCACGCCCTAGAGGCAGATAATATCAAGTTTTTTTCGCGAAACAATCAAAAGCTCCTGAACGCCAGCCAGAACAAGTTTCAATCCCTCAGCAAGCAAATGACCGGAAAAATGGCGCAAAATGTTCGCCATGCCCTAGAGGCAGATAATATCAAGTTTTATTCGCGAAAAAATCAAAAGCTACTGCACGCCAGCCAGAACAAGTTGCAATCCCTCAGCAAGCAAATGACCGGAAAATTGGCGCAAAAGGTTTGCAATTGCCTAGAGGCAGATAATATCAAGTTTTTTTCGCGAAAAAATCAAAAGCTCCTGCACGCCAGCCGGAACAAGTTGCAATCCCTCAGCAAGCAAATGACCGGAACAATGGCGCAAAATGTTCGCCACGCCCTAGAGGCAGATAATATCAAGTTTTTTTCGCGAAAAAATCAAAAGCTACTGCACACCAGCCAGAACAAGTTGCAATCCCTCAGCAAGCAAATGACCGAAAAAATGGTGCAAAATGTTCGCCATGCCCTAGAGGCAGATAATATCAAGTTTTTTTCGCGAATGAATCAAAAGCTCCTGAACGCCAGCCAAAACAAGTTGCAATCCCTCAGCAAGCAAATGACCGGAAAATGGCGCAAAATTTTTGCCATGCCCTAGAGGCAGAGAATATCAAGTTTTTTTCGCGAAAAAATCAAAAGCTCCTGAACGCCAGCCAGAACAAGTTGCAATCCCTCAGCAAGCAAATGACCGGAAAAATGGCGCAAAATGTTCGCCATGCCCTAGAGGCAGATAATATCAAGTTTTTTTGCGAAAAAATCAAAAGCTACTGCACGCCAGCCAGAACAAGTTGCAATCCCTCAGCAAGCAAATGACCGGCAAAATGGCGCAAAATGTTCGCCATGCCCTAGAGGCAGGTAATATCAAGTTTTTTTCGCGAAAAAATCAAAAGCTACTGCACGCCAGCCAGAACAAGTTGCAATCCCTCAGCAAGCAAATGACCGGAAAAATGGCGCAAAATGTTCGCCATGCCCTAGAGGCAGATAATATCAAGTTTTTTTCGCGAAAAAATCAAAAGCTACTGCACGCCAGCCAAAACAAATTGCAATCCCTCAGCAAGCAAATGACCGGAAAAATAACGCAAAAGGTTCGCCATGCCCTAGAGGCAGATAATATCAAGTTTTTTTGCGAAAAAATCGAAAGCTCCTGAACGCCAGCCAGAACAAGTTGCAATCCCTCAGCAAGCAAATGACCGGAAAAATGGCGCAAAATGTTCGCCACGCCCTAGAGGCAGATAATATCAAGTTTTTTTTCGCGAAAAAATCAAAAGCTCCTGAACGCCAGCCAGAACAAGTTGCAATCCCTCAGCAAGCAAATGACCGGAAAAACGGCGCAAAATGTTCGCCATGCCCTAGAGGCAGATAATATCAAGTTTTTTTCGCGAAAAAATCAAAAGCTTCTGCACGCCAGCCAGAACAAGTTGCAATCCCTCAGCAAGCAAATGACCGGCAAAATGGCGCAAAATGTTCGCCATGCCCTAGAGGCAGGTAATATCAAGTTTTTTTCGCGAAAAAATCAAAAGCTACTGCACGCCAGCCAGAACAAGTTGCAATCCCTCAGCAAGCAAATGACCGAAAAAATGGTGCAAAATGTTCGCCACGCCCTAGAGGCATATAATATCAAGTTTTTTTCGCGAAAAAATCAAAAGCTACTGCACGCCAGCCAGAACAAGTTGCAATCCCTCAGCAAGCAAATGACCGGAAAAATGGCGCAAAATGTTCGCCATGCCCTAGAGGCAGATAATATCAAGTTTTTTTCGCGAAAAAATCAAAAGCTCCTGCACGCCAGCCGGAACAAGTTGCAATCCCTCAGCAAGCAAATGACCGGAACAATGGCGCAAAATGTTCGCCACGCCCTAGAGGCAGATAATATCAAGTTTTTTTCGCGAAAAAATCAAAAGCTACTGCACACCAGCCAGAACAAGTTGCAATCCCTCAGCAAGCAAATGACCGAAAAAATGGTGCAAAATGTTCGCCACGCCCTAGAGGCAGAGAATATCAAGTTTTTTTCGCGAAAAAATCAAAAGCTCCTGAACGCCAGCCAGAACAAGTTGCAATCCCTCAGCAAGCAAATGACCGGAACAATGGCGCAAAATGTTCGCCACGCCCTAGAGGCAGATAATATCAAGTTTTTTTCGCGAAAAAATCAAAAGCTACTGCACGCCAGCCAGAACAAGTTGCAATCCCTCAGCAAGCAAATGACCGGAAAAATGGCGCAAAATGTTCGCCATGCCCTAGAGGCAGATAATATCAAGTTTTTTTCGCGAAAAAATCAAAAGCTCCTGAACGCCAGCCGGAACAAGTTGCAATCCCTCAGCAAGCAAATGACCGGAAAAATGGCGCAAAAGGTTCGCAATGGCCTAGAGGCAGATAATATCAAGTTTTTTTCGCGAAAAAATCAAAAGCTACTGCACGCCAGCCAGAACAAGTTGCAATCCCTCAGCAAGCAAATGACCGGAAAAATGGCGCAAAATGTTCGCCATGCCCTAGAGGCAGATAATATCAAGTTTTTTTCGCGAAAAAATCAAAAGCTACTGCACGCCAGCCAGAACAAGTTGCAATCCCTCAGCAAGCAAATGACCGGAAAAATGGCGCAAAATGTTCGCCATGCCCTAGAGGCAGATAATATCAAGTTTTTTTCGCGAAAAAATCAAAAGCTACTGCACGCCAGCCAGAACAAGTTGCAATCCCTCAGCAAGCAAATGACCGGAAAAATGGCGCAAAATGTTCGCCATGCCCTAGAGGCAGATAATATTAAGTTTTTTTCGCGAAAAAATCAAAAGCTCCTGAACGCCAGCCGGAACAAGTTGCAATCCCTCAGCAAGCAAATGACCGGAAAAATGGCGCAAAAGGTTCGCAATGGCCTAGAGGCAGATAATATCAAGTTTTTTTCGCGAAAAAATCAAAAGCTACTGCACGCCAGCCAGAACAAGTTGCAATCCCTCAGCAAGCAAATGACCGGAACAATGGCGCAAAATGTTCGCCATGCCCTAGAGGCAGATAATATCAAGTTTTTTTCGCGAAAAAATCAAAAGCTCCTGAACGCCAGCCGGAACAAGTTGCAATCCCTCAGCAAGCAAATGACCGGAACAATGGCGCAAAATGTTCGCCATGCCCTAGAGGCAGATAATATCAAGTTTTTTTCGCGAAAAAATCAAAAGCTCCTGAACGCCAGCCAGAACAAGTTGCAATCCCTCAGCAAGCAAATGACCGGAACAATGGCGCAAAATGTTCGCCACGCCCTAGAGGCAGATAATATCAAGTTTTTTTCGCGAAAAAATCAAAAGCTACTGCACGCCAGCCAGAACAAGTTGCAATCCCTCAGCAAGCAAATGACCGGAAAAATGGCGCAAAATGTTCGCCATGCCCTAGAGGCAGATAATATCAAGTTTTTTTCGCGAAAAAATCAAAAGCTCCTGAACGCCAGCCGGAACAAGTTGCAATCCCTCAGCAAGCAAATGACCGGAAAAATGGCGCAAAAGGTTCGCAATGGCCTAGAGGCAGATAATATCAAGTTTTTTTCGCGAAAAAATCAAAAGCTACTGCACGCCAGCCAGAACAAGTTGCAATCCCTCAGCAAGCAAATGACCGGAACAATGGCGCAAAATGTTCGCCATGCCCTAGAGGCAGATAATATCAAGTTTTTTTCGCGAAAAAATCAAAAGCTCCTGAACGCCAGCCGGAACAAGTTGCAATCCCTCAGCAAGCAAATGACCGGAAAAATGGCGCAAAAGGTTCGCAATGGCCTAGGGGCAGATAATATCAAGTTTTTTTCGCGAAAAAATCAAAAGCTACTGCACGCCAGCCAGAACAAGTTGCAATCCCTCAGCAAGCAAATGACCGGAAAAATGGCGCAAAATGTTCGCCATGCCCTAGAGGCAGATAATATCAAGTTTTTTTCGCGAAAAAATCAAAAGCTACTGCACGCCAGCCAGAACAAGTTGCAATCCCTCAGCAAGCAAATGACCGGAAAAATGGCGCAAAATGTTCGCCATGCCTTAGAGGCAGATAATATCAAGTTTTTTTCGCGAAAAAATCAAAAGCTCCTGAACGCCAGCCGGAACAAGTTGCAATCCCTCAGCAAGCAAATGACCGGAAAAATGGCGCAAAAGGTTCGCAATGGCCTAGAGGCAGATAATATCAAGTTTTTTTCGCGAAAAAATCAAAAGCTACTGCACGCCAGCCAGAACAAGTTGCAATCCCTCAGCAAGCAAATGACCGGAAAAATGGCGCAAAATGTTCGCCATGCCCTAGAGGCAGATAATATCAAGTTTTTTTCGCGAAAAAATCAAAAGCTACTGCACGCCAGCCAGAACAAGTTGCAATCCCTCAGCAAGCAAATGACCGGAAAAATGGCGCAAAATGTTCGCCATGCCCTAGAGGCAGATAATATCAAGTTTTTTTCGCGAAAAAATCAAAAGCTCCTGAACGCCAGCCAGAACAAATTGCAATCCCTCAGCAAGCAAATGACCGGAAAAATGGCGCAAAATGTTCGCCATGCCCTAGAGGCAGATAATATCAAGTTTTTTTCGCGAAAAAATCAAAAGCTCCTGAACGCCAGCCAGAACAAGTTGCAATCCCTCAGCAAGCAAATGACCGGAAAAATGGCGCAAAATGTTCGCCACGCCCTAGAGGCAGATAATATCAATTTTTTTTCGCGAAAAAATCAAAAGCTCCTGAACGCCAGCCAGAACAAGTTTCAATCCCTCAGCAAGCAAATGACCGGAAAAACGGCGCAAAAAGTTCGCCATGCCCTAGAGGCAGATAATATCAAGTTTTTTTCGCGAAAAAATCAAAAGCTACTGCACGCCAGCCAGAACAAGTTGCAATCCCTCAGCAAGCAAATGACCGGCAAAATGGCGCAAAATGTTCGCCATGCCCTAGAGGCAGGTAATATCAAGTTTTTTTCGCGAAAAAATCAAAAGCTACTGCACGCCAGCCAGAACAAGTTGCAATCCCTCAGCAAGCAAATGACCGAAAAAATGGTGCAAAATGTTCGCCACGCCCTAGAGGCAGATAATATCAAGTTTTTTTCGCGAAAAAATCAAAAGCTACTGCACACCATCCAGAACAAGTTGCAATCCCTCAGCAAGCAAATGACCGAAAAAATGGTGCAAAATGTTCGCCACGCCCTAGAGGCAGAGAATATCAAGTTTTTTTCGCGAAAAAATCAAAAGCTCCTGAACGCCAGCCAGAACAAGTTGCAATCCCTCAGCAAGCAAATGACCGGAACAATGGCGCAAAATGTTCGCCACGCCCTAGAGGCAGATAATATCAAGTTTTTTTCGCGAAAAAATCAAAAGCTACTGCACGCCAGCCGGAACAAGTTGCAATCCCTCAGCAAGCAAATGACCGGAACAATGGCGCAAAATGTTCGCCATGCCCTAGAGGCAGATAATATCAAGTTTTTTTCGCGAAAAAATCAAAAGCTCCTGAACGCCAGCCGGAACAAGTTGCAATCCCTCAGCAAGCAAATGACCGGAAAAATGGCGCAAAATGTTCGCCATGCCCTAGAGGCAGATAATATCAAGTTTTTTTCGCGAAAAAATCAAAAGCTCCTGCACGCCAGCCGGAACAAGTTGCAATCCCTCAGCAAGCAAATGACCGGAACAATGGCGCAAAATGTTCGCCACGCCCTAGAAGCAGATAATATCAAGTTTTTTTCGCGAAAAAATCAAAAGCTACTGCACACCAGCCAGAACAAGTTGCAATCCCTCAGCAAGCAAATGACCGAAAAAATGGTGCAAAATGTTCGCCATGCCCTAGAGGCAGATAATAACAAGTTTTTTTCGCGAATGAATCAAAAGCTCCTGAACGCCAGCCAAAACAAGTTGCAATCCCTCAGCAAGCAAATGACCGAAAAAATGGTGCAAAATGTTCGCCATGCCCTAGAGGCAGATAATATCAAGTTTTTTTCGCGAATGAATCAAAAGCTCCTGAACGCCAGCCAGAACAAGTTGCAATCCCTCAGCAAGCAAATGACCGGAAAAATGGCGCAAAATGTTCGCCATGCCCTAGAGGCAGATAATATCAAGTTTTTTTCGCGAAAAAATCAAAAGCTCCTGCACGCCAGCCGGAACAAGTTGCAATCCCTCAGCAAGCAAATGACCGGAACAATGGCGCAAAATGTTCGCCACGCCCTAGAGGCAGATAATATCAAGTTTTTTTCGCGAAAAAATCAAAAGCTACTGCACACCAGCCAGAACAAGTTGCAATCCCTCAGCAAGCAAATGACCGAAAAAATGGTGCAAAATGTTCGCCATGCCCTAGAGGCAGATAATATCAAGTTTTTTTCGCGAATGAATCAAAAGCTCCTGAACGCCAGCCAAAACAAGTTGCAATCCCTCAGCAAGCAAATGACCGGAAAATGGCGCAAAATTTTTGCCATGCCCTAGAGGCAGAGAATATCAAGTTTTTTTCGCGAAAAAATCAAAAGCTCCTGAACGCCAGCCAGAACAAGTTGCAATCCCTCAGCAAGCAAATGACCGGAAAAATGGCGCAAAATGTTCGCCATGCCCTAGAGGCAGATAATATCAAGTTTTTTTGCGAAAAAATCAAAAGCTACTGCACGCCAGCCAGAACAAGTTGCAATCCCTCAGCAAGCAAATGACCGGCAAAATGGCGCAAAATGTTCGCCATGCCCTAGAGGCAGGTAATATCAAGTTTTTTTCGCGAAAAAATCAAAAGCTACTGCACGCCAGCCAGAACAAGTTGCAATCCCTCAGCAAGCAAATGACCGGAAAAATGGCGCAAAATGTTCGCCATGCCCTAGAGGCAGATAATATCAAGTTTTTTTCGCGAAAAAATCAAAAGCTACTGCACGCCAGCCAAAACAAATTGCAATCCCTCAGCAAGCAAATGACCGGAAAAATAACGCAAAAGGTTCGCCATGCCCTAGAGGCAGATAATATCAAGTTTTTTTGCGAAAAAATCGAAAGCTCCTGAACGCCAGCCAGAACAAGTTGCAATCCCTCAGCAAGCAAATGACCGGAAAAATGGCGCAAAATGTTCGCCACGCCCTAGAGGCAGATAATATCAAGTTTTTTTTCGCGAAAAAATCAAAAGCTCCTGAACGCCAGCCAGAACAAGTTGCAATCCCTCAGCAAGCAAATGACCGGAAAAACGGCGCAAAATGTTCGCCATGCCCTAGAGGCAGATAATATCAAGTTTTTTTCGCGAAAAAATCAAAAGCTTCTGCACGCCAGCCAGAACAAGTTGCAATCCCTCAGCAAGCAAATGACCGGCAAAATGGCGCAAAATGTTCGCCATGCCCTAGAGGCAGATAATATCAAGTTTTTTTCGCGAAAAAATCAAAAGCTCCTGCACGCCAGCCAGAACAAGTTGCAATCCCTCAGCAAGCAAATGACCGGAACAATGGCGCAAAATGTTCGCCACGCCCTAGAGGCAGATAATATCAAGTTTTTTTCGCGAAAAAATCAAAAGCTACTGCACACCAGCCAGAACAAGTTGCAATCCCTCAGCAAGCAAATGACCGAAAAAATGGTGCAAAATGTTCGCCACGCCCTAGAGGCAGAGAATATCAAGTTTTTTTCGCGAAAAAATCAAAAGCTCCTGAACGCCAGCCAGAACAAGTTGCAATCCCTCAGCAAGCAAATGACCGGAACAATGGCGCAAAATGTTCGCCACGCCCTAGAGGCAGATAATATCAAGTTTTTTTCGCGAAAAAATCAAAAGCTACTGCACGCCAGCCGGAACAAGTTGCAATCCCTCAGCAAGCAAATGACCGGAACAATGGCGCAAAATGTTCGCCATGCCCTAGAGGCAGATAATATCAAGTTTTTTTCGCGAAAAAATCAAAAGCTCCTGAACGCCAGCCGGAACAAGTTGCAATCCCTCAGCAAGCAAATGACCGGAAAAATGGCGCAAAAGGTTCGCAATGGCCTAGAGGCAGATAATATCAAGTTTTTTTCGCGAAAAAATCAAAAGCTACTGCACGCCAGCCAGAACAAGTTGCAATCCCTCAGCAAGCAAATGACCGGAAAAATGGCGCAAAATGTTCGCCATGCCCTAGAGGCAGATAATATCAAGTTTTTTTCGCGAAAAAATCAAAAGCTACTGCACGCCAGCCAGAACAAGTTGCAATCCCTCAGCAAGCAAATGACCGGAAAAATGGCGCAAAATGTTCGCCATGCCCTAGAGGCAGATAATATCAAGTTTTTTTGCGAAAAAATCGAAAGCTCCTGAACGCCAGCCAGAACAAGTTGCAATCCCTCAGCAAGCAAATGACCGGAAAAATGGCGCAAAATGTTCGCCATGCCCTAGAGGCAGATAATATCAAGTTTTTTTGCGAAAAAATCGAAAGCTCCTGAACGCCAGCCAGAACAAGTTGCAATCCCTCAGCAAGCAAATGACCGGAAAAATGGCGCAAAATGTTCGCCACGCCCTAGAGGCAGATAATATCAAGTTTTTTTCGCGAAAAAATCAAAAGCTCCTGAACGCCAGCCAGAACAAGTTGCAATCCCTCAGCAAGCAAATGACCGGAAAAACGGCGCAAAATGTTCGCCATGCCCTAGAGGCAGATAATATCAAGTTTTTTTCGCGAAAAAATCAAAAGCTACTGCACGCCAGCCAGAACAAGTTGCAATCCCTCAGCAAGCAAATGACCGAAAAAATGGTGCAAAATGTTCGCCACGCCCTAGAGGCAGATAATATCAAGTTTTTTTCGCGAAAAAATCAAAAGCTACTGCACACCAGCCAGAACAAGTTGCAATCCCTCAGCAAGCAAATGACCGAAAAAATGGTGCAAAATGTTCGCCACGCCCTAGAGGCAGAGAATATCAAGTTTTTTTCGCGAAAAAATCAAAAGCTCCTGAACGCCAGCCAGAACAAGTTGCAATCCCTCAGCAAGCAAATGACCGGAACAATGGCGCAAAATGTTCGCCACGCCCTAGAGGCAGATAATATCAAGTTTTTTTCGCGAAAAAATCAAAAGCTACTGCACGCCAGCCGGAATAAGTTGCAATCCCTCAGCAAGCAAATGACCGGAACAATGGCGCAAAATGTTCGCCATGCCCTAGAGGCAGATAATATCAAGTTTTTTTCGCGAAAAAATCAAAAGCTCCTGAACGCCAGCCGGAACAAGTTGCAATCCCTCAGCAAGCAAATGACCGGAAAAATGGCGCAAAATGTTCGCCATGCCCTAGAGGCAGATAATATCAAGTTTTTTTCGCGAAAAAATCAAAAGCTCCTGCACGCCAGCCGGAACAAGTTGCAATCCCTCAGCAAGCAAATGACCGGAACAATGGCGCAAAATGTTCGCCACGCCCTAGAAGCAGATAATATCAAGTTTTTTTCGCGAAAAAATCAAAAGCTACTGCACACCAGCCAGAACAAGTTGCAATCCCTCAGCAAGCAAATGACCGAAAAAATGGTGCAAAATGTTCGCCACGCCCTAGAGGCAGAGAATATCAAGTTTTTTTCGCGAAAAAATCAAAAGCTCCTGAACGCCAGCCAGAACAAGTTGCAATCCCTCAGCAAGCAAATGACCGGAACAATGGCGCAAAATGTTCGCCACGCCCTAGAGGCAGATAATATCAAGTTTTTTTCGCGAAAAAATCAAAAGCTACTGCACGCCAGCCGGAACAAGTTGCAATCCCTCAGCAAGCAAATGACCGGAACAATGGCGCAAAATGTTCGCCATGCCCTAGAGGCAGATAATATCAAGTTTTTTTCGCGAAAAAATCAAAAGCTCCTGCACGCCAGCCGGAACAAGTTGCAATCCCTCAGCAAGCAAATGACCGGAACAATGGCGCAAAATGTTCGCCACGCCCTAGAAGCAGATAATATCAAGTTTTTTTCGCGAAAAAATCAAAAGCTACTGCACACCAGCCAGAACAAGTTGCAATCCCTCAGCAAGCAAATGACCGAAAAAATGGTGCAAAATGTTCGCCACGCCCTAGAGGCAGAGAATATCAAGTTTTTTTCGCGAAAAAATCAAAAGCTCCTGAACGCCAGCCAGAACAAGTTGCAATCCCTCAGCAAGCAAATGACCGGAACAATGGCGCAAAATGTTCGCCACGCCCTAGAGGCAGATAATATCAAGTTTTTTTCGCGAAAAAATCAAAAGCTACTGCACGCCAGCCGGAACAAGTTGCAATCCCTCAGCAAGCAAATGACCGGAACAATGGCGCAAAATGTTCGCCATGCCCTAGAGGCAGATAATATCAAGTTTTTTTCGCGAAAAAATCAAAAGCTCCTGAACGCCAGCCGGAACAAGTTGCAATCCCTCAGCAAGCAAATGACCGGAAAAATGGCGCAAAATGTTCGCCACGCCCTAGAGGCAGATAATATCAAGTTTTTTTCGCGAAAAAATCAAAAGCTACTGCACACCAGCCAGAACAAGTTGCAATCCCTCAGCAAGCAAATGACCGGAAAAATGGCGCAAAATGTTCGCCATGCCCTAGAGGCAGATAATATCAAGTTTTTTTCGCGAAAAAATCAAAAGCTCCTGCACGCCAGCCGGAACAAGTTGCAATCCCTCAGCAAGCAAATGACCGGAACAATGGCGCAAAATGTTCGCCACGCCCTAGAGGCAGATAATATCAAGTTTTTTTCGCGAAAAAATCAAAAGCTACTGCACACCAGCCAGAACAAGTTGCAATCCCTCAGCAAGCAAATGACCGGAAAAATGGCGCAAAATGTTCGCCATGCCCTAGAGGCAGATAATATCAAGTTTTTTTCGCGAAAAAATCAAAAGCTCCTGAACGCCAGCCAGAACAAGTTGCAATCCCTCAGCAAGCAAATGACCGGAAAAATGGCGCAAAATGTTCGCCACGCCCTAGAGGCAGATAATATCAAGTTTTTTTCGCGAAAAAATCAAAAGCTACTGCACGCCAGCCAAAACAAATTGCAATCCCTCAGCAAGCAAATGACCGGAAAAATGGCGCAAAATGTTCGCCACGCCCTAGAGGCAGATAATATCAAGTTTTTTTTCGCGAAAAAATCAAAAGCTCCTGAACGCCAGCCAGAACAAGTTGCAATCCCTCAGCAAGCAAATGACCGGAAAAACGGCGCAAAATGTTCGCCATGCCCTAGAGGCAGATAATATCAAGTTTTTTTCGCGAAAAAATCAAAAGCTTCTGCACGCCAGCCAGAACAAATTGCAATCCCTCAGCAAGCAAATGACCGGCAAAATGGCGCAAAATGTTCGCCATGCCCTAAAGGCAGGTAATATCAAGTTTTTTTCGCGAAAAAATCAAAAGCTACTGCACGCCAGCCAGAACAAGTTGCAATCCCTCAGCAAGCAAATGACCGAAAAAATGGTGCAAAATGTTCGCCACGCCCTAGAGGCATATAATATCAAGTTTTTTTCGCGAAAAAATCAAAAGCTACTGCACGCCAGCCAGAACAAGTTGCAATCCCTCAGCAAGCAAATGACCGGAAAAATGGCGCAAAATGTTCGCCATGCCCTAGAGGCAGGTAATATCAAGTTTTTTTCGCGAAAAAATCAAAAGCTACTGCACGCCAGCCAGAACAAGTTGCAATCCCTCAGCAAGCAAATGACCGAAAAAATGGTGCAAAATGTTCGCCACGCCCTAGAGGCATATAATATCAAGTTTTTTTCGCGAAAAAATCAAAAGCTACTGCACGCCAGCCAGAACAAGTTGCAATCCCTCAGCAAGCAAATGACCGGAAAAACGGCGCAAAATGTTCGCCATGCCCTAGAGGCAGATAATATCAAGTTTTTTTCGCGAAAAAATCAAAAGCTTCTGCACGCCAGCCAGAACAAGTTGCAATCCCTCAGCAAGCAAATGACCGGAACAATGGCGCAAAATGTTCGCCACGCCCTAGAGGCAGATAATATCAAGTTTTTTTCGCGAAAAAATCAAAAGCTACTGCACGCCAGCCAGAACAAGTTGCAATCCCTCAGCAAGCAAATGACCGGAAAAATGGCGCAAAATGTTCGCCATGCCCTAGAGGCAGATAATATCAAGTTTTTTTCGCGAAAAAATCAAAAGCTACTGCACGCCAGCCAAAACAAATTGCAATCCCTCAGCAAGCAAATGAAATGAAAAAATGACCGGAACAATGGCGCAAAATGTTCGCCACGCCCTAGAGGCAGATAATATCAAGTTTTTTTCGCGAAAAAATCAAAAGCTACTGCACGCCAGCCGGAACAAGTTGCAATCCCTCAGCAAGCAAATGACCGGAACAATGGCGCAAAATGTTCGCCATGCCCTAGAGGCAGATAATATCAAGTTTTTTTCGCGAAAAAATCAAAAGCTCCTGAACGCCAGCCGGAACAAGTTGCAATCCCTCAGCAAGCAAATGACCGGAAAAATGGCGCAAAAGGTTCGCAATGGCCTAGAGGCAGATAATATCAAGTTTTTTTCGCGAAAAAGTCAAAAGCTACTGCACGCCAGCCAGAACAAGTTGCAATCCCTCAGCAAGCAAATGACCGGAAAAATGGCGCAAAATGTTCGCCATGCCCTAGAGGCAGATAATATCAAGTTTTTTTCGCGAAAAAATCAAAAGCTACTGCACGCCAGCCAGAACAAGTTGCAATCCCTCAGCAAGCAAATGACCGGAAAAATGGCGCAAAATGTTCGCCATGCCCTAGAGGCAGATAATATCAAGTTTTTTTCGCGAAAAAATCAAAAGCTCCTGAACGCCAGCCAGAACAAGTTGCAATCCCTCAGCAAGCAAATGACCGGAAAAATGGCGCAAAATGTTCGCCATGCCCTAGAGGCAGATAATATCAAGTTTTTTTGCGAAAAAATCGAAAGCTCCTGAACGCCAGCCAGAACAAGTTGCAATCCCTCAGCAAGCAAATGACCGGAAAAATGGCGCAAAATGTTCGCCACGCCCTAGAGGCAGATAATATCAAGTTTTTTTTCGCGAAAAAATCAAAAGCTCCTGAACGCCAGCCAGAACAAGTTGCAATCCCTCAGCAAGCAAATGACCGGAAAAACGATGCAAAATGTTCGCCATGCCCTAGAGGCAGATAATATCAAGTTTTTTTCGCGAAAAAATCAAAAGCTACTGCACGCCAGCCAGAACAAGTTGCAATCCCTCAGCAAGCAAATGACCGGCAAAATGGCGCAAAATGTTCGCCATGCCCTAGAGGCAGGTAATATCAAGTTTTTTTCGCGAAAAAATCAAAAGCTACTGCACGCCAGCCAGAACAAGTTGCAATCCCTCAGCAAGCAAATGACCGGAAAAATGGCGCAAAATGTTCGCCATGCCCTAGAGGCAGATAATATCAAGTTTTTTTGCGAAAAAATCGAAAGCTACTGCACGCCAGCCAGAACAAGTTGCAATCCCTCAGCAAGCAAATGACCGGAAAAATGGCGCAAAATGTTCGCCATGCCCTAGAGCCAGATAATATCAAGTTTTTTTCGCGAAAAAATCAAAAGCTCCTGAACGCCAGCCAGAACAAGTTGCAATCCCTCAGCAAGCAAATGACCGGAAAAATGGCGCAAAATGTTCGCCACGCCCTAGAGGCAGATAATATCAAGTTTTTTTTCGCGAAAAAATCAAAAGCTCCTGAACGCCAGCCAGAACAAGTTGCAATCCCTCAGCAAGCAAATGACCGGAAAAACGATGCAAAATGTTCGCCATGCCCTAGAGGCAGATAATATCAAGTTTTTTTCGCGAAAAAATCAAAAGCTACTGCACGCCAGCCAGAACAAGTTGCAATCCCTCAGCAAGCAAATGACCGGAAAAATGGCGCAAAATGTTCGCCATGCCCTAGAGCCAGATAATATCAAGTTTTTTTCGCGAAAAAATCAAAAGCTCCTGAACGCCAGCCAGAACAAGTTGCAATCCCTCAGCAAGCAAATGACCGGAAAAATGGCGCAAAATGTTCGCCACGCCCTAGAGGCAGATAATATCAAGTTTTTTTCGCGAAAAAATCAAAAGCTCCTGAACGCCAGCCAGAACAAGTTGCAATCCCTCAGCAAGCAAATGACCGGAAAAATGGCGCAAAATGTTCGCCACGCCCTAGAGGCAGATAATATCAAGTTTTTTTCGCGAAAAAATCAAAAGCTCCTGAACGCCAGCCGGAACAAGTTGCAATCCCTCAGCAAGCAAATGACCGGAAAAATGGCGCAAAAGGTTCGCAATGGCCTAGAGGCAGATAATATCAAGTTTTTTTCGCGAAAAAATCAAAAGCTACTGCACGCCAGCCAGAACAAGTTGCAATCCCTCAGCAAGCAAATGACCGGAAAAATGGCGCAAAATGTTCGCCACGCCCTAGAGGCAGATAATATCAAGTTTTTTTCGCGAAAAAATCAAAAGCTACTGCACACCAGCCAGAACAAGTTGCAATCCCTCAGCAAGCAAATGACCGGAAAAATGGCGCAAAATGTTCGCCATGCCCTAGAGGCAGATAATATCAAGTTTTTTTTGCGAAAAAATCAAAAGCTCCTGCACGCCAGCCGGAACAAGTTGCAATCCCTCAGCAAGCAAATGACCGGAACAATGGCGCAAAATGTTCGCCACGCCCTAGAGGCAGATAATATCAAGTTTTTTTCGCGAAAAAATCAAAAGCTACTGCACACCAGCCAGAACAAGTTGCAATCCCTCAGCAAGCAAATGACCGGAAAAATGGCGCAAAATGTTCGCCATGCCCTAGAGGCAGATGATATCAAGTTTTTTTCGCGAAAAAATCAAAAGCTCCTGAACGCCAGCCAGAACAAGTTGCAATCCCTCAGCAAGCAAATGACCGGAAAAATGGCGCAAAATGTTCGCCACGCCCTAGAGGCAGATAATATCAAGTTTTTTTCGCGAAAAAATCAAAAGCTACTGCACGCCAGCCGGAACAAGTTGCAATCCCTCAGCAAGCAAATGACCGGAACAATGGCGCAAAATGTTCGCCATGCCCTAGAGGCAGATAATATCAAGTTTTTTTCGCGAAAAAATCAAAAGCTCCTGAACGCCAGCCGGAACAAGTTGCAATCCCTCAGCAAGCAAATGACCGGAAAAATGGCGCAAAATGTTCGCCACGCCCTAGAGGCAGATAATATCAAGTTTTTTTCGCGAAAAAATCAAAAGCTACTGCACACCAGCCAGAACAAGTTGCAATCCCTCAGCAAGCAAATGACCGGAAAAATGGCGCAAAATGTTCGCCATGCCCTAGAGGCAGATAATATCAAGTTTTTTTCGCGAAAAAATCAAAAGCTCCTGCACGCCAGCCGGAACAAGTTGCAATCCCTCAGCAAGCAAATGACCGGAACAATGGCGCAAAATGTTCGCCACGCCCTAGAGGCAGATAATATCAAGTTTTTTTCGCGAAAAAATCAAAAGCTACTGCACGCCAGCCAGAACAAGTTGCAATCCCTCAGCAAGCAAATGACCGGAAAAATGGCGCAAAAGGTTCGCCATGCCCTAGAGGCAGGTAATATCAAGTTTTATTCGCGAAAAAATCAAAAGCTACTGCACGCCAGCCAGAACAAGTTGCAATCCCTCAGCAAGCAAATGACCGGAAAAATTGCGCAAAATGTTCGCCATGCCCTAGAGGCAGATAATATCAAGTTTTTTTCGCGAAAAAATCAAAAGCTCCTGAACGCCAAGCGGAACAAGTTGCAATCCCTCAGCAAGCAAATGACCGGAAAAATGGCGCAAAATGTTCGCCACGCCCTAGAGGCAGATAATATCAAGTTTTTTTCGCGAAAAAATCAAAAGCTACTGCACACCAGCCAGAACAAGTTGCAATCCCTCAGCAAGCAAATGACCGGAAAAATGGCGCAAAATGTTCGCCATGCCCTAGAGGCAGATAATATCAAGTTTTTTTCGCGAAAAAATCAAAAGCTCCTGCACGCCAGCCGGAACAAGTTGCAATCCCTCAGCAAGCAAATGACCGGAACAATGGCGCAAAATGTTCGCCACGCCCTAGAGGCAGATAATATCAAGTTTTTTTCGCGAAAAAATCAAAAGCTACTGCACGCCAGCCAGAACAAGTTGCAATCCCTCAGCAAGCAAATGACCGGAAAAATGGCGCAAAAGGTTCGCCATGCCCTAGAGGCAGGTAATATCAAGTTTTATTCGCGAAAAAATCAAAAGCTACTGCACGCCAGCCAGAACAAGTTGCAATCCCTCAGCAAGCAAATGACCGGAAAAATGGCGCAAAATGTTCGCCATGCCCTAGAGGCAGATAATATCAAGTTTTTTTCGGGAAAAAATCAAAAGCTCCTGAACGCCAGCCAGAACAAGTTGCAATCCCTCAGCAAGCAAATGACCGGAAAAATGGCGCAAAATGTTCGCCACGCCCTAGAGGCAGATAATATCAAGTTTTTTTCGCGAAAAAATCAAAAGCTACTGCACGCCAGCCAGAACAAGTTGCAATCCCTCAGCAAGCAAATGACCGGAAAAATGGCGCAAAATGTTCGCCATGCCCTAGAGGCAGGTAATATCAAGTTTTTTTCGCGAAAAAATCAAAAGCTCCTGAACGCCAGCCAGAACAAGTTGCAATCCCTCAGCAAGCAAATGACCGGAAAAATGGCGCAAAAGGTTCGCAATGGCCTAGAGGCAGATAATATCAAGTTTTTTTCGCGAAAAAATCAAAAGCTACTGCACGCCAGCCAGAACAAGTTGCAATCCCTCAGCAAGCAAATGACCGGAAAAATGGCGCAAAATGTTCGCCATGCCCTAGAGGCAGGTAATATCAAGTTTTATTCGCGAAAAAATCAAAAGCTACTGCACGCCAGCCAGAACAAGTTGCAATCCCTCAGCAAGCAAATGACCGGAAAAATTGCGCAAAATGTTCGCCATGCCCTAGAGGCAGATAATATCAAGTTTTTTTCGCGAAAAAATCAAAAGCTACTGCACGCCAGCCAGAACAAGTTGCAATCCCTCAGCAAGCAAATGACCGGAAAAATGGCGCAAAATGTTCGCCATGCCCTAGAGGCAGGTAATATCAAGTTTTTTTCGCGAAAAAATCAAAAGCTCCTGAACGCCAGCCAGAACAAGTTGCAATCCCTCAGCAAGCAAATGACCGGAAAAATGGCGCAAAAGGTTCGCAATGGCCTAGAGGCAGATAATATCAAGTTTTTTTCGCGAAAAAATCAAAAGCTACTGCACGCCAGCCAGAACAAGTTGCAATCCCTCAGCAAGCAAATGACCGGAAAAATGGCGCAAAAGGTTCGCAACGCCCTAGAGGCAGATAATATCAAGTTTTTTTCGCGAAAAAATCAAAAGCTACTGCACGCCAGCCAGAACAAGTTGCAATCCCTCAGCAAGCAAATGACCGGAAAAATGGCGCAAAATGTTCGCCATGCCCTAGAGGCAGGTAATATCAAGTTTTATTCGCGAAAAAATCAAAAGCTACTGCACGCCAGCCAGAACAAGTTGCAATCCCTCAGCAAGCAAATGACCGGAAAAATTGCGCAAAATGTTCGCCATGCCCTAGAGGCAGATAATATCAAGTTTTTTTCGCGAAAAAATCAAAAGCTACTGCACGCCAGCCAGAACAAGTTGCAATCCCTCAGCAAGCAAATGACCGGAAAAATGGCGCAAAATGTTCGCCATGCCCTAGAGGCAGGTAATATCAAGTTTTTTTCGCGAAAAAATCAAAAGCTCCTGAACGCCAGCCAGAACAAGTTGCAATCCCTCAGCAAGCAAATGACCGGAAAAATGGCGCAAAAGGTTCGCAATGGCCTAGAGGCAGATAATATCAAGTTTTTTTCGCGAAAAAATCAAAAGCTACTGCACGCCAGCCAGAACAAGTTGCAATCCCTCAGCAAGCAAATGACCGGAAAAATGGCGCAAAATGTTCGCCATGCCCTAGAGGCAGATAATATCAAGTTTTTTTCGCGAAAAAATCAAAAGCTACTGCACGCCAGCCAGAACAAGTTGCAATCCCTCAGCAAGCAAATGACCGGAAAAATGGCGCAAAATGTTCGCCATGCCCTAGAGGCAGGTAATATCAAGTTTTTTTCGCGAAAAAATCAAAAGCTCCTGAACGCCAGCCAGAACAAGTTGCAATCCCTCAGCAAGCAAATGACCGGAAAAATGGCGCAAAAGGTTCGCAATGGCCTAGAGGCAGATAATATCAAGTTTTTTTCGCGAAAAAATCAAAAGCTCCTGAACGCCAGCCAGAACAAGTTGCAATCCCTCAGCAAGCAAATGACCGGAAAAATGGCGCAAAATGTTCGCCATGCCCTAGAGGCAGATAATATCAAGTTTTTTTCGCGAAAAAATCAAAAGCTACTGCACGCCAGCCAGAACAAGTTGCAATCCCTCAGCAAGCAAATGACCGGAAAAATGGCGCAAAATGTTCGCCATGCCCTAGAGGCAGGTAATATCAAGTTTTTTTCGCGAAAAAATCAAAAGCTCCTGAACGCCAGCCAGAACAAGTTGCAATCCCTCAGCAAGCAAATGACCGGAAAAATGGCGCAAAAGGTTCGCAATGGCCTAGAGGCAGATAATATCAAGTTTTTTTCGCGAAAAAATCAAAAGCTCCTGAACGCCAGCCAGAACAAGTTGCAATCCCTCAGCAAGCAAATGACCGGAAAAACGGCGCAAAATGTTCGCAACGCCCTAGAGGCAGATAATATCAAGTTTTTTTCGCGAAAAAATCAAAAGCTACTGCACGCCAGCCAGAACAAGTTGCAATCCCTCAGCAAGCAAATGACCGGAAAAATGGCGCAAAATGTTCGCCATGCCCTAGAGGCAGGTAATATCAAGTTTTATTCGCGAAAAAATCAAAAGCTACTGCACGCCAGCCAGAGCAAGTTGCAATCCCTCAGCAAGCAAATGACCGGAAAAATGGCGCAAAATGTTCGCCATGCCCTAGAGGCAGATAATATCAAGTTTTTTTCGCGAAAAAATCAAAAGCTACTGCACGCCAGCCAGAACAAGTTGCAATCCCTCAGCAAGCAAATGACCGGAAAAATGGCGCAAAATGTTCGCCATGCCCTAGAGGCAGGTAATATCAAGTTTTTTTCGCGAAAAAATCAAAAGCTCCTGAACGCCAGCCAGAACAAGTTGCAATCCTTCAGCAAGCAAATGACCGGAAAAATGGCGCAAAAGGTTCGCAATGGCCTAGAGACAGATAATATCAAGTTTTTTTCGCGAAAAAATCAAAAGCTACTGCACGCCAGCCAGAACAAGTTGCAATCCCTCAGCAAGAAAATGACCGGAAAAATGGCGCAAAATGTTCGCCATGCCCTAGAGGCAGATAATATCAAGTTTTTTTCGCGAAAAAATCAAAAGCTACTGCACGCCAGCCAGAACAAGTTGCAATCCCTCAGCAAGCAAATGACCGGAAAAATGGCGCAAAATGTTCGCCATGCCCTAGAGGCAGGTAATATCAAGTTTTTTTTTGCGAAAAAATCAAAAGCTCCTGAACGCCAGCCAGAACAAGTTGCAATCCCTCAGCAAGCAAATGACCGGAAAAATGGCGCAAAAGGTTCGCAATGGCCTAGAGGCAGATAATATCAAGTTTTTTTCGCGAAAAAATCAAAAGCTCCTGAACGCCAGCCAGAACAAGTTGCAATCCCTCAGCAAGCAAATGACCGGAAAAATGGCGCAAAATGTTCGCCATGCCCTAGAGGCAGATAATATCAAGTTTTTTTCGCGAAAAAATCAAAAGCTACTGCACGCCAGCCAGAACAAGTTGCAATCCCTCAGCAAGCAAATGACCGGAAAAATGGCGCAAAATGTTCGCCATGCCCTAGAGGCAGGTAATATCAAGTTTTTTTCGCGAAAAAATCGAAAGCTCCTGAACGCCAGCCAGAACAAGTTGCAATCCCTCAGCAAGCAAATGACCGGAAAAATGGCGCAAAAGGTTCGCAATGGCCTAGAGGCAGATAATATCAAGTTTTTTTCGCGAAAAAATCAAAAGCTACTGCACGCCAGCCAGAACAAGTTGCAATCCCTCAGCAAGCAAATGACCGGAAAAATGGCGCAAAATGTTCGCCATGCCCTAGAGGCAGATAATATCAAGTTTTTTTCGCGAAAAAATCAAAAGCTACTGCACGCCAGCCAGAACAAGTTGCAATCCCTCAGCAAGCAAATGACCGGAAAAATGGCGCAAAATGTTCGCCATGCCCTAGAGGCAGGTAATATCAAGTTTTTTTCGCGAAAAAATCAAAAGCTCCTGAACGCCAGCCAGAACAAGTTGCAATCCCTCAGCAAGCAAATGACCGGAAAAATGGCGCAAAAGGTTCGCAATGGCCTAGAGGCAGATAATATCAAGTTTTTTTCGCGAAAAAATCAAAAGCTCCTGAACGCCAGCCAGAACAAGTTGCAATCCCTCAGCAAGCAAATGACCGGAAAAATGGCGCAAAATGTTCGCCATGCCCTAGAGGCAGGTAATATCAAGTTTTTTTCGCGAAAAAATCGAAAGCTCCTGAACGCCAGCCAGAACAAGTTGCAATCCCTCAGCAAGCAAATGACCGGAAAAACGGCGCAAAATGTTCGCAACGCCCTAGAGGCAGATAATATCAAGTTTTTTTCGCGAAAAAATCAAAAGCTACTGCACGCCAGCCAGAACAAGTTGCAATCCCTCAGCAAGCAAATGACCGGAAAAATGGCGCAAAATGTTCGCCATGCCCTAGAGGCAGGTAATATCAAGTTTTATTCGCGAAAAAATCAAAAGCTACTGCACGCCAGCCAGAACAAGTTGCAATCCCTCAGCAAGCAAATGACCGGAAAAATGGCGCAAAATGTTCGCCATGCCCTAGAGGCAGATAATATCAAGTTTTTTTCGCGAAAAAATCAAAAGCTACTGCACGCCAGCCAGAACAAGTTGCAATCCCTCAGCAAGCAAATGACCGGAAAAATGGCGCAAAATGTTCGCCATGCCCTAGAGGCAGATAATATCAAGTTTTTTTCGCGAAAAAATCAAAAGCTACTGCACGCCAGCCAGAACAAGTTGCAATCCCTCAGCAAGCAAATGACCGGAAAAATGGCGCAAAATGTTCGCCATGCCCTAGAGGCAGGTAATATCAAGTTTTATTCGCGAAAAAATCAAAAGCTACTGCACGCCAGCCAGAACAAGTTGCAATCCCTCAGCAAGCAAATGACCGGAAAAATGGCGCAAAATGTTCGCCATGCCCTAGAGGCAGATAATATCAAGTTTTTTTCGCGAAAAAATCAAAAGCTACTGCACGCCAGCCAGAACAAGTTGCAATCCCTCAGCAAGCAAATGACCGGAAAAATGGCGCAAAATGTTCGCCATGCCCTAGAGGCAGATAATATCAAGTTTTTTTCGCGAAAAAATCAAAAGCTACTGCACGCCAGCCAGAACAAGTTGCAATCCCTCAGCAAGCAAATGACCGGAAAAATGGCGCAAAATGTTCGCCATGCCCTAGAGGCAGGTAATATCAAGTTTTTTTCGCGAAAAAATCGAAAGCTCCTGAACGCCAGCCAGAACAAGTTGCAATCCCTCAGCAAGCAAATGACCGGAAAAATGGCGCAAAAGGTTCGCAATGGCCTAGAGGCAGATAATATCAAGTTTTTTTCGCGAAAAAATCAAAAGCTCCTGAACGCCAGCCAGAACAAGTTGCAATCCCTCAGCAAGCAAATGACCGGAAAAATGGCGCAAAATGTTTGCCATGCCCTAGAGGCAGATAATATCAAGTTTTTTTCGCGAAAAAATCAAAAGCTACTGCACGCCAGCCAGAACAAGTTGCAATCCCTCAGCAAGCAAATGACCGGAAAAATGGCGCAAAATGTTCGCCATGCCCTAGAGGCAGGTAATATCAAGTTTTTTTCGCGAAAAAATCAAAAGCTCCTGAACGCCAGCCAGAACAAGTTGCAATCCCTCAGCAAGCAAATGGCCGGAAAAATGGCGCAAAATGTTCGCCATGCCCTAGAGGCAGGTAATATCAAGTTTTATTCGCGAAAAAATCAAAAGCTACTGCACGCCAGCCAGAACAAGTTGCAATCCCTCAGCAAGCAAATGACCGGAAAAATGGCGCAAAATGTTCGCCATGCCCTAGAGGCAGGTAATATCAAGTTTTTTTCGCGAAAAAATCAAAAGCTCCTGAACGCCAGCCAGAACAAGTTGCAATCCCTCAGCAAGCAAATGGCCGGAAAAATGGCGCAAAATGTTCGCCATGCCCTAGAGGCAGGTAATATCAAGTTTTATTCGCGAAAAAATCAAAAGCTACTGCACGCCAGCCAGAACAAGTTGCAATCCCTCAGCAAGCAAATGACCGGAAAAATGGCGCAAAATGTTCGCCATGCCCTAGAGGCAGGTAATATCAAGTTTTATTCGCGAAAAAATCAAAAGCTACTGCACGCCAGCCAGAACAAGTTGCAATCCCTCAGCAAGCAAATGACCGGAAAAATGGCGCAAAATGTTCGCCATGCCCTAGAGGCAGGTAATATCAAGTTTTTTTCGCGAAAAAATCAAAAGCTCCTGAACGCCAGCCAGAACAAGTTGCAATCCCTCAGCAAGCAAATGACCGGAAAAATGGCGCAAAAGGTTCGCAATGGCGTAGAGGCAGATAATATCAAGTTTTTTTCGCGAAAAAATCAAAAGCTCCTGAACGCCAGCCAGAACAAGTTGCAATCCCTCAGCAAGCAAATGACCGGAAAAATGGCGCAAAATGTTCGCCATGCCCTAGAGGCAGATAATATCAAGTTTTTTTTCGCGAAAAAATCAAAAGCTACTGCACGCCAGCCAGAACAAGTTGCAATCCCTCAGCAAGCAAATGACCGGAAAAATGGCGCAAAATGTTCGCCATGCCCTAGAGGCAGGTAATATCAAGTTTTATTCGCGAAAAAATCAAAAGCTACTGCACGCCAGCCAGAACAAGTTGCAATCCCTCAGCAAGCAAATGACCGGAAAAATGGCGCAAAATGTTCGCCATGCCCTAGAGGCAGGTAATATCAAGTTTTTTTCGCGAAAAAATCAAAAGCTCCTGAACGCCAGCCAGAACAAGTTGCAATCCCTCAGCAAGCAAATGACCGGAAAAATGGCGCAAAAGGTTCGCAATGGCGTAGAGGCAGATAATATCAAGTTTTTTTCGCGAAAAAATCAAAAGCTCCTGAACGCCAGCCAGAACAAGTTGCAATCCCTCAGCAAGCAAATGACCGGAAAAATGGCGCAAAATGTTCGCCATGCCCTAGAGGCAGATAATATCAAGTTTTTTTCGCGAAAAAATCAAAAGCTACTGCACGCCAGCCAGAACAAGTTGCAATCCCTCAGCAAGCAAATGACCGGAAAAATGGCGCAAAATGTTCGCCATGCCCTAGAGGCAGGTAATATCAAGTTTTTTTCGCGAAAAAATCAAAAGCTCCTGAACGCCAGCCAGAACAAGTTGCAATCCCTCAGCAAGCAAATGACCGGAAAAATGGCGCAAAAGGTTCGCAATGGCCTAGAGGCAGATAATATCAAGTTTTTTTCGCGAAAAAATCAAAAGCTCCTGAACGCCAGCCAGAACAAGTTGCAATCCCTCAGCAAGCAAATGACCGGAAAAACGGCGCAAAAGGTTCGCAACGCCCTAGAGGCAGATAATATCAAGTTTTTTTCGCGAAAAAATCAAAAGCTACTGCACGCCAGCCAGAACAAGTTGCAATCCCTCAGCAAGCAAATGACCGGAAAAATGGCGCAAAATGTTCGCCATGCCCTAGAGGCAGGTAATATCAAGTTTTTTTCGCGAAAAAATCAAAAGCTCCTGAACGCCAGCCAGAACAAGTTGCAATCCCTCAGCAAGCAAATGACCGGAAAAATGGCGCAAAAGGTTCGCAATGGCCTAGAGGCAGATAATATCAAGTTTTTTTCGCGAAAAAATCAAAAGCTCCTGAACGCCAGCCAGAACAAGTTGCAATCCCTCAGCAAGCAAATGACCGGAAAAATGGCGCAAAATGTTCGCCATGCCCTAGAGGCAGGTAATATCAAGTTTTTTTCGCGAAAAAATCAAAAGCTCCTGAACGCCAGCCAGAACAAGTTGCAATCCCTCAGCAAGCAAATGACCGGAAAAATGGCGCAAAAGGTTCGCAATGGCCTAGAGGCAGATAATATCAAGTTTTTTTCGCGAAAAAATCAAAAGCTACTGCACGCCAGCCAGAACAAGTTGCAATCCCTCAGCAAGCAAATGACCGGAAAAATGGCGCAAAATGTTCGCCATGCCCTAGAGGCAGGTAATATCAAGTTTTTTTCGCGAAAAAATCAAAAGCTCCTGAACGCCAGCCAGAACAAGTTGCAATCCCTCAGCAAGCAAAGGACCGGAAAAATGGCGCAAAATGTTCGCAATGGCCTAGAGGCAGATAATATCAAGTTTTTTTCGCGAAAAAATCAAAAGCTACTGCACGCCAGCCAGAACAAGTTGCAATCCCTCAGCAAGCAAATGACCGGAAAAATGGCGCAAAATGTTCGCCATGCCCTAGAGGCAGATAATATCAAGTTTTTTTCGCGAAAAAATCAAAAGCTACTGCACGCCAGCCAGAACAAGTTGCAATCCCTCAGCAAGCAAATGACCGGAAAAATGGCGCAAAATGTTCGCCATGCCCTAGAGGCAGGTAATATCAAGTTTTTTTCGCGAAAAAATCAAAAGCTCCTGAACGCCAGCCAGAACAAGTTGCAATCCCTCAGCAAGCAAATGACCGGAAAAATGGCGCAAAAGGTTCGCAATGGCCTAGAGGCAGATAATATCAAGTTTTTTTCGCGAAAAAATCAAAAGCTCCTGAACGCCAGCCAGAACAAGTTGCAATCCCTCAGCAAGCAAATGACCGGAAAAATGGCGCAAAATGTTCGCCATGCCCTAGAGGCAGGTAATATCAAGTTTTTTTCGCGAAAAAATCAAAAGCTCCTGAACGCCAGCCAGAACAAGTTGCAATCCCTCAGCAAGCAAATGACCGGAAAAATGGCGCAAAAGGTTCGCAATGGCCTAGAGGCAGATAATATCAAGTTTTTTTCGCGAAAAAATCAAAAGCTACTGCACGCCAGCCAGAACAAGTTGCAATCCCTCAGCAAGCAAATGACCGGAAAAATGGCGCAAAATGTTCGCCATGCCCTAGAGGCAGGTAATATCAAGTTTTTTTCGCGAAAAAATCAAAAGCTCCTGAACGCCAGCCAGAACAAGTTGCAATCCCTCAGCAAGCAAATGACCGGAAAAATGGCGCAAAATGTTCGCAATGGCCTAGAGGCAGATAATATCAAGTTTTTTTCGCGAAAAAATCAAAAGCTACTGCACGCCAGCCAGAACAAGTTGCAATCCCTCAGCAAGCAAATGACCGGAAAAATGGCGCAAAATGTTCGCCATGCCCTAGAGGCAGATAATATCAAGTTTTTTTCGCGAAAAAATCAAAAGCTACTGCACGCCAGCCAGAACAAGTTGCAATCCCTCAGCAAGCAAATGACCGGAAAAATGGCGCAAAAGGTTCGCAATGGCCTAGAGGCAGATAATATCAAGTTTTTTTCGCGAAAAAATCAAAAGCTACTGCACGCCAGCCAGAACAAGTTGCAATCCCTCAGCAAGCAAATGACCGGAAAAATGGCGCAAAAGGTTCGCAATGGCCTAGAGGCAGATAATATCAAGTTTTTTTCGCTAAAAAATCAAAAGCTCCTGAACGCCAGCCAGAACAAGTTGCAATCCCTCAGCAAGCAAATGACCGGAAAAACGGCGCAAAAGGTTCGCAACGCCCTAGAGGCAGATAATATCAAGTTTTTTTCGCGAAAAAATCAAAAGCTCCTGAACGCCAGCCAGACCAAGTTGCAATCCCTCAGCAAGCAAATGACCGGAAAAATGGCGCAAAATGTTCGCCATGCCCTAGAGGCAGATAATATCAAGTTTTTTTCGCGAAAAAATCGAAAGCTACTGCACGCCAGCCAGAACAAGTTGCAATCCCTCAGCAAGCAAATGACCGGAAAAATGGCGCAAAATGTTCGCCATGCCCTAGAGGCAGATAATATCAAGTTTTTTTTCGCGAAAAAATCAAAAGCTACTGCACGCCAGCCAGAACAAGTTGCAATCCCTCAGCAAGCAAATGACCGGAAAAATGGCGCAAAATGTTCGCCATGCCCTAGAGGCAGGTAATATCAAGTTTTTTTCGCGAAAAAATCAAAAGCTCCTGAACGCCAGCCAGAACAAGTTGCAATCCCTCAGCAAGCAAATGACCGGAAAAATGGCGCAAAAGGTTCGCAATGGCCTAGAGGCAGATAATATCAAGTTTTTTTCGCGAAAAAATCAAAAGCTACTGCACGCCAGCCAGAACAAGTTGCAATCCCTCAGCAAGCAAATGACCGGAAAAATGGCGCAAAATGTTCGCCATGCCCTAGAGACAGATAATATCAAGTTTTTTTCGCGAAAAAATCAAAAGCTACTGCACGCCAGCCAGAACAAGTTGCAATCCCTCAGCAAGCAAATGACCGGAAAAATGGCGCAAAATGTTCGCCATGCCCTAGAGGCAGGTAATATCAAGTTTTTTTCGCGAAAAAATCAAAAGCTCCTGAACGCCAGCCAGAACAAGTTGCAATCCCTCAGCAAGCAAATGACCGGAAAAATGGCGCAAAAGGTTCGCAATGGCCTAGAGGCAGATAATATCAAGTTTTTTTCGCGAAAAAATCAAAAGCTCCTGAACGCCAGCCAGAACAAGTTGCAATCCCTCAGCAAGCAAATGACCGGAAAAATGGCGCAAAATGTTTGCCATGCCCTAGAGGCAGGTAATATCAAGTTTTTTTCGCGAAAAAATCAAAAGCTACTGCACGCCAGCCAGAACAAGTTGCAATCCCTCAGCAAGCAAATGACCGGAAAAATGGCGCAAAATGTTCGCCATGCCCTAGAGGCAGATAATATCAAGTTTTTTTCGCGAAAAAATCAAAAGCTACTGCACGCCAGCCAGAACAAGTTGCAATCCCTCAGCAAGCAAATGACCGGAAAAATGGCGCAAAATGTTCGCCATGCCCTAGAGGCAGGTAATATCAAGTTTTTTTCGCGAAAAAATCAAAAGCTCCTGAACGCCAGCCAGAACAAGTTGCAATCCCTCAGCAAGCAAATGACCGGAAAAATGGCGCAAAAGGTTCGCAATGGCCTAGAGGCAGATAATATCAAGTTTTTTTCGCGAAAAAATCAAAAGCTCCTGAACGCCAGCCAGAACAAGTTGCAATCCCTCAGCAAGCAAATGACCGGAAAAATGGCGCAAAATGTTTGCCATGCCCTAGAGGCAGGTAATATCAAGTTTTTTTCGCGAAAAAATCAAAAGCTACTGCACGCCAGCCAGAACAAGTTGCAATCCCTCAGCAAGCAAATGACCGGAAAAATGGCGCAAAATGTTCGCCATGCCCTAGAGGCAGATAATATCAAGTTTTTTTCGCGAAAAAATCAAAAGCTACTGCACGCCAGCCAGAACAAGTTGCAATCCCTCAGCAAGCAAATGACCGGAAAAATGGCGCAAAATGTTCGCCATGCCCTAGAGGCAGGTAATATCCAGTTTTTTTCGCGAAAAAATCAAAAGCTCCTGAACGCCAGCCAGAACAAGTTGCAATCCCTCAGCAAGCAAATGGCCGGAAAAATGGCGCAAAATGTTCGCCATGCCCTAGAGGCAGGTAATATCAAGTTTTATTCGCGAAAAAATCAAAAGCTACTGCACGCCAGCCAGAACAAGTTGCAATCCCTCAGCAAGCAAATGACCGGAAAAATGGCGCAAAAGGTTCGCAATGGCCTAGAGGCAGATAATATCAAGTTCTTTTCGCGAAAAAATCAAAAGCTACTGCACGCCAGCCAGAACAAGTTGCAATCCCTCAGCAAGCAAATGACCGGAAAAATGGCGCAAAATGTTCGCCATGCCCTAGAGGCAGGTAATATCAAGTTTTTTTCGCGAAAAAATCAAAAGCTCCTGAACGCCAGCCAGAACAAGTTGCAATCCCTCAGCAAGCAAATGGCCGGAAAAATGGCGCAAAATGTTCGCCATGCCCTAGAGGCAGGTAATATCAAGTTTTATTCGCGAAAAAATCAAAAGCTACTGCACGCCAGCCAGAACAAGTTGCAATCCCTCAGCAAGCAAATGACCGGAAAAATGGCGCAAAATGTTCGCCATGCCCTAGAGGCAGGTAATATCAAGTTTTTTTCGCGAAAAAATCAAAAGCTCCTGAACGCCAGCCAGAACACGTTGCAATCCCTCAGCAAGCAAATGGCCGGAAAAATGGCGCAAAATGTTCGCCATGCCCTAGAGGCAGGTAATATCAAGTTTTATTCGCGAAAAAATCAAAAGCTACTGCACGCCAGCCAGAACAAGTTGCAATCCCTCAGCAAGCAAATGACCGGAAAAATGGCGCAAAAGGTTCGCAATGGCCTAGAGGCAGATAATATCAAGTTTTTTTCGCGAAAAAATCAAAAGCTACTGCACGCCAGCCAGAACAAGTTGCAATCCCTCAGCAAGCAAATGACCGGAAAAATGGCGCAAAAGGTTCGCAATGGCCTAGAGGCAGATAATATCAAGTTTTTTTCGCTAAAAAATCAAAAGCTCCTGAACGCCAGCCAGAACAAGTTGCAATCCCTCAGCAAGCAAATGACCGGAAAAACGGCGCAAAAGGTTCGCAACGCCCTAGAGGCAGATAATATCAAGTTTTTTTCGCGAAAAAATCAAAAGCTCCTGAACGCCAGCCAGACCAAGTTGCAATCCCTCAGCAAGCAAATGACCGGAAAAATGGCGCAAAATGTTCGCCATGCCCTAGAGGCAGATAATATCAAGTTTTTTTCGCGAAAAAATCAAAAGCTACTGCACGCCAGCCAGAACAAGTTGCAATCCCTCAGCAAGCAAATGACCGGAAAAATGGCGCAAAAGGTTCGCAATGGCCTAGAGGCAGATAATATCAAGTTTTTTTCGCTAAAAAATCAAAAGCTCCTGAACGCCAGCCAGAACAAGTTGCAATCCCTCAGCAAGCAAATGACCGGAAAAATGGCGCAAAATGTTCGCCATGCCCTAGAGGCAGGTAATATCAAGTTTTTTTCGCGAAAAAATCAAAAGCTACTGCACGCCAGCCAGAACAAGTTGCAATCCCTCAGCAAGCAAATGACCGGAAAAATGGCGCAAAATGTTCGCCATGCCCTAGAGGCAGGTAATATCAAGTTTTTTTCGCGAAAAAATCAAAAGCTCCTGAACGCCAGCCAGAACAAGTTGCAATCCCTCAGCAAGCAAATGACCGGAAAAATGGCGCAAAAGGTTCGCAATGGCCTAGAGGCAGATAATATCAAGTTTTTTTCGCGAAAAAATCAAAAGCTACTGCACGCCAGCCAGAACAAGTTGCAATCCCTCAGCAAGCAAATGACCGGAAAAATGGCGCAAAATGTTCGCCATGCCCTAGAGACAGATAATATCAAGTTTTTTTCGCGAAAAAATCAAAAGCTACTGCACGCCAGCCAGAACAAGTTGCAATCCCTCAGCAAGCAAATGACCGGAAAAATGGCGCAAAATGTTCGCCATGCCCTAGAGGCAGGTAATATCAAGTTTTTTTCGCGAAAAAATCAAAAGCTCCTGAACGCCAGCCAGAACAAGTTGCAATCCCTCAGCAAGCAAATGACCGGAAAAATGGCGCAAAAGGTTCGCAATGGCCTAGAGGCAGATAATATCAAGTTTTTTTCGCGAAAAAATCAAAAGCTCCTGAACGCCAGCCAGAACAAGTTGCAATCCCTCAGCAAGCAAATGACCGGAAAAATGGCGCAAAATGTTTGCCATGCCCTAGAGGCAGGTAATATCAAGTTTTTTTCGCGAAAAAATCAAAAGCTACTGCACGCCAGCCAGAACAAGTTGCAATCCCTCAGCAAGCAAATGACCGGAAAAATGGCGCAAAATGTTCGCCATGCCCTAGAGGCAGATAATATCAAGTTTTTTTCGCGAAAAAATCAAAAGCTACTGCACGCCAGCCAGAACAAGTTGCAATCCCTCAGCAAGCAAATGACCGGAAAAATGGCGCAAAATGTTCGCCATGCCCTAGAGGCAGGTAATATCCAGTTTTTTTCGCGAAAAAATCAAAAGCTCCTGAACGCCAGCCAGAACAAGTTGCAATCCCTCAGCAAGCAAATGGCCGGAAAAATGGCGCAAAATGTTCGCCATGCCCTAGAGGCAGGTAATATCCAGTTTTTTTCGCGAAAAAATCAAAAGCTACTGCACGCCAGCCAGAACAAGTTGCAATCCCTCAGCAAGCAAATGACCGGAAAAATGGCGCAAAAGGTTCGCAATGGCCTAGAGGCAGATAATATCAAGTTTTTTTCGCTAAAAAATCAAAAGCTCCTGAACGCCAGCCAGAACAAGTTGCAATCCCTCAGCAAGCAAATGACCGGAAAAACGGCGCAAAAGGTTCGCAACGCCCTAGAGGCAGATAATATCAAGTTTTTTTCGCGAAAAAATCAAAAGCTCCTGAACGCCAGCCAGAACAAGTTGCAATCCCTCAGCAAGCAAATGACCGGAAAAATGGCGCAAAATGTTCGCCATGCCCTAGAGGCAGGTAATATCAAGTTTTTTTCGCGAAAAAATCAAAAGCTACTGCACGCCAGCCAGAACAAGTTGCAATCCCTCAGCAAGCAAATGACCGGAAAAATGGCGCAAAATGTTCGCCATGCCCTAGAGGCAGGTAATATCAAGTTTTTTTCGCGAAAAAATCAAAAGCTCCTGAACGCCAGCCAGAACAAGTTGCAATCCCTCAGCAAGCAAATGACCGGAAAAATGGCGCAAAAGGTTCGCAATGGCCTAGAGGCAGATAATATCAAGTTTTTTTCGCTAAAAAATCAAAAGCTCCTGAACGCCAGCCAGAACAAGTTGCAATCCCTCAGCAAGCAAATGACCGGAAAAATGGCGCAAAATGTTCGCCATGCCCTAGAGGCAGGTAATATCAAGTTTTTTTCGCGAAAAAATCAAAAGCTCCTGAACGCCAGCCAGAACAAGTTGCAATCCCTCAGCAAGCAAATGACCGGAAAAATGGCGCAAAAGGTTCGCAATGGCCTAGAGGCAGATAATATCAAGTTTTTTTCGCGAAAAAATCAAAAGCTACTGCACGCCAGCCAGAACAAGTTGCAATCCCTCAGCAAGCAAATGACCGGAAAAATGGCGCAAAATGTTCGCCATGCCCTAGAGGCAGGTAATATCAAGTTTTTTTCGCGAAAAAATCAAAAGCTCCTGAACGCCAGCCAGAACAAGTTGCAATCCCTCAGCAAGCAAATGACCGGAAAAATGGCGCAAAAGGTTCGCAATGGCCTAGAGGCAGATAATATCAAGTTTTTTTCGCTAAAAAATCAAAAGCTCCTGAACGCCAGCCAGAACAAGTTGCAATCCCTCAGCAAGCAAATGACCGGAAAAATGGCGCAAAAGGTTCGCAATGGCCTAGAGGCAGATAATATCAAGTTTTTTTCGCGAAAAAATCAAAAGCTACTGCACGCCAGCCAGAACAAGTTGCAATCCCTCAGCAAGCAAATGACCGGAAAAATGGCGCAAAATGTTCGCCATGCCCTAGAGGCAGGTAATATCAAGTTTTTTTCGCGAAAAAATCAAAAGCTCCTGAACGCCAGCCAGAACAAGTTGCAATCCCTCAGCAAGCAAATGACCGGAAAAATGGCGCAAAAGGTTCGCAATGGCCTAGAGGCAGATAATATCAAGTTTTTTTCGCGAAAAAATCAAAAGCTACTGCACGCCAGCCAGAACAAGTTGCAATCCCTCAGCAAGCAAATGACCGGAAAAATGGCGCAAAATGTTCGCCATGCCCTAGAGACAGATAATATCAAGTTTTTTTCGCGAAAAAATCAAAAGCTACTGCACGCCAGCCAGAACAAGTTGCAATCCCTCAGCAAGCAAATGACCGGAAAAATGGCGCAAAATGTTCGCCATGCCCTAGAGGCAGGTAATATCAAGTTTTTTTCGCGAAAAAATCAAAAGCTCCTGAACGCCAGCCAGAACAAGTTGCAATCCCTCAGCAAGCAAATGACCGGAAAAATGGCGCAAAAGGTTCGCAATGGCCTAGAGGCAGATAATATCAAGTTTTTTTCGCGAAAAAATCAAAAGCTCCTGAACGCCAGCCAGAACAAGTTGCAATCCCTCAGCAAGCAAATGACCGGAAAAATGGCGCAAAATGTTTGCCATGCCCTAGAGGCAGGTAATATCAAGTTTTTTTCGCGAAAAAATCAAAAGCTACTGCACGCCAGCCAGAACAAGTTGCAATCCCTCAGCAAGCAAATGACCGGAAAAATGGCGCAAAATGTTCGCCATGCCCTAGAGGCAGATAATATCAAGTTTTTTTTGCGAAAAAATCAAAAGCTACTGCACGCCAGCCAGAACAAGTTGCAATCCCTCAGCAAGCAAATGACCGGAAAAATGGCGCAAAATGTTCGCCATGCCCTAGAGGCAGGTAATATCCAGTTTTTTTCGCGAAAAAATCAAAAGCTCCTGAACGCCAGCCAGAACAAGTTGCAATCCCTCAGCAAGCAAATGGCCGGAAAAATGGCGCAAAATGTTCGCCATGCCCTAGAGGCAGGTAATATCAAGTTTTATTCGCGAAAAAATCAAAAGCTACTGCACGCCAGCCAGAACAAGTTGCAATCCCTCAGCAAGCAAATGACCGGAAAAATGGCGCAAAAGGTTCGCAATGGCCTAGAGGCAGATAATATCAAGTTCTTTTCGCGAAAAAATCAAAAGCTACTGCACGCCAGCCAGAACAAGTTGCAATCCCTCAGCAAGCAAATGACCGGAAAAATGGCGCAAAATGTTCGCCATGCCCTAGAGGCAGGTAATATCAAGTTTTTTTCGCGAAAAAATCAAAAGCTCCTGAACGCCAGCCAGAACAAGTTGCAATCCCTCAGCAAGCAAATGGCCGGAAAAATGGCGCAAAATGTTCGCCATGCCCTAGAGGCAGGTAATATCAAGTTTTATTCGCGAAAAAATCAAAAGCTACTGCACGCCAGCCAGAACAAGTTGCAATCCCTCAGCAAGCAAATGACCGGAAAAATGGCGCAAAATGTTCGCCATGCCCTAGAGGCAGGTAATATCAAGTTTTTTTCGCGAAAAAATCAAAAGCTCCTGAACGCCAGCCAGAACACGTTGCAATCCCTCAGCAAGCAAATGGCCGGAAAAATGGCGCAAAATGTTCGCCATGCCCTAGAGGCAGGTAATATCAAGTTTTATTCGCGAAAAAATCAAAAGCTACTGCACGCCAGCCAGAACAAGTTGCAATCCCTCAGCAAGCAAATGACCGGAAAAATGGCGCAAAAGGTTCGCAATGGCCTAGAGGCAGATAATATCAAGTTTTTTTCGCGAAAAAATCAAAAGCTACTGCACGCCAGCCAGAACAAGTTGCAATCCCTCAGCAAGCAAATGACCGGAAAAATGGCGCAAAAGGTTCGCAATGGCCTAGAGGCAGATAATATCAAGTTTTTTTCGCTAAAAAATCAAAAGCTCCTGAACGCCAGCCAGAACAAGTTGCAATCCCTCAGCAAGCAAATGACCGGAAAAACGGCGCAAAAGGTTCGCAACGCCCTAGAGGCAGATAATATCAAGTTTTTTTCGCGAAAAAATCAAAAGCTCCTGAACGCCAGCCAGACCAAGTTGCAATCCCTCAGCAAGCAAATGACCGGAAAAATGGCGCAAAATGTTCGCCATGCCCTAGAGGCAGATAATATCAAGTTTTTTTCGCGAAAAAATCAAAAGCTACTGCACGCCAGCCAGAACAAGTTGCAATCCCTCAGCAAGCAAATGACCGGAAAAATGGCGCAAAAGGTTCGCAATGGCCTAGAGGCAGATAATATCAAGTTTTTTTCGCTAAAAAATCAAAAGCTCCTGAACGCCAGCCAGAACAAGTTGCAATCCCTCAGCAAGCAAATGACCGGAAAAATGGCGCAAAATGTTCGCCATGCCCTAGAGGCAGGTAATATCAAGTTTTATTCGCGAAAAAATCAAAAGCTACTGCACGCCAGCCAGAACAAGTTGCAATCCCTCAGCAAGCAAATGACCGAAAAATGGCGCAAAATGTTCGCCATGCCCTAGAGACAGATAATATCAAGTTTTTTTCGCGAAAAAATCAAAAGCTCCTGAACGCCAGCCAGAACAAATTGCAATCCCTCAGCAAGCAAATGACCGGAAAAATGGCGCAAAATGTTCGCCATGCCCTAGAGGCAGATAATATCAAGTTTTTTTCGCGAAAAAATCAAAAGCTACTGCACGCCAGCCAGAACAAGTTGCAATCCCTCAGCAATCAAATGACCGGAAAAATGGCGCAAGATGTTCGTCATGCCCTAGAGGCAGATAATATCAAGTTTTTTTCGCGAAAAAATCAAAAGCTCCTGAACGCCAGCCAGAACAAATTGCAATCCCTCAGCAAGCGAATGACCGGAAAAATGGCGCAAAATGTTCGCCATGCCCTAGAGGCAGATAATATCAAGTTTTTTTCGCGAAAAAATCAAAAGCTACTGCACGCCAGCCAGAACAAGTTGCAATCCCTCAGCAATCAAATGACCGGAAAAATGGCGCAAGATGTTCGCCATGCCCTAGAGGCAGATAACATCAAGTTTTTTTCGCGAAAAAATCAAAAGCTACTGCACGCCAGCCAGAACAAGTTGCAATCCCTCAGCAAGCAAATGACCGGAAAAATGGCGCAAAATGTTCGCCATGCCCTAGAGGCAGGTAATATCAAGTTTTATTCGCGAAAAAATCAAAAGCTACTGCACGCCAGCCAGAACAAGTTGCAATCCCTCAGCAAGCAAATGACCGGAAAAATGGCGCAAAATGTTCGCCATGCCCTAGAGACAGATAATATCAAGTTTTTTTCGCGAAAAAATCAAAAGCTCCTGAACGCCAGCCAGAACAAATTGCAATCCCTCAGCAAGCAAATGACCGGAAAAATGGCGCAAAATGTTCGCCATGCCCTAGAGGCAGATAATATCAAGTTTTTTTCGCGAAAAAATCAAAAGCTACTGCACGCCAGCCAGAACAAGTTGCAATCCCTCAGCAAGCAAATGACCGGAAAAATGGCGCAAAATGTTCGCCATGCCCTAGAGGCAGATAATATCAAGTTTTTTTCGCGAAAAAATCAAAAGCTACTGCACGCCAGCCAGAACAAGTTGCAATCCATCAGCAAGCAAATGACCGGAAAAATGGCGCAAAATGTTCGCCATGCCCTAGAGGCAGGTAATATCAAGTTTTTTTCGCGAAAAAATCAAAAGCTCCTGAACGCCAGCCAGAACAAGTTGCAATCCCTCAGCAAGCAAATGACCGGAAAAATGGCGCAAAAGGTTCGCAATGGCCTAGAGGCAGATAATATCAAGTTTTTTTCGCGAAAAAATCAAAAGCTCCTGAACGCCAGCCAGACCAAGTTGCAATCCCTCAGCAAGCAAATGACCGGAAAAATGGCGCAAAATGTTCGCCATGCCCTAGAGGCAGATAATATCAAGTTTTTTTCGCGAAAAAATCAAAAGCTCCTGAACGCCAGCCAGAACAAGTTGCAATCCCTCAGCAAGCAAATGACCGGAAAAATGGCGCAAGATGTTCGCCATGCCCTAGAGGCAGATAATATCAAGTTTTTTTCGCGAAAAAATCAAAAGCTCCTGAACGCCAGCCAGAAAAAATTGCAATCCCTCAGCAATCAAATGACCGGAAAAATGGCGCAAAATGTTCGCCATGCCCTAGAGGCAGATAATATCAAGTTTTTTTCGCGAAAAAATCAAAAGCTACTGCACGCCAGCCAGAACAAGTTGCAATCCCTCAGCAATCAAATGACCGGAAAAATGGCGCAAGATGTTCGCCATGCCCTAGAGGCAGATAATATCAAGTTTTTTTCGCGAAAAAATCAAAAGCTCCTGAACGCCAGCCAGAACAAATTGCAATCCCTCAGCAAGCAAATGACCGGAAAAATGGCGCAAAATGTTCGCCATGCCCTAGAGGCAGATAATATCAAGTTTTTTTCGCGAAAAAATCAAAAGCTACTGCACGCCAGCCAGAACAAGTTGCAATCCATCAGCAAGCAAATGACCGGAAAAATGGCGCAAAATGTTCGCCATGCCCTAGAGGCAGGTAATATCAAGTTTTTTTCGCGAAAAAATCAAAAGCTCCTGAACGCCAGCCAGAACAAGTTGCAATCCCTCAGCAAGCAAATGACCGGAAAAATGGCGCAAAAGGTTCGCAATGGCCTAGAGGCAGATAATATCAAGTTTTTTTCGCGAAAAAATCAAAAGCTCCTGAACGCCAGCCAGAACAAGTTGCAATCCATCAGCAAGCAAATGACCGGAAAAATGGCGCAAAATGTTCGCCATGCCCTAGAGGCAGGTAATATCAAGTTTTTTTCGCGAAAAAATCAAAAGCTCCTGAACGCCAGCCAGAACAAGTTGCAATCCCTCAGCAAGCAAATGACCGGAAAAATGGCGCAAAAGGTTCGCAATGGCCTAGAGGCAGATAATATCAAGTTTTTTTCGCTAAAAAATCAAAAGCTCCTGAACGCCAGCCAGAACAAGTTGCAATCCCTCAGCAAGCAAATGACCGGAAAAACGGCGCAAAAGGTTCGCAACGCCCTAGAGGCAGATAATATCAAGTTTTTTTCGCGAAAAAATCAAAAGCTCCTGAACGCCAGCCAGACCAAGTTGCAATCCCTCAGCAAGCAAATGACCGGAAAAATGGCGCAAAATGTTCGCCATGCCCTAGAGGCAGATAATATCAAGTTTTTTTCGCGAAAAAATCAAAAGCTACTGCACGCCAGCCAGAACAAGTTGCAATCCCTCAGCAAGCAAATGACCGGAACAATGGCGCAAAAGGTTTGCAATTGCCTAGAGGCAGATAATATCAAGTTTTTTTCGCGAAAAAATCAAAAGCTACTGCACGCCAGCCAGAACAAGTTGCAATCCCTCAGCAAGCAAATGGCCGGAAAAATGGCGCAAAATGTTCGCCATGCCCTAGAGGCAGATAATATCAAGTTTTTTTCGCGAAAAAATCAAAAGCTACTGCACGCCAGCCAGAACAAGTTGCAATCCCTCAGCAAGCAAATGACCGGAACAATGGCGCAAAAGGTTTGCAATTGCCTAGAGGCAGATAATATCAAGTTTTTTTCGCGAAAAAATCAAAAGCTACTGCACGCCAGCCAGAACAAGTTGCAATCCCTCAGCAAGCAAATGACCGGAAAAATGGCGCAAAAGGTTCGCAATGGCCTAGAGGCAGATAATATCAAGTTTTTTTCGCTAAAAAATCAAAAGCTCCTGAACGCCAGCCAGAACAAGTTGCAATCCCTCAGCAAGCAAATGACCGGAAAAACGGCGCAAAAGGTTCGCAACGCCCTAGAGGCAGATAATATCAAGTTTTTTTCGCGAAAAAATCAAAAGCTCCTGAACGCCAGCCAGACCAAGTTGCAATCCCTCAGCAAGCAAATGACCGGAAAAATGGCGCAAAATGTTCGCCATGCCCTAGAGGCAGGTAATATCAAGTTTTATTCGCGAAAAAATCAAAAGCTACTGCACGCCAGCCAGAACAAGTTGCAATCCCTCGACAAGCAAATGACCGGAAAAATGGCGCAAAAGGTTCGCAATGGCCTAGAGGCAGATAATATCAAGTTCTTTTCGCGAAAAAATCAAAAGCTACTGCACGCCAGCCAGAACAAGTTGCAATCCCTCAGCAAGCAAATGACCGGAACAATGGCGCAAAAGGTTTGCAATGGCCTAGAGGCAGATAATATCAAGTTCTTTTCGCGAAAAAATCAAAAGCTACTGCACGCCAGCCAGAACAAGTTGCAATCCCTCGACAAGCAAATGACCGGAAAAATGGCGCAAAAGGTTCGCAATGGCCTAGAGGCAGATAATATCAAGTTTTTTTCGCGAAAAAATCGAAAGCTACTGCACGCCAGCCAGAACATGTTGCAATATCTCAGCAAGCAAATGACCGGAAAAATGGCGCAAAATGTTCGCAATGGCCTAGAGGCAGATAATATCAAGTTTTTTTCGCTAGAAAATCAAAAGCTCCTGAACGCCAGCCAGAACAAGTTGCAATCCCTCAGCAAGCAAATGACCGGAAAAACGGCGCAAAAGGTTCGCAACGCCCTAGAGGCAGATAATATCAAGTTTTTTTCGCGAAAAAATCAAAAAATTACTGCACGCCAGCCAGAACAAGTTGCAATCCCTCAGCAAGCAAATGACCGGAAAAATGGCGCAAAATGTTCGCCATGCCCTAGAGGCAGGTAATATCAAGTTTTATTCGCGAAAAAATCAAAAGCTACTGCACGCCAGCCAGAACAAGTTGCAATCCCTCAGCAAGCAAATGACCGGAAAAATGGCGCAAAAGGTTCGCCATGCCCTAGAGGCAGGTAATATCAAGTTTTTTTCGCGAAAAAATCAAAAGCTACTGCACGCCAGCCAGAACAAGTTGCAATCCCTCAGCAAGCAAATGACCGGAAAAATGGCGCAAAATGTTCGCCATGCCCTAGAGGCAGGTAATATCAAGTTTTTTTCGCGAAAAAATCAAAAGCTACTGCACGCCAGCCAGAACAAGTTGCAATCCCTCAGCAAGCAAATGACCGGAAAAATGGCGCAAAAGGTTCGCAATGGCCTAGAGGCAGATAATATCAGGTTTTTTTCGCGAAAAAATCAAAAGCTCCTGAACGCCAGCCAGAACAAGTTGCAATCCCTCAGCAAGCAAATGACCGGAAAAATGGCGCAAAACGTTCGCCATGCCCTAGAGGCAGATAATATCAAGTTTTTTTCGCGAAAAAATCAAAAGCTACTGCACGCCAGCCAGAACAAGTTGCAATCCCTCAGCAAGCAAATGACCGGAAAAATGGCGCAAAAGGTTCGCCATGCCCTAGAGGCAGATAATATCAAGTTTTTTTCGCGAAAAAATCAAAAGCTACTGCACGCCAGCCAGAACAAGTTGCAATCCCTCAGCAAGCAAATGACCGGAAAAATGGCGCAAAATGTTCGCCATGCCCTAGAGGCAGGTAATATCAAGTTTTTTTCGCGAAAAAATCAAAAGCTACTGCACGCCAGCCAGAACAAGTTGCAATCCCTCAGCAAGCAAATGACCGGAAAAATGGCGCAAAAGGTTCGCAATGGCCTAGAGGCAGATAATATCAAGTTTTTTTCGCTAAAAAATCAAAAGCTCCTGAACGCCAGCCAGAACAAGTTGCAATCCCTCAGCAAGCAAATGACCGGAAAAACGGCGCAAAAGGTTCGCAATGGCCTAGAGGCAGATAATATCAAGTTTTTTTCGCTAGAAAATCAAAAGCTCCTGAACGCCAGCCAGAACAAGTTGCAATCCCTCAGCAAGCAAATGACCGGAAAAACGGCGCAAAAGGTTCGCAACGCCCTAGAGGCAGATAATATCAAGTTTTTTTCGCGAAAAAATCAAAAAATTACTGCACGCCAGCCAGAACAAGTTGCAATCCCTCAGCAAGCAAATGACCGGAAAAATGGCGCAAAATGTTCGCCATGCCCTAGAGGCAGATAATATCAAGTTTTTTTCGCGAAAAAATCAAAAAATTACTGCACGCCAGCCAGAACAAGTTGCAATCCCTCAGCAAGCAAATGACCGGAAAAATGGCGCAAAATGTTCGCCATGCCCTAGAGGCAGATAATATCAAGTTTTTTTCGCGAAAAAATCAAAAGCTACTGCACGCCAGCCAGAACAAGTTGCAATCCCTCAGCAAGCAAATGACCGGAAAAATGGCGCAAAATTTTCGCCATGCCCTAGAGGCAGATAATATCAAGTTTTTTTCGCGAAAAAATCAAAAGCTACTGCACGCCAGCCAGAACAAGTTGCAATCCCTCAGCAAGCAAATGGCCGGAAAAATGGCGCAAAATGTTCGCCATGCCCGAGAGGCAGGTAATATCAAGTTTTATTCGCGAAAAAATCAAAAGCTACTGCACGCCAGCCAGAACAAGTTGCAATCCCTCAGCAAGCAAATGACCGGAAAAATGGCGCAAAAGGTTCGCAATGGCCTAGAGGCAGATAATATCAAGTTCTTTTCGCGAAAAAATCAAAAGCTACTGCACGCCAGCCAGAACAAGTTGCAATCCCTCAGCAAGCAAATGACCGGAACAATGGCGCAAAAGGTTTGCAATTGCCTAGAGGCAGATAATATCAAGTTTTTTTCGCGAAAAAATCAAAAGCTACTGCACGCCAGCCAGAACAAGTTGCAATCCCTCAGCAAGCAAATGACCGGAAAAATGGCGCAAAAGGTTCGCAATGGCCTAGAGGCAGATAATATCAAGTTTTTTTCGCTAAAAAATCAAAAGCTCCTGAACGCCAGCCAGAACAAGTTGCAATCCCTCAGCAAGCAAATGACCGGAAAAACGGCGCAAAAGGTTCGCAACGCCCTATAGGCAGATAATATCAAGTTTTTTTCGCGAAAAAATCAAAAGCTCCTGAACGCCAGCCAGACCAAGTTGCAATCCCCCAGCAAGCAAATGACCGGAAAAATGGCGCAAAATGTTCGCCATGCCCTAGAGGCAGGTAATATCAAGTTTTTTTCGCTAGAAAATCAAAAGCTCCTGAACGCCAGCCAGAACAAGTTGCAATCCCTCGACAAGCAAATGACCGGAAAAATGGCGCAAAAGGTTCGCAATGGCCTAGAGGCAGATAATATCAAGTTCTTTTCGCGAAAAAATCAAAAGCTACTGCACGCCAGCCAGAACAAGTTGCAATATCTCAGCAAGCAAATGACCGGAAAAATGGCGCAAAAGGTTCGCAATGGCCTAGAGGCAGATAATATCAAGTTTTTTTCGCTAGAAAATCAAAAGCTACTGCACGCCAGCCAGAACATGTTGCAATATCTCAGCAAGCAAATGACCGGAAAAATGGCGCAAAAGGTTCGCAATGGCCTAGAGGCAGATAATATCAAGTTTTTTTCGCTAGAAAATCAAAAGCTCCTGAACGCCAGCCAGAACAAGTTGCAATCCCTCAGCAAGCAAATGACCGGAAAAACGGCGCAAAAGGTTCGCAACGCCCTAGAGGCAGATAATATCAAGTTTTTTTCGCGAAAAAATCAAAAAATTACTGCACGCCAGCCAGAACAAGTTGCAATCCCTCAGCAAGCAAATGACCGGAAAAATGGCGCAAAATGTTCGCCATGCCCTAGAGGCAGATAATATCAAGTTTTTTTCGCGAAAAAATCAAAAAATTACTGCACGCCAGCCAGAACAAGTTGCAATCCCTCAGCAAGCAAATGACCGGAAAAATGGCGCAAAATGTTCGCCATGCCCTAGAGGCAGATAATATCAAGTTTTTTTCGCGAAAAAATCAAAAGCTACTGCACGCCAGCCAGAACAAGTTGCAATCCCTCAGCAAGCAAATGACCGGAAAAATGGCGCAAAATTTTCGCCATGCCCTAGAGGCAGATAATATCAAGTTTTTTTCGCTAGAAAATCAAAAGCTCCTGAACGCCAGCCAGAACAAGTTGCAATCCCTCGACAAGCAAATGACCGGAAAAATGGCGCAAAAGGTTCGCAATGGCCTAGAGGCAGATAATATCAAGTTCTTTTCGCGAAAAAATCAAAAGCTACTGCACGCCAGCCAGAACAAGTTGCAATATCTCAGCAAGCAAATGACCGGAAAAATGGCGCAAAAGGTTCGCAATGGCCTAGAGGCAGATAATATCAAGTTTTTTTCGCTAGAAAATCAAAAGCTACTGCACGCCAGCCAGAACATGTTGCAATATCTCAGCAAGCAAATGACCGGAAAAATGGCGCAAAAGGTTCGCAATGGCCTAGAGGCAGATAATATCAAGTTTTTTTCGCTAGAAAATCAAAAGCTCCTGAACGCCAGCCAGAACAAGTTGCAATCCCTCAGCAAGCAAATGACCGGAAAAACGGCGCAAAAGGTTCGCAACGCCCTAGAGGCAGATAATATCAAGTTTTTTTCGCGAAAAAATCAAAAAATTACTGCACGCCAGCCAGAACAAGTTGCAATCCCTCAGCAAGCAAATGACCGGAAAAATGGCGCAAAATGTTCGCCATGCCCTAGAGGCAGATAATATCAAGTTTTTTTCGCGAAAAAATCAAAAAATTACTGCACGCCAGCCAGAACAAGTTGCAATCCCTCAGCAAGCAAATGACCGGAAAAATGGCGCAAAATGTTCGCCATGCCCTAGAGGCAGATAATATCAAGTTTTTTTCGCGAAAAAATCAAAAGCTACTGCACGCCAGCCAGAACAAGTTGCAATCCCTCAGCAAGCAAATGACCGGAAAAATGGCGCAAAATTTTCGCCATGCCCTAGAGGCAGATAATATCAAGTTTTTTTCGCTAGAAAATCGAAAGCTCCTGAACGCCAGCCAGAACAAGTTGCAATCCCTCGACAAGCAAATGACCGGAAAAATGGCGCAAAAGGTTCGCAATGGCCTAGAGGCAGATAATATCAAGTTCTTTTCGCGAAAAAATCAAAAGCTACTGCACGCCAGCCAGAACAAGTTGCAATATCTCAGCAAGCAAATGACCGGAAAAATGGCGCAAAAGGTTCGCAATGGCCTAGAGGCAGATAATATCAAGTTTTTTTCGCTAGAAAATCAAAAGCTACTGCACGCCAGCCAGAACATGTTGCAATATCTCAGCAAGCAAATGACCGGAAAAATGGCGCAAAAGGTTCGCAATGGCCTAGAGGCAGATAATATCAAGTTTTTTTCGCTAGAAAATCAAAAGCTCCTGAACGCCAGCCAAAACAAGTTGCAATCCCTCAGCAAGCAAATGACCGGAAAAACGGCGCAAAAGGTTCGCAACGCCCTAGAGGCAGATAATATCAAGTTTTTTTCGCGAAAAAATCAAAAAATTACTGCACGCCAGCCAGAACAAGTTGCAATCCCTCAGCAAGCAAATGACCGGAAAAACGGCGCAAAAGGTTCGCAACGCCCTAGAGGCAGATAATATCAAGTTTTTTTCGCGAAAAAATCAAAAAATTACTGCACGCCAGCCAGAACAAGTTGCAATCCCTCAGCAAGCAAATGACCGGAAAAATGGCGCAAAATGTTCGCCATGCCCTAGAGGCAGGTAATATCAAGTTTTATTCGCGAAAAAATCAAAAGCTACTGCACGCCAGCCAGAACAAGTTGCAATCCCTCAGCAAGCAAATGACCGGAAAAATGGCGCAAAAGGTTCGCCATGCCCTAGAGGCAGGTAATATCAAGTTTTTTTCGCGAAAAAATCAAAAGCTACTGCACGCCAGCCAGAACAAGTTGCAATCCCTCAGCAAGCAAATGACCGGAAAAATGGCGCAAAATGTTCGCCATGCCCTAGAGGCAGGTAATATCAAGTTTTTTTCGCGAAAAAATCAAAAGCTACTGCACTCCAGCCAGAACAAGTTGCAATCCCTCAGCAAGCAAATGACCGGAAAAATGGCGCAAAAGGTTCGCAATGGCCTAGAGGCAGATAATATCAGGTTTTTTTCGCGAAAAAATCAAAAGCTCCTGAACGCCAGCCAGAACAAGTTGCAATCCCTCAGCAAGCAAATGACCGGAAAAATGGCGCAAAACGTTCGCCATGCCCTAGAGGCAGATAATATCAAGTTTTTTTCGCGAAAAAATCAAAAGCTACTGCACGCCAGCCAGAACAAGTTGCAATCCCTCAGCAAGCAAATGACCGGAAAAATGGCGCAAAAGGTTCGCCATGCCCTAGAGGCAGATAATATCAAGTTTTTTTCGCGAAAAAATCAAAAGCTACTGCACGCCAGCCAGAACAAGTTGCAATCCCTCAGCAAGCAAATGACCGGAAAAATGGCGCAAAATGTTCGCCATGCCCTAGAGGCAGGTAATATCAAGTTTTTTTCGCGAAAAAATCAAAAGCTACTGCACGCCAGCCAGAACAAGTTGCAATCCCTCAGCAAGCAAATGACCGGAAAAATGGCGCAAAAGGTTCGCAATGGCCTAGAGGCAGATAATATCAAGTTTTTTTCGCTAAAAAATCAAAAGCTCCTGAACGCCAGCCAGAACAAGTTGCAATCCCTCAGCAAGCAAATGACCGGAAAAACGGCGCAAAAGGTTCGCAATGGCCTAGAGGCAGATAATATCAAGTTTTTTTCGCTAGAAAATCAAAAGCTCCTGAACGCCAGCCAGAACAAGTTGCAATCCCTCAGCAAGCAAATGACCGGAAAAACGGCGCAAAAGGTTCGCAACGCCCTAGAGGCAGATAATATCAAGTTTTTTTCGCGAAAAAATCAAAAAATTACTGCACGCCAGCCAGAACAAGTTGCAATCCCTCAGCAAGCAAATGACCGGAAAAATGGCGCAAAATGTTCGCCATGCCCTAGAGGCAGATAATATCAAGTTTTTTTCGCGAAAAAATCAAAAAATTACTGCACGCCAGCCAGAACAAGTTGCAATCCCTCAGCAAGCAAATGACCGGAAAAATGGCGCAAAATGTTCGCCATGCCCTAGAGGCAGATAATATCAAGTTTTTTTCGCGAAAAAATCAAAAGCTACTGCACGCCAGCCAGAACAAGTTGCAATCCCTCAGCAAGCAAATGACCGGAAAAATGGCGCAAAATTTTCGCCATGCCCTAGAGGCAGATAATATCAAGTTTTTTTCGCGAAAAAATCAAAAGCTACTGCACGCCAGCCAGAACAAGTTGCAATCCCTCAGCAAGCAAATGGCCGGAAAAATGGCGCAAAATGTTCGCCATGCCCTAGAGGCAGGTAATATCAAGTTTTATTCGCGAAAAAATCAAAAGCTACTGCACGCCAGCCAGAACAAGTTGCAATCCCTCAGCAAGCAAATGACCGGAAAAATGGCGCAAAAGGTTCGCAATGGCCTAGAGGCAGATAATATCAAGTTCTTTTCGCGAAAAAATCAAAAGCTACTGCACGCCAGCCAGAACAAGTTGCAATCCCTCAGCAAGCAAATGACCGGAACAATGGCGCAAAAGGTTTGCAATTGCCTAGAGGCAGATAATATCAAGTTTTTTTCGCGAAAAAATCAAAAGCTACTGCACGCCAGCCAGAACAAGTTGCAATCCCTCAGCAAGCAAATGACCGGAAAAATGGAGCAAAAGGTTCGCAATGGCCTAGAGGCAGATAATATCAAGTTTTTTTCGCTAAAAAATCAAAAGCTCCTGAACGCCAGCCAGAACAAGTTGCAATCCCTCAGCAAGCAAATGACCGGAAAAACGGCGCAAAAGGTTCGCAACGCCCTATAGGCAGATAATATCAAGTTTTTTTCGCGAAAAAATCAAAAGCTCCTGAACGCCAGCCAGACCAAGTTGCAATCCCCCAGCAAGCAAATGACCGGAAAAATGGCGCAAAATGTTCGCCATGCCCTAGAGGCAGGTAATATCAAGTTTTTTTCGCTAGAAAATCAAAAGCTCCTGAACGCCAGCCAGAACAAGTTGCAATCCCTCGACAAGCAAATGACCGGAAAAATGGCGCAAAAGGTTCGCAATGGCCTAGAGGCAGATAATATCAAGTTCTTTTCGCGAAAAAATCAAAAGCTACTGCACGCCAGCCAGAACAAGTTGCAATATCTCAGCAAGCAAATGACCGGAAAAATGGCGCAAAAGGTTCGCAATGGCCTAGAGGCAGATAATATCAAGTTTTTTTCGCTAGAAAATCAAAAGCTACTGCACGCCAGCCAGAACATGTTGCAATATCTCAGCAAGCAAATGACCGGAAAAATGGCGCAAAAGGTTCGCAATGGCCTAGAGGCAGATAATATCAAGTTTTTTTCGCTAGAAAATCAAAAGCTCCTGAACGCCAGCCAGAACAAGTTGCAATCCCTCAGCAAGCAAATGACCGGAAAAACGGCGCAAAAGGTTCGCAACGCCCTAGAGGCAGATAATATCAAGTTTTTTTCGCGAAAAAATCAAAAAATTACTGCACGCCAGCCAGAACAAGTTGCAATCCCTCAGCAAGCAAATGACCGGAAAAATGGCGCAAAATGTTCGCCATGCCCTAGAGGCAGATAATATCAAGTTTTTTTCGCGAAAAAATCAAAAAATTACTGCACGCCAGCCAGAACAAGTTGCAATCCCTCAGCAAGCAAATGACCGGAAAAATGGCGCAAAATGTTCGCCATGCCCTAGAGGCAGATAATATCAAGTTTTTTTCGCGAAAAAATCAAAAGCTACTGCACGCCAGCCAGAACAAGTTGCAATCCCTCAGCAAGCAAATGACCGGAAAAATGGCGCAAAATTTTCGCCATGCCCTAGAGGCAGATAATATCAAGTTTTTTTCGCTAGAAAATCAAAAGCTCCTGAACGCCAGCCAGAACAAGTTGCAATCCCTCGACAAGCAAATGACCGGAAAAATGGCGCAAAAGGTTCGCAATGGCCTAGAGGCAGATAATATCAAGTTCTTTTCGCGAAAAAATCAAAAGCTACTGCACGCCAGCCAGAACAAGTTGCAATATCTCAGCAAGCAAATGACCGGAAAAATGGCGCAAAAGGTTCGCAATGGCCTAGAGGCAGATAATATCAAGTTTTTTTCGCTAGAAAATCAAAAGCTACTGCACGCCAGCCAGAACATGTTGCAATATCTCAGCAAGCAAATGACCGGAAAAATGGCGCAAAAGGTTCGCAATGGCCTAGAGGCAGATAATATCAAGTTTTTTTCGCTAGAAAATCAAAAGCTCCTGAACGCCAGCCAGAACAAGTTGCAATCCCTCAGCAAGCAAATGACCGGAAAAACGGCGCAAAAGGTTCGCAACGCCCTAGAGGCAGATAATATCAAGTTTTTTTCGCGAAAAAATCAAAAAATTACTGCACGCCAGCCAGAACAAGTTGCAATCCCTCAGCAAGCAAATGACCGGAAAAATGGCGCAAAATGTTCGCCATGCCCTAGAGGCAGATAATATCAAGTTTTTTTCGCGAAAAAATCAAAAAATTACTGCACGCCAGCCAGAACAAGTTGCAATCCCTCAGCAAGCAAATGACCGGAAAAATGGCGCAAAATGTTCGCCATGCCCTAGAGGCAGATAATATCAAGTTTTTTTCGCGAAAAAATCAAAAGCTACTGCACGCCAGCCAGAACAAGTTGCAATCCCTCAGCAAGCAAATGACCGGAAAAATGGCGCAAAATTTTTGCCATGCCCTAGAGGCAGATAATATCAAGTTTTTTTCGCGAAAAAATCAAAAGCTACTGCACGCCAGCCAGAACAAGTTGCAATCCCTCAGCAAGCAAATGGCCGGAAAAATGGCGCAAAATGTTCGCCATGCCCTAGAGGCAGGTAATATCAAGTTTTATTCGCGAAAAAATCAAAAGCTACTGCACGCCAGCCAGAACAAGTTGCAATCCCTCAGCAAGCAAATGACCGGAAAAATGGCGCAAAAGGTTCGCAATGGCCTAGAGGCAGATAATATCAAGTTCTTTTCGCGAAAAAATCAAAAGCTACTGCACGCCAGCCAGAACAAGTTGCAATCCCTCAGCAAGCAAATGACCGGAACAATGGCGCAAAAGGTTTGCAATTGCCTAGAGGCAGATAATATCAAGTTTTTTTCGCGAAAAAATCAAAAGCTACTGCACGCCAGCCAGAACAAGTTGCAATCCCTCAGCAAGCAAATGACCGGAAAAATGGCGCAAAAGGTTCGCAATGGCCTAGAGGCAGATAATATCAAGTTTTTTTCGCTAAAAAATCAAAAGCTCCTGAACGCCAGCCAGAACAAGTTGCAATCCCTCAGCAAGCAAATGACCGGAAAAACGGCGCAAAAGGTTCGCAACGCCCTATAGGCAGATAATATCAAGTTTTTTTCGCGAAAAAATCAAAAGCTCCTGAACGCCAGCCAGACCAAGTTGCAATCCCCCAGCAAGCAAATGACCGGAAAAATGGCGCAAAATGTTCGCCATGCCCTAGAGGCAGGTAATATCAAGTTTTATTCGCGAAAAAATCAAAAGCTACTGCACGCCAGCCAGAACAAGTTGCAATCCCTCGACAAGCAAATGACCGGAAAAATGGCGCAAAAGGTTCGCAATGGCCTAGAGGCAGATAATATCAAGTTCTTTTCGCGAAAAAATCAAAAGCTACTGCACGCCAGCCAGAACAAGTTGCAATCCCTCAGCAAGCAAATGACCGGAACAATGGCGCAAAAGGTTTGCAATTGCCTAGAGGCAGATAATATCAAGTTTTTTTCGCGAAAAAATCAAAAGCTGCTGCACGCCAGCCAGAACAAGTTGCAATCCCTCAGCAAGCAAATGACCGGAAAAATGGCGCAAAAGGTTCGCAATGGCCTAGAGGCAGATAATATCAAGTTTTTTTCGCTAGAAAATCAAAAGCTCCTGAACGCCAGCCAGAACAAGTTGCAATCCCTCAGCAAGCAAATGACCGGAAAAACGGCGCAAAAGGTTCGCAACGCCCTAGAGGCAGATAATATCAAGTTTTTTTCGCGAAAAAATCAAAAAATTACTGCACGCCAGCCAGAACAAGTTGCAATCCCTCAGCAAGCAAATGACCGGAAAAATGGCGCAAAATGTTCGCCATGCCCTAGAGGCAGGTAATATCAAGTTTTATTCGCGAAAAAATCAAAAGCTACTGCACGCCAGCCAGAACAAGTTGCAATCCCTCAGCAAGCAAATGACCGGAAAAATGGCGCAAAAGGTTCGCCATGCCCTAGAGGCAGATAATATCAAGTTTTTTTCGCGAAAAAATCAAAAGCTACTGCACGCCAGCCAGAACAAGTTGCAATCCCTCAGCAAGCAAATGACCGGAAAAATGGCGCAAAAGGTTCGCAATGGCCTAGAGGCAGATAATATCAGGTTTTTTTCGCGAAAAAATCAAAAGCTCCTGAACGCCAGCCAGACCAAGTTGCAATCCCCCAGCAAGCAAATGACCGGAAAAATGGCGCAAAATGTTCGCCATGCCCTAGAGGCAGGTAATATCAAGTTTTATTCGCGAAAAAATCAAAAGCTACTGCACGCCAGCCAGAACAAGTTGCAATCCCTCGACAAGCAAATGACCGGAAAAATGGCGCAAAAGGTTCGCAATGGCCTAGAGGCAGATAATATCAAGTTCTTTTCGCGAAAAAATCAAAAGCTACTGCACGCCAGCCAGAACAAGTTGCAATCCCTCAGCAAGCAAATGACCGGAACAATGGCGCAAAAGGTTTGCAATTGCCTAGAGGCAGATAATATCAAGTTTTTTTCGCGAAAAAATCAAAAGCTACTGCACGCCAGCCAGAACAAGTTGCAATCCCTCAGCAAGCAAATGACCGGAAAAATGGCGCAAAAGGTTCGCAATGGCCTAGAGGCAGATAATATCAAGTTTTTTTCGCTAGAAAATCAAAAGCTCCTGAACGCCAGCCAGAACAAGTTGCAATCCCTCAGCAAGCAAATGACCGGAAAAACGGCGCAAAAGGTTCGCAACGCCCTAGAGGCAGATAATATCAAGTTTTTTTCGCGAAAAAATCAAAAAATTACTGCACGCCAGCCAGAACAAGTTGCAATCCCTCAGCAAGCAAATGACCGGAAAAATGGCGCAAAATGTTCGCCATGCCCTAGAGGCAGGTAATATCAAGTTTTATTCGCGAAAAAATCAAAAGCTACTGCACGCCAGCCAGAACAAGTTGCAATCCCTCAGCAAGCAAATGACCGGAAAAATGGCGCAAAAGGTTCGCCATGCCCTAGAGGCAGATAATATCAAGTTTTTTTCGCGAAAAAATCAAAAGCTACTGCACGCCAGCCAGAACAAGTTGCAATCCCTCAGCAAGCAAATGACCGCAAAAATGGCGCAAAATGTTCGCCATGCCCTAGAGGCAGGTAATATCAAGTTTTTTTCGCGAAAAAATCAAAAGCTACTGCACGCCAGCCAGAACAAGTTGCAATCCCTCAGCAAGCAAATGACCGGAAAAATGGCGCAAAAGGTTCGCCACGCCCTAGAGGCAGAGAATATCAAGTTTTTTTCGCGAAAAAATCAAAAGCTCCTGAACGCCAGCCAGAACAAGTTGCAATCCCTCAGCAAGCAAATGACCGGAACAATGGCGCAAAATGTTCGCCACGCCCTAGAGGCAGATAATATCAAGTTTTTTTCGCGAAAAAATCAAAAGCTACTGCACGCCAGCCGGAACAAGTTGCAATCCCTCAGCAAGCAAATGACCGGAACAATGGCGCAAAATGTTCGCCATGCCCTAGAGGCAGATAATATCAAGTTTTTTTCGCGAAAAAATCAAAAGCTACTGCACGCCAGCCAGAACAAGTTGCAATCCCTCAGCAAGCAAATGACCGGAAAAATGGCGCAAAATGTTCGCCATGCCCTAGAGGCAGATAATATCAAGTTTTTTTCGCGCAAAAATCAAAAGCTACTGCACGCCAGCCAGAACAAGTTGCAATCCCTCAGCAAGCAAATGACCGGAAAAATGGCGTAAAATGTTCGCCATGCCCTAGAGGCAGATAATATCAAGTTTTTTTCGCGAAAAAATCAAAAGCTCCTGAACGCCAGCCAGAACAAGTTGCAATCCCTCAGCAAGCAAATGACCGGAAAAATGGCGCAAAATGTTCGCCATGCCCTAGAGGCAGATAATATCAAGTTTTATTCGCGAAAAAATCAAAAGCTCCTGAACGCCAGCCAGAACAAGTTGCAATCCCTCAGCAAGCAAATGACCGGAAAAATGGCGCAAAATGTTCCCCATGCCCTAGAGGCAGATAATATCAAGTTTTTTTCGCGAAAAAATCAAAAGCTCCTGAACGCCAGCCAGAACAAGTTGCAATCCCTCAGCAAGCAAATGACCGGAAAAATGGCGCAAAATGTTCGCCATGCCCTAGAGCCAGATAATATCAAGTTTTTTTCGCGAAAAAATCAAAAGCTCCTGAACGTCAGCCAGAACAAGTTGCAATCCCTCAGCAAGCAAATGACCGGAAAAATGGCGCAAAAGGTTCGCAATGGCCTAGAGGCAGATAATATCAAGTTTTTTTCGCGAAAAAATCAAAAGCTCCTGAACGCCAGCCAGAACAAGTTGCAATCCCTCAGCAAGCAAATGACCGGAAAAATGGCGCAAAAGGTTCGCAATGGCCTAGAGGCAGATAATATCAAGTTTTTTTCGCGAAAAAATCAAAAGCTCCTGAACGCCAGCCAGAACAAGTTGCAATCCCTCAGCAAGCAAATGACCGGAAAAACGGCGCAAAATGTTCGCAACGCCCTAGAGGCAGATAATATCAAGTTTTTTTCGCGAAAAAATCAAAAGCTCCTGAACACCAGCCAGAACAAGTTGCAATCCCTCAGCAAGCAAATGACCGGAAAAATGGCGCAAAATGTTTGCCATGCCCTAGAGCCAGATAATATCAAGTTTTTTTCGCGAAAAAATCAAAAGCTCCTGAACGCCAGCCAGAACAAGTTGCAATCCCTCAGCAAGCAAATGACCGGAAAAATGGCGCAAAATGTTCGCCATGCCCTAGAGGCAGGTAATATCAAGTTTTATTCGCGAAAAAATCAAAAGCTCCTGAACGCCAGCCAGAACAAGTTGCAATCCCTCAGCAAGCAAATGACCGGAAAAACGGCGCAAAATGTTCGCAACGCCCTAGAGGCAGATAATATCAAGTTTTTTTCGCGAAAAAATCAAAAGCTCCTGAACGCCAGCCAGAACAAGTTGCAATCCCTCAGCAAGCAAATGACCGGAAAAATGGCGCAAAATGTTTGCCATGCCCTAGAGCCAGATAATATCAAGTTTTTTTCGCGAAAAAATCAAAAGCTCCTGAACGCCAGCCAGAACAAGTTGCAATCCCTCAGCAAGCAAATGACCGGAAAAACGGCGCAAAATGTTCGCAACGCCCTAGAGGCAGATAATATCAAGTTTTTTTCGCGAAAAAATCAAAAGCTCCTGAACGCCAGCCAGAACAAGTTGCAATCCCTCAGCAAGCAAATGACCGGAAAAATGGCGCAAAAGGTTCGCAATGGCCTAGAGGCAGATAATATCAAGTTTTTTTCGCGAAAAAATCAAAAGCTCCTGAACGCCAGCCAGAACAAGTTGCAATCCCTCAGCAAGCAAATGACCGGAAAAACGGCGCAAAATGTTCGCAACGCCCTAGAGGCAGATAATATCAAGTTTTTTTCGCGAAAAAATCAAAAGCTCCTGAACGCCAGCCAGAACAAGTTGCAATCCCTCAGCAAGCAAATGACCGGAAAAATGGCGCAAAATGTTTGCCATGCCCTAGAGCCAGATAATATCAAGTTTTTTTCGCGAAAAAATCAAAAGCTCCTGAACGCCAGCCAGAACAAGTTGCAATCCCTCAGCAAGCAAATGACCGGAAAAATGGCGCAAAAGGTTCGCAATGGCCTAGAGGCAGATAATATCAAGTTTTTTTCGCGAAAAAATCAAAAGCTCCTGAACGCCAGCCAGAACAAGTTGCAATCCCTCAGCAAGCAAATGACCGGAAAAACGGCGCAAAATGTTCACAACGCCCTAGAGGCAGATAATATCAAGTTTTTTTCGCGAAAAAATCAAAAGCTCCTGAACGCCAGCCAGAACAAGTTGCAATCCCTCAGCAAGCAAATGACCGGAAAAATGGCGCAAAAGGTTCGCAATGGCCTAGAGGCAGATAATATCAAGTTTTTTTCGCGAAAAAATCAAAAGCTCCTGAACGCCAGCCAGAACAAGTTGCAATCCCTCAGCAAGCAAATGACCGGAAAAATGGCGCAAAATGTTCGCCATGCCCTAAAGGCAGGTAATATCAAGTTTTATTCGCGAAAAAATCAAAAGCTACTGCACGCCAGCCAGAACAAGTTGCAATCCCTCAGCAAGCAAATGACCGGAAAAATGGCGCAAAATGTTCGCCATGCCCTAGAGGCAGATAAAATCAAGTTTTTTTCGCGAAAAAATCAAAAGCTCCTGAACGCCAGCCAGAACAAATTGCAATCTCTCAGCAAGCAAATGACCGGAAAAATGGCGCAAAAGGTTCGCAATGGCCTAGAGGCAGATAATATCAAGTTTTTTTCGCGAAAAAATCAAAAGCTCCTGAACGCCAGCCAGAACAAGTTGCAATCCCTCAGCAAGCAAATGACCGGAAAAACGGCGCAAAATGTTCGCAACGCCCTAGAGGCAGATAATATCAAGTTTTTTTCGCGAAAAAATCAAAAGCTCCTGAACGCCAGCCAGAACAAGTTGCAATCCCTCAGCAAGCAAATGACCGGAAAAATGGCGCAAAATGTTCGCCATGCCCTAGAGCCAGATAATATCAAGTTTTTTTCGCGAAAAAATCAAAAGCTCCTGAACGCCAGAAAGAACAAGTTGCAATCCCTCAGCAAGCAAATGACCGGAAAAATGGCGCAAAACGTTCGCCATGCCCTAGAGGCAGATAATATCAAGTTTTTTTCGCGAAAAAATCAAAAGCTACTGCACGCCAGCCAGAACAAGTTGCAATCCCTCAGCAAGCAAATGACCGGAAAAATGGCGCAAAATGTTCGCCATGCCCTAGAGGCAGATAATATCAAGTTTTTTTCGCGAAAAAATCAAAAGCTACTGCACGCCAGCCAGAACAAGTTGCAATCCCTCAGCAAGCAAATGACCGCAAAAATGGCGCAAAATGTTCGCCATGCCCTAGAGGCAGGTAATATCAAGTTTTTTTCGCGAAAAAATCAAAAGCTACTGCACGCCAGCCAGAACAAGTTGCAATCCCTCAGCAAGCAAATGACCGGAAAAATGGCGCAAAAGGTTCGCAATGGCCTAGAGGCAGATAATATCAGGTTTTTTTCGCGAAAAAATCAAAAGCTCCTGAACGCCAGCCAGAACAAGTTGCAATCCCTCAGCACGCAAATGACCGGAAAAACGGCGCAAAAGGTTTGCAACGCCCTAGAGGCAGATAATATCAAGTTTTTTTCGCGAAAAAATCAAAAGCTCCTGAACGCCAGCCAGAACAAGTTGCAATCCCTCAGCAAGCAAATGACCGGAACAATGGCGCAAAATGTTCGCCACGCCCTAGAGGCAGATAATATCAAGTTTTTTTCGCGAAAAAATCAAAAGCTACTGCACGCCAGCCGGAACAAGTTGCAATCCCTCAGCAAGCAAATGACCGGAACAATGGCGCAAAATGTTCGCCATGCCCTAGAGGCAGATAATATCAAGTTTTTTTCGCGAAAAAATCAAAAGCTACTGCACGCCAGCCAGAACAAGTTGCAATCCCTCAGCAAGCAAATGACCGGAAAAACGGCGCAAAATGTTCGCCATGCCCTAGAGGCAGATAATATCAAGTTTTTTTCGCGAAAAAATCAAAAGCTACTGCACGCCAGCCAGAACAAGTTGCAATCCCTCAGCAAGCAAATGACCGGAAAAACGGCGCAAAAGGTTTGCAACGCCCTAGAGGCAGATAATATCAAGTTTTTTTCGCGAAAAAATCAAAAGCTCCTGAACGCCAGCCAGAACAAGTTGCAATCCCTCAGCAAGCAAATGACCGGAAAAATGGCGCAAAATGTTCGCCATGCCCTAGAGGCAGGTAATATCAAGTTTTTTTCGCGAAAAAATCAAAAGCTCCTGAACGCCAGCCAGAACAAGTTGCAATCCCTCAGCAAGCAAATGACCGCAAAAATGGCGCAAAATGTTCGCCATGCCCTAGAGGCAGGTAATATCAAGTTTTTTTCGCGAAAAAATCAAAAGCTACTGCACGCCAGCCAGAACAAGTTGCAATCCCTCAGCAAGCAAATGACCGGAAAAATGGCGCAAAAGGTTCGCAATGGCCTAGAGGCAGATAATATCAGGTTTTTTTCGCGAAAAAATCAAAAGCTCCTGAACGCCAGCCAGAACAAGTTGCAATCCCTCAGCACGCAAATGACCGGAAAAACGGCGCAAAAGGTTTGCAACGCCCTAGAGGCAGATAATATCAAGTTTTTTTCGCGAAAAAATCAAAAGCTCCTGAACGCCAGCCAGAACAAGTTGCAATCCCTCAGCAAGCAAATGACCGGAACAATGGCGCAAAATGTTCGCCACGCCCTAGAGGCAGATAATATCAAGTTTTTTTCGCGAAAAAATCAAAAGCTACTGCACGCCAGCCGGAACAAGTTGCAATCCCTCAGCAAGCAAATGACCGGAACAATGGCGCAAAATGTTCGCCATGCCCTAGAGGCAGATAATATCAAGTTTTTTTCGCGAAAAAATCAAAAGCTACTGCACGCCAGCCAGAACAAGTTGCAATCCCTCAGCAAGCAAATGACCGGAAAAACGGCGCAAAATGTTCGCCATGCCCTAGAGGCAGATAATATCAAGTTTTTTTCGCGAAAAAATCAAAAGCTACTGCACGCCAGCCAGAACAAGTTGCAATCCCTCAGCAAGCAAATGACCGGAAAAACGGCGCAAAAGGTTTGCAACGCCCTAGAGGCAGATAATATCAAGTTTTTTTCGCGAAAAAATCAAAAGCTCCTGAACGCCAGCCAGAACAAGTTGCAATCCCTCAGCAAGCAAATGACCGGAAAAATGGCGCAAAATGTTCGCCACGCCCTAGAGGCAGATAATATCAAGTTTTTTTCGCGAAAAAATCAAAAGCTACTGCACGCCAGCCGGAACAAGTTGCAATCCCTCAGCAAGCAAATGACCGGAACAATGGCGCAAAATGTTCGCCATGCCCTAGAGGCAGATAATATCAAGTTTTTTTCGCGAAAAAATCAAAAGCTACTGCACGCCAGCCGGAACAAGTTGCAATCCCTCAGCAAGCAAATGACCGGAAAAATGGCGCAAAATGTTCGCCATGCCCTAGAGGCAGATAATATCAAGTTTTTTTCGCGAAAAAATCAAAAGCTACTGCACGCCAGCCAGAACAAGTTGCAATCCCTCAGCAAGCAAATGACCGGAAAAACGGCGCAAAAGGTTTGCAACGCCCTAGAGGCAGATAATATCAAGTTTTTTTCGCGAAAAAATCAAAAGCTCCTGAACGCCAGCCAGAACAAGTTGCAATCCCTCAGCAAGCAAATGACCGGAAAAATGGCGCAAAATGTTCGCCATGCCCTAGAGGCAGGTAATATCAAGTTTTTTTCGCGAAAAAATCAAAAGCTACTGAACGCCAGCCAGAACAAGTTGCAATCCCTCAGCAAGCAAATGACCGGAAAAATGGCGCAAAAGGTTCGCCATGCCCTAGAGGAAGATAATATCAAGTTTTATTCGCGAAAAAATCAAAAGCTCCTGAACGCCAGCCAGAACAAGTTGCAATCCCTCAGCAAGCAAATGACCGGAAAAATGGCGCAAAATGTTCCCCATGCCCTAGAGGCAGATAATATCAAGTTTTTTTCGCGAAAAAATCAAAAGCTACTGCACGCCAGCCAGAACAAGTTGCAATCCCTCAGCAAGCAAATGACCGGAAAAATGGCGCAAAAGGTTCGCCATGCCCTAGAGGCAGATAATATCAAGTTTTATTCGCGAAAAAATCAAAAGCTCCTGAACGCCAGCCAGAACAAGTTGCAATCCCTCAGCAAGCAAATGACCGGAAAAATGGCGCAAAATGTTCCCCATGCCCTAGAGGCAGATAATATCAGGTTTTTTTCGCGAAACAATCAAAAGCTCCTGAACGCCAGCCAGAACAAGTTGCAATCCCTCAGCAAGCAAATGACCGGAAAAATGGCGCAAAATGTTCCCCATGCCCTAGAGGCAGATAATATCAAGTTTTTTTCGCGAAAAAATCAAAAGCTCCTGAACGCCAGCCAGAACAAGTTGCAATCCCTCAGCAAGCAAATGACCGGAAAAATGGCGCAAAATGTTCGCCATGCCCTAGAGGCAGATAATATCAAGTTTTTTTCGCGAAAAAATCAAAAGCTACTGCACGCCAGCCAGAAGAAGTTGCAATCCCTCAGCAAGCAAATGACCGGAAAAATGGCGCAAAATGTTCCCCATGCCCTAGAGGCAGATAATATCAGGTTTTTTTCGCGAAAAAATCAAAAGCTCCTGAACGCCAGCCAGAACAAGTTGCAATCCCTCAGCAAGCAAATGACCGGAAAAATGGCGCAAAATGTTCCCCATGCCCTAGAGGCAGATAATATCAAGTTTTTTTCGCGAAAAAATCAAAAGCTCCTGAACGCCAGCCAGAACAAGTTGCAATCCCTCAGCAAGCAAATGACCGGAAAAATGGCGCAAAATGTTCCCCATGCCCTAGAGGCAGATAATATCAAGTTTTTTTCGCGAAAAAATCAAAAGCTACTGCACGCCAGCCAGAACAAGTTGCAATCCCTCAGCAAGCAAATGACCGGAAAAATGGCGCAAAAGGTTCGCCATGCCCTAGAGGCAGATAATATCAAGTTTTATTCGCGAAAAAATCAAAAGCTCCTGAACGCCAGCCAGAACAAGTTGCAATCCCTCAGCAAGCAAATGACCGGAAAAATGGCGCAAAATGTTCCCCATGCCCTAGAGGCAGATAATATCAGGTTTTTTTCGCGAAAAAATCAAAAGCTCCTGAACGCCAGCCAGAACAAGTTGCAATCCCTCAGCAAGCAAATGACCGGAAAAATGGCGCAAAATGTTCCCCATGCCCTAGAGGCAGATAATATCAAGTTTTTTTCGCGAAAAAATCAAAAGCTCCTGAACGCCAGCCAGAACAAGTTGCAATCCCTCAGCAAGCAAATGACCGGAAAAATGGCGCAAAATGTTCGCCATGCCCTAGAGGCAGGTAATATCAAGTTTTTTTCGCGAAAAAATCAAAAGCTCCTGAACGCCAGCCAGAACAAGTTGCAATCCCTCAGCAATCAAATGACCGGAAAAATGGCGCAAAAGGTTCGCCATGCCCTAGAGGCAGATAATATCAAGTTTTATTCGCGAAAAAATCAAAAGCTCCTGAACGCCAGCCAGAACAAGTTGCAATCCCTCAGCAAGCAAATGACCGGAAAAATGGCGCAAAATGTTCCCCATGCCCTAGAGGCAGATAATATCAGGTTTTTTTCGCGAAAAAATCAAAAGCTCCTGAACGCCAGCCAGAACAAGTTGCAATCCTTCAGCAAGCAAATGACCGGAAAAATGGCGCAAAATGTTCGCCATGCCCTAGAGGCAGATAATATCAAGTTTTTTTCGCGAAAAAATCAAAAGCTACTGCACGCCAGCCAGAAGAAGTTGCAATCCCTCAGCAAGCAAATGACCGGAAAAATGGCGCAAAATGTTCGCCATGCCCTAGAGGCAGATAATATCAAGTTTTTTTCGCGAAAAAATCAAAAGCTACTGCACGCCAGCCAGAACAAGTTGCAATCCCTCAGCAAGCAAATGACCGGAAAAATGGCGTAAAATGTTCGCCATGCCCTAGAGGCAGATAATATCAAGTTTTTTTCGCGAAAAAATCAAAAGCTACTGCACGCCAGCCAGAACAAGTTGCAATCCCTCAGCAAGCAAATGACCGGAAAAATGGCGCAAAATGTTCGCCATGCCCTAGAGGCAGATAAAATCAAGTTTTTTTCGCGAAAAAATCAAAAGCTCCTGAACGCCAGCCAGAACAAGTTGCAATCCCTCAGCAAGCAAATGACCGGAAAAATGGCGCAAAATGTTCGCCATGCCCTAGAGGCAGGTAATATCAAGTTTTTTTCGCGAAAAAATCAAAAGCTCCTGAACGCCAGCCAGAACAAGTTGCAATCCCTCAGCAATCAAATGACCGGAAAAATGGCGCAAAAGGTTCGCCATGCCCTAGAGGCAGATAATATCAAGTTTTATTCGCGAAAAAATCAAAAGCTCCTGAACGCCAGCCAGAACAAGTTGCAATCCCTCAGCAAGCAAATGACCGGAAAAATGGCGCAAAATGTTCCCCATGCCCTAGAGGCAGATAATATCAGGTTTTTTTCGCGAAAAAATCAAAAGCTCCTGAACGCCAGCCAGAACAAGTTGCAATCCCTCAGCAAGCAAATGACCGGAAAAATGGCGCAAAATGTTCGCCATGCCCTAGAGGCAGATAATATCAAGTTTTTTTCGCGAAAAAATCAAAAGCTACTGCACGCCAGCCAGAAGAAGTTGCAATCCCTCAGCAAGCAAATGACCGGAAAAATGGCGCAAAATGTTCGCCATGCCCTAGAGGCAGATAAAATCAAGTTTTTTTCGCGAAAAAATCAAAAGCTCCTGAACGCCAGCCAGAACAAATTGCAATCTCTCAGCAAGCAAATGACCGGAAAAATGGCGCAAAAGGTTCGCAATGGCCTAGAGGCAGATAATATCAAGTTTTTTTCGCGAAAAAATCAAAAGCTCCTGAACGCCAGCCAGAACAAGTTGCAATCCCTCAGCAAGCAAATGACCGGAAAAACGGCGCAAAATGTTCGCAACGCCCTAGAGGCAGATAATATCAAGTTTTTTTCGCGAAAAATCAAAAGCTCCTGAACGCCAGCCAGAACAAGTTGCAATCCCTCAGCAAGCAAATGACCGGAAAAATGGCGCAAAATGTTCGCCATGCCCTAGAGCCAGATAATATCAAGTTTTTTTCGCGAAAAAATCAAAAGCTCCTGAACGCCAGCCAGAACAAGTTGCAATCCCTCAGCAAGCAAATGACCGGAAAAATGGCGCAAAATGTTCGCCATGCCCTAGAGGCAGGTAATATCAAGTTTTATTCGCGAAAAAATCAAAAGCTACTGCACGCCAGCCAGAACAAGTTGCAATCCCTCAGCAAGCAAATGACCGGAAAAATGGCGCAAAAGGTTCGCAATGGCCTAGAGGCAGATAATATCAAGTTTTTTTCGCGAAAAAATCAAAAGCTACTGCACGCCAGCCAGAACAAGTTGCAATCCCTCAGCAAGCAAATGACCGGAAAAATGGCGCAAAATGTTTGCCATGCCCTAGAGGCAGATAAAATCAAGTTTTTTTCGCGAAAAAATCAAAAGCTCCTGAACGCCAGCCAGAACAAATTGCAATCTCTCAGCAAGCAAATGACCGGAAAAATGGCGCAAAAGGTTCGCAATGGCCTAGAGGCAGATAATATCAAGTTTTTTTCGCGAAAAAATCAAAAGCTACTGCACGCCAGCCAGAACAAGTTGCAATCCCTCAGCAAGCAAATGACCGGAAAAATGGCGCAAAATGTTCGCCATGCCCTAGAGGCAGGTAATATCAAGTTTTTTTCGCGAAAAAATCAAAAGCTACTGCACGCCAGCCAGAACAAGTTGCAATCCCTCAGCAAGCAAATGACCGGAAAAATGGCGCAAAATGTTCGCCATGCCCTAGAGGCAGGTAATATCAAGTTTTTTTCGCGAAAAAATCAAAAGCTACTGCACTCCAGCCAGAACAAGTTGCAATCCCTCAGCAAGCAAATGACCGGAAAAATGGCGCAAAATGTTCGCCATGCCCTAGAGGCAGGTAATATCAAGTTTTTTTCGCGAAAAAATCAAAAGCTACTGCACGCCAGCCAGAACAAGTTGCAATCCCTCAGCAAGCAAATGACCGGAAAAATGGCGCAAAAGGTTCGCAATGGCCTAGAGGGCAGATAATATCAATTTTTTTCGCGAAAAAATCAAAAGCTACTGCACGCCAGCCAGAACAAGTTGCAATCCCTCAGCAAGCAAATGACCGGAAAAATGGCGCAAAATGTTCGCCATGCCCTAGAGGCAGATAAAATCAAGTTTTTTTCGCGAAAAAATCAAAAGCTCCTGAACGCCAGCCAGAACAAATTGCAATCCCTCAGCAAGCAAATGACCGGAAAAATGGCGCAAAAGGTTCGCAATGGCCTAGAGGCAGATAATATCAAGTTTTTTTCGCGAAAAAATCAAAAGCTCCTGAACGCCAGCCAGAACAAGTTGCAATCCCTCAGCAAGCAAATGACCGGAAAAACGGCGCAAAATGTTCGCAACGCCCTAGAGGCAGATAATATCAAGTTTTTTTCGCGAAAAAATTAAAAGCTCCTGAACGCCAGCCAGAACAAGTTGCAATCCCTCAGCAAGCAAATGACCGGAAAAATGGCGCAAAATGTTCGCCATGCCCTAGAGGCAGATAAAATCAAGTTTTTTTCGCGAAAAAATCAAAAGCTCCTGAACGCCAGCCAGAACAAGTTGCAATCCCTCAGCAAGCAAATGACCGGAAAAATGGCGCAAAATGTTCGCCATGCCCTAGAGGCAGATAAAATCAAGTTTTTTTCGCGAAAAAATCAAAAGCTCCTGAACGCCAGCCAGAACAAATTGCAATCCCTCAGCAAGCAAATGACCGGAAAAATGGCGCAAAAGGTTCGCAATGGCCTAGAGGCAGATAATATCAAGTTTTTTTCGCGAAAAAATCAAAAGCTCCTGAACGCCAGCCAGACCAAGTTGCAATCCCTCAGCAAGCAAATGACCGGAAAAATGGCGCAAAATGTTCGCCATGCCCTAGAGGCAGATAATATCAAGTTTTTTTCGCGAAAAAATCAAAAGCTACTGCACGCCAGCCAGAACAAGTTGCAATCCCTCAGCAAGCAAATGACCGGAAAAATGGCGCAAAATGTTCGCCATGCCCTAGAGGCAGGTAATATCAAGTTTTTTTCGCGAAAAAATCAAAAGCTACTGCACGCCAGCCAGAACAAGTTGCAATCCCTCAGCAAGCAAATGACCGAAAAAATGGTGCAATATGTTCGCCACGCCCTAGAGGCAGATAATATCAAGTTTTTTTCGCGAAACAATCAAAAGCTCCTGAACGCCAGCCAGAACAAGTTGCAATCCCTCAGCAAGCAAATGACCGGAAAAATGGCGCAAAATGTTCGCCATGCCCTAGAGGCAGATAATATCAAGTTTTTTTCGCGAAAAAATCAAAAGCTACTGCATGCCAGCCAGAACAAGTTGCAATCCCTCAGCAAGCAAATGACCGGAAAAATAGCGCAAAATGTTCGCCATGCCCTAGAGGCAGGTAATATCAAGTTTTTTTCGCGAAAAAATCAAAAGCTACTGCACGCCAGCCAGAACAAGTTGCAATCCCTCAGCAAGCAAATGACCGGAAAAATGGCGCAAAATGTTCGCCATGCCCTAGAGGCAGGTAATATCAAGTTTTTTTCGCGAAAAAATCAAAAGCTACTGCACGTCAGCCAGAACAAGTTGCAATCCCTCAGCAAGCAAATGACCGGAAAAATAGCGCAAAATGTTCGCCATGCCCTAGAGGCAGATAATATCAATTTTTTTTCGCGAAAAAATCAAAAGCTTCTGAACGCCAGCCAGAACAAGTTGCAATCCCTCAGCAAGCAAATGACCGGAAAAATGGCGCAAAAGGTTTGCAATGGCCTAGAGGCAGATAATATCAAGTTTTTTTCGCGAAAAAATCAAAAGCTCCTGAACGCCAGCCAGAACAAGTTGCAATCCCTCAGCAAGCAAATGACCGGAAAAATGGCGCAAAATGTTCGCCATGCCCTAAGGGCAGATAATATCAATTTTTTTTCGCGAAAAAATCAAAAGCTCCTGAACGCCAGCCAGAACAAGTTGCAATCCCTCAGCAAACAAATGACCGGAAAAATAGCGCAAAATGTTCGCCATGGCCTAGAGGCAGATAATATCAAGTTTTTTTCGCGAAAAAATCAAAAGCTACTGCACGCCAGCCAGAACAAGTTGCAATCCCTCAGCAGGCAAATGACCGGAAAAATGGCGCAAAAGGTTTGCAATTGCCTAGAGGCAGATAATATCAAGTTTTTTTCGCGAAAAAATCAAAAGCTCCTGAACGCCAGCCAGAACAAGTTGCAATCCCTCAGCAAACAAATGACCGGAAAAATAGCGCAAAATGTTCGCCATGCCCTAGAGGCAGGTAATATCAAGTTTTTTTCGCGAAAAAATCAAAAGCTACTGCACGCCAGCCAGAACAAGTTGCAATCCCTCAGCAAGCAAATGACCGGAAAAATGGCGCAAAATGTTCGCCATGCCCTAGAGGCAGGTAATATCAAGTTTTATTCGCGAAAAAATCAAAAGCTACTGCACGCCAGCCAGAACAAGTTGCAATCCCTCAGCAAGCAAATGACCGGAAAAACGGCGCAAAAGGTTTGCAACGCCCTAGAGGCAGATAATATCAAGTTTTTTTCGCGAAAAAATCAAAAGCTCCTGAACGCCAGCCAGAACAAGTTGCAATCCCTCAGCAAGCAAATGACCGGAAAAATGGCGCAAAATGTTCGCCATGCCCTAGAGGCAGATAATATCAAGTTTTTTTCGCGAAAAAATCAAAAGCTACTGCACGCCAGCCAGAACAAGTTGCAATCCCTCAGCAAGCAAATGACCGGAAAAATGGCGCAAAATGTTCGCCATGCCCTAGAGGCAGGTAATATCAAGTTTTTTTCGCGAAAAAATCAAAAGCTACTGCACGCCAGCCAGAACAAGTTGCAATCCCTCAGCAAGCAAATGACCGGAAAAATGGCGCAAAAGGTTCGCCATGCCCTAGAGGCAGATAATATCAAGTTTTATTCGCGAAAAAATCAAAAGCTCCTGAACGCCAGCCAGAACAAGTTGCAATCCCTCAGCAAGCAAATGACCGGAAAAATGGCGCAAAATGTTCCCCATGCCCTAGAGGCAGATAATATCAGGTTTTTTTCGCGAAAAAATCAAAAGCTCCTGAACGCCAGCCAGAACAAGTTGCAATCCCTCAGCAAGCAAATGACCGGAAAAATGGCGCAAAATGTTCCCCATGCCCTAGAGGCAGATAATATCAAGTTTTTTTCGCGAAAAAATCAAAAGCTCCTGAACGCCAGCCAGAACAATTTGCAATCCCTCAGCAAGCAAATGACCGGAAAAATGGCGCAAAATGTTCGCCATGCCCTAGAGGCAGGTAATATCAAGTTTTTTTCGCGAAAAAATCAAAAGCTACTGCACGCCAGCCAGAACAAGTTGCAATCCCTCAGCAAGCAAATGACCGGAAAAATGGCGCAAAAGGTTCGCCATGCCCTAGAGGCAGATAATATCAAGTTTTATTCGCGAAAAAATCAAAAGCTCCTGAACGCCAGCCAGAACAAGTTGCAATCCCTCAGCAAGCAAATGACCGGAAAAATGGCGCAAAATGTTCCCCATGCCCTAGAGGCAGATAATATCAGGTTTTTTTCGCGAAAAAATCAAAAGCTCCTGAACGCCAGCCAGAACAAGTTGCAATCCCTCAGCAAGCAAATGACCGGAAAAATGGCGCAAAATGTTCGCCATGCCCTAGAGGCAGATAATATCAAGTTTTTTTCGCGAAAAAATCAAAAGCTACTGCACGCCAGCCAGAACAAGTTGCAATCCCTCAGCAAGCAAATGACCGGAAAAATGGCGTAAAATGTTCGCCATGCCCTAGAGGCAGATAATATCAAGTTTTTTTCGCGAAAAAATCAAAAGCTACTGCACGCCAGCCAGAACAAGTTGCAATCCCTCAGCAAGCAAATGACCGGAAAAATGGCGCAAAATGTTCGCCATGCCCTAGAGGCAGATAAAATCAAGTTTTTTTCGCGAAAAAATCAAAAGCTACTGCACGCCAGCCAGAACAAATTGCAATCTCTCAGCAAGCAAATGACCGGAAAAATGGCGCAAAAGGTTCGCAATGGCCTAGAGGCAGATAATATCAAGTTTTTTTCGTGAAAAAATCAAAAGCTCCTGAACGCCAGCCAGAACAAGTTGCAATCCCTCAGCAAGCAAATGACCGGAAAAACGGCGCAAAATGTTCGCAACGCCCTAGAGGCAGATAATATCAAGTTTTTTTCGCGAAAAAATCAAAAGCTCCTGAACGCCAGCCAGAACAAGTTGCAATCCCTCAGCAAGCAAATGACCGGAAAAATGGCGCAAAATGTTCGCCATGCCCTAGAGCCAGATAATATCAAGTTTTTTTCGCGAAAAAATCAAAAGCTACTGCACGCCAGCCAGAACAAGTTGCAATCCCTCAGCAAGCAAATGACCGGAAAAATGGCGCAAAATGTTCGCCATGCCCTAGAGGCAGATAAAATCAAGTTTTTTTCGCGAAAAAATCAAAAGCTCCTGAACGCCAGCCAGAACAAGTTGCAATCCCTCAGCAAGCAAATGACCGGAAAAACGGCGCAAAATGTTCGCAACGCCCTAGAGGCAGATAATATCAAGTTTTTTTCGCGAAAAATTCAAAAGCTCCTGAACGCCAGCCAGAACAAGTTGCAATCCCTCAGCAAGCAAATGACCGGAAAAATGGCGCAAAATGTTCGCCATGCCCTAGAGCCAGATAATATCAAGTTTTTTTCGCGAAAAAATCAAAAGCTCCTGAACGCCAGCCAGAACAAGTTGCAATCCCTCAGCAAGCAAATGACCGGAAAAATGGCGCAAAATGTTCGCCATGCCCTAGAGCCAGATAATATCAAGTTTTTTTCGCGAAAAAATCAAAAGCTCCTGAACGCCAGCCAGAACAAGTTGCAATCCCTCAGCAAGCAAATGACCGGAAAAATGGCGCAAAATGTTCGCCATGCCCTAGAGCCAGATAATATCAAGTTTTTTTCGCGAAAAAATCAAAAGCTCCTGAACGCCAGCCAGAACAAGTTGCAATCCCTCAGCAAGCAAATGACCGGAAAAACGGCGCAAAATGTTCGCAACGCCCTAGAGGCAGATAATATCAAGTTTTTTTCGCGAAAAATTCAAAAGCTCCTGAACGCCAGCCAGAACAAGTTGCAATCCCTCAGCAAGCAAATGACCGGAAAAATGGCGCAAAATGTTCGCCATGCCCTAGAGCCAGATAATATCAAGTTTTTTTCGCGAAAAAATCAAAAGCTCCTGAACGCCAGCCAGAACAAGTTGCAATCCCTCAGCAAGCAAATGACCGGAAAAATGGCGCAAAATGTTCGCCATGCCCTAGAGGCAGATAATATCAAGTTTTTTTCGCGAAAAAATCAAAAGCTGCTGCACGCCAGCCAGAAGAAGTTGCAATCCCTCAGCAAGCAAATGACCGGAAAAATGGCGCAAAATGTTCGCCATGCCCTAGAGGCAGATAATATCAAGTTTTTTTCGCGAAAAAATCAAAAGCTACTGCACGCCAGCCAGAACAAGTTGCAATCCCTCAGCAAGCAAATGACCGGAAAAATGGCGTAAAATGTTCGCCATGCCCTAGAGGCAGATAATATCAAGTTTTTTTCGCGAAAAAATCAAAAGCTACTGCACGCCAGCCAGAACAAGTTGCAATCCCTCAGCAAGCAAATGACCGGAAAAATGGCGCAAAATGTTCGCCATGCCCTAGAGGCAGATAATATCAAGTTTTTTTCGCGAAAAAATCAAAAGCTACTGCACGCCAGCCAGAACAAGTTGCAATCCCTCAGCAAGCAAATGACCGGAAAAATGGCGCAAAATGTTCGCCATGCCCTAGAGGCAGGTAATATCAAGTTTTTTTCGCGAAAAAATCAAAAGCTACTGCACGCCAGCCAGAACAAGTTGCAATCCCTCAGCAAGCAAATGACCGGAAAAATGGCGCAAAATGTTCGCCATGCCCTAGAGGCAGATAAAATCAAGTTTTTTTCGCGAAAAAATCAAAAGCTACTGCACGCCAGCCAGAACAAGTTGCAATCCCTCAGCAAGCAAGTGACCGGAAAAATGGCGCAAAAGGTTCGCAATGGCCTAGAGGCAGATAATATCAAGTTTTTTTCGCGAAAAAATCAAAAGCTACTGCACGCCAGCCAGAACAAGTTGCAATCCCTCAGCAAGCAAATGACCGGAAAAATGGCGCAAAATGTTCGCCATGCCCTAGAGGCAGATAAAATCAAGTTTTTTTCGCGAAAAAATCAAAAGCTCCTGAACGCCAGCCAGAACAAATTGCAATCCCTCAGCAAGCAAATGACCGGAAAAATGGCGCAAAAGGTTCGCAATGGCCTAGAGGCAGATAATATCAAGTTTTTTTCGCGAAAAAATCAAAAGCTCCTGAACGCCAGCCAGAACAAGTTGCAATCCCTCAGCAAGCAAATGACCGGAAAAACGGCGCAAAATGTTCGCAACGCCCTAGAGGCAGATAATATCAAGTTTTTTTCGCGAAAAAATTAAAAGCTCCTGAACGCCAGCCAGAACAAGTTGCAATCCCTCAGCAAGCAAATGACCGGAAAAATGGCGCAAAATGTTCGCCATGCCCTAGAGCCAGATAATATCAAGTATTTTTCGCGAAAAAATCAAAAGCTATTGCACGCCAGCCAGAACAAGTTGCAATCCCTCAGCAAGCAAATGACCGGAAAAATGGCGCAAAAGGTTCGCCATGCCCTAGAGGCAGATAATATCAAGTTTTATTCGCGAAAAAATCAAAAGCTCCTGAACGCCAGCCAGAACAAGTTGCAATCCCTCAGCAAGCAAATGACCGGAAAAATGGCGCAAAATGTTCCCCATGCCCTAGAGGCAGATAATATCAGGTTTTTTTCGCGAAAAAATCAAAAGCTCCTGAACGCCAGCCAGAACAAGTTGCAATCCCTCAGCAAGCAAATGACCGGAAAAATGGCGCAAAATGTTCGCCATGCCCTAGAGGCAGATAATATCAAGTTTTATTCGCGAAAAAATCAAAAGCTCCTGAACGCCAGCCAGAACAAGTTGCAATCCCTCAGCAAGCAAATGACCGGAAAAATGGCGCAAAATGTTCCCCATGCCCTAGAGGCAGATAATATCAAGTTTTTTTCGCGAAAAAATCAAAAGCTCCTGAACGCCAGCCAGAACAAGTTGCAATCCCTCAGCAAGCAAATGACCGGAAAAATGGCGCAAAATGTTCGCCATGCCCTAGAGGCAGATAATATCAAGTTTTTTCCGCGAAAAAATCAAAAGCTACTGCACGCCAGCCAGAAGAAGTTGCAATCCCTCAGCAAGCAAATGACCGGAAAAATGGCGCAAAATGTTCGCCATGCCCTAGAGGCAGATAATATCAAGTTTTTTTCGCGAAAAAATCAAAAGCTACTGCACGCCAGCCAGAACAAGTTGCAATCCCTCAGCAAGCAAATGACCGGAAAAATGGCGTAAAATGTTCGCCATGCCCTAGAGGCAGATAATATCAAGTTTTTTTCGCGAAAAAATCAAAAGCTACTGCACGCCAGCCAGAACAAGTTGCAATCCCTCAGCAAGCAAATGACCGGAAAAATGGCGCAAAATGTTCGCCATGCCCTAGAGGCAGATAAAATCAAGTTTTTTTCGCGAAAAAATCAAAAGCTACTGCACGCCAGCCAGAACAAATTGCAATCTCTCAGCAAGCAAATGACCGGAAAAATGGCGCAAAAGGTTCGCAATGGCCTAGAGGCAGATAATATCAAGTTTTTTTCGTGAAAAAATCAAAAGCTCCTGAACGCCAGCCAGAACAAGTTGCAATCCCTCAGCAAGCAAATGACCGGAAAAACGGCGCAAAATGTTCGCAACGCCCTAGAGGCAGATAATATCAAGTTTTTTTCGCGAAAAAATCAAAAGCTCCTGAACGCCAGCCAGAACAAGTTGCAATCCCTCAGCAAGCAAATGACCGGAAAAATGGCGCAAAATGTTCGCCATGCCCTAGAGCCAGATAATATCAAGTTTTTTTCGCGAAAAAATCAAAAGCTACTGCACGCCAGCCAGAACAAGTTGCAATCCCTCAGCAAGCAAATGACCGGAAAAATGGCGCAAAATGTTCGCCATGCCCTAGAGGCAGATAAAATCAAGTTTTTTTCGCGAAAAAATCAAAAGCTCCTGAACGCCAGCCAGAACAAGTTGCAATCCCTCAGCAAGCAAATGACCGGAAAAACGGCGCAAAATGTTCGCAACGCCCTAGAGGCAGATAATATCAAGTTTTTTTCGCGAAAAATTCAAAAGCTCCTGAACGCCAGCCAGAACAAGTTGCAATCCCTCAGCAAGCAAATGACCGGAAAAATGGCGCAAAATGTTCGCCATGCCCTAGAGCCAGATAATATCAAGTTTTTTTCGCGAAAAAATCAAAAGCTCCTGAACGCCAGCCAGAACAAGTTGCAATCCCTCAGCAAGCAAATGACCGGAAAAATGGCGCAAAATGTTCGCCATGCCCTAGAGCCAGATAATATCAAGTTTTTTTCGCGAAAAAATCAAAAGCTCCTGAACGCCAGCCAGAACAAGTTGCAATCCCTCAGCAAGCAAATGACCGGAAAAATGGCGCAAAATGTTCGCCATGCCCTAGAGCCAGATAATATCAAGTTTTTTTCGCGAAAAAATCAAAAGCTCCTGAACGCCAGCCAGAACAAGTTGCAATCCCTCAGCAAGCAAATGACCGGAAAAACGGCGCAAAATGTTCGCAACGCCCTAGAGGCAGATAATATCAAGTTTTTTTCGCGAAAAATTCAAAAGCTCCTGAACGCCAGCCAGAACAAGTTGCAATCCCTCAGCAAGCAAATGACCGGAAAAATGGCGCAAAATGTTCGCCATGCCCTAGAGCCAGATAATATCAAGTTTTTTTCGCGAAAAAATCAAAAGCTCCTGAACGCCAGCCAGAACAAGTTGCAATCCCTCAGCAAGCAAATGACCGGAAAAATGGCGCAAAATGTTCGCCATGCCCTAGAGGCAGATAATATCAAGTTTTTTTCGCGAAAAAATCAAAAGCTGCTGCACGCCAGCCAGAAGAAGTTGCAATCCCTCAGCAAGCAAATGACCGGAAAAATGGCGCAAAATGTTCGCCATGCCCTAGAGGCAGATAATATCAAGTTTTTTTCGCGAAAAAATCAAAAGCTACTGCACGCCAGCCAGAACAAGTTGCAATCCCTCAGCAAGCAAATGACCGGAAAAATGGCGTAAAATGTTCGCCATGCCCTAGAGGCAGATAATATCAAGTTTTTTTCGCGAAAAAATCAAAAGCTACTGCACGCCAGCCAGAACAAGTTGCAATCCCTCAGCAAGCAAATGACCGGAAAAATGGCGCAAAATGTTCGCCATGCCCTAGAGGCAGATAATATCAAGTTTTTTTCGCGAAAAAATCAAAAGCTACTGCACGCCAGCCAGAACAAGTTGCAATCCCTCAGCAAGCAAATGACCGGAAAAATGGCGCAAAATGTTCGCCATGCCCTAGAGGCAGGTAATATCAAGTTTTTTTCGCGAAAAAATCAAAAGCTACTGCACGCCAGCCAGAACAAGTTGCAATCCCTCAGCAAGCAAATGACCGGAAAAATGGCGCAAAATGTTCGCCATGCCCTAGAGGCAGGTAATATCAAGTTTTATTCGCGAAAAAATCAAAAGCTACTGCACGCCAGCCAGAACAAGTTGCAATCCCTCAGCAAGCAAATGACCGGAAAAATGGCGCAAAATGTTCGCCATGCCCTAGAGGCAGATAAAATCAAGTTTTTTTCGCGAAAAAATCAAAAGCTACTGCACGCCAGCCAGAACAAGTTGCAATCCCTCAGCAAGCAAGTGACCGGAAAAATGGCGCAAAAGGTTCGCAATGGCCTAGAGGCAGATAATATCAAGTTTTTTTCGCGAAAAAATCAAAAGCTACTGCACGCCAGCCAGAACAAGTTGCAATCCCTCAGCAAGCAAATGACCGGAAAAATGGCGCAAAATGTTCGCCATGCCCTAGAGGCAGATAAAATCAAGTTTTTTTCGCGAAAAAATCAAAAGCTCCTGAACGCCAGCCAGAACAAATTGCAATCCCTCAGCAAGCAAATGACCGGAAAAATGGCGCAAAAGGTTCGCAATGGCCTAGAGGCAGATAATATCAAGTTTTTTTCGCGAAAAAATCAAAAGCTCCTGAACGCCAGCCAGAACAAGTTGCAATCCCTCAGCAAGCAAATGACCGGAAAAACGGCGCAAAATGTTCGCAACGCCCTAGAGGCAGATAATATCAAGTTTTTTTCGCGAAAAAATTAAAAGCTCCTGAACGCCAGCCAGAACAAGTTGCAATCCCTCAGCAAGCAAATGACCGGAAAAATGGCGCAAAATGTTCGCCATGCCCTAGAGCCAGATAATATCAAGTATTTTTCGCGAAAAAATCAAAAGCTATTGCACGCCAGCCAGAACAAGTTGCAATCCCTCAGCAAGCAAATGACCGGAAAAATGGCGCAAAATGTTCGCCATGCCCTAGAGGCAGATAAAATCAAGTTTTTTTCGCGAAAAAATCAAAAGCTCCTGAACGCCAGCCAGAACAAGTTGCAATCCCTCAGCAAGCAAATGACCGGAAAAATGGCGCAAAATGTTCGCCATGCCCTAAGGGCAGATAATATCAATTTTTTTTCGCGAAAAAATCAAAAGCTCCTGAACGCCAGCCAGAACAAGTTGCAATCCCTCAGCAAACAAATGACCGGAAAAATAGCGCAAAATGTTCGTCATGGCCTAGAGGCAGATAATATCAAGTTTTTTTCGCGAAAAAATCAAAAGCTACTGCACGCCAGCCAGAACAAGTTGCAATCCCTCAGCAGGCAAATGACCGGAAAAATGGCGCAAAAGGTTTGCAATTGCCTAGAGGCAGATAATATCAAGTTTTTTTCGCGAAAAAATCAAAAGCTCCTGAACGCCAGCCAGAACAAGTTGCAATCCCTCAGCAAACAAATGACCGGAAAAATAGCGCAAAATGTTCGCCATGCCCTAGAGGCAGGTAATATCAAGTTTTTTTCGCGAAAAAATCAAAAGCTACTGCACGCCAGCCAGAACAAGTTGCAATCCCTCAGCAAGCAAATGACCGGAAAAATGGCGCAAAATGTTCGCCATGCCCTAGAGGCAGGTAATATCAAGTTTTATTCGCGAAAAAATCAAAAGCTACTGCACGCCAGCCAGAACAAGTTGCAATCCCTCAGCAAGCAAATGACCGGAAAAACGGCGCAAAAGGTTTGCAACGCCCTAGAGGCAGATAATATCAAGTTTTTTTCGCGAAAAAATCAAAAGCTCCTGAACGCCAGCCAGAACAAGTTGCAATCCCTCAGCAAGCAAATGACCGGAAAAATGGCGCAAAATGTTCGCCATGCCCTAGAGGCAGATAATATCAAGTTTTTTTCGCGAAAAAATCAAAAGCTACTGCACGCCAGCCAGAACAAGTTGCAATCCCTCAGCAAGCAAATGACCGGAAAAATGGCGCAAAATGTTCGCCATGCCCTAGAGGCAGGTAATATCAAGTTTTTTCCGCGAAAAAATCAAAAGCTACTGCACGCCAGCCAGAACAAGTTGCAATCCCTCAGCAAGCAAATGACCGGAAAAATGGCGCAAAAGGTTCGCCATGCCCTAGAGGCAGATAATATCAAGTTTTATTCGCGAAAAAATCAAAAGCTCCTGAACGCCAGCCAGAACAAGTTGCAATCCCTCAGCAAGCAAATGACCGGAAAAATGGCGCAAAATGTTCCCCATGCCCTAGAGGCAGATAATATCAAGTTTTTTTTCGCGAAAAAAACCAAAAGCTCCTGAACGCCAGCCAGAACAAGTTGCAATCCCTCAGCAAACAAATGACCGGAAAAATGGCGCAAAATGTTCGCCATGCCCTAGAGGCAGATAATATCAATTTTTTTTCGCGAAAAAATCAAAAGCTACTGCACGCCAGCCAGAAGAAGTTGCAATCCCTCAGCAAGCAAATGACCGGAAAAATGGCGCAAAATGTTCCCCATGCCCTAGAGGCAGATAATATCAAGTTTTTTTCGCGAAAAAATCAAAAGCTACTGCACGCCAGCCAGAACAAGTTGCAATCCCTCAGCAAGCAAATGACCGGAAAAATGGCGCAAAAGGTTCGCCATGCCCTAGAGGCAGATAATATCAAGTTTTATTCGCGAAAAAATCAAAAGCTCCTGAACGCCAGCCAGAACAAGTTGCAATCCCTCAGCAAGCAAATGACCGGAAAAATGGCGCAAAATGTTCCCCATGCCCTAGAGGCAGATAATATCAGGTTTTTTTCGCGAAAAAATCAAAAGCTCCTGAACGCCAGCCAGAACAAGTTGCAATCCCTCAGCAAGCAAATGACCGGAAAAATGGCGCAAAATGTTCCCCATGCCCTAGAGGCAGATAATATCAAGTTTTTTTCGCGAAAAAATCAAAAGCTCCTGAACGCCAGCCAGAACAAGTTGCAATCCCTCAGCAAGCAAATGACCGGAAAAATGGCGCAAAATGTTCGCCATGCCCTAGAGGCAGGTAATATCAAGTTTTTTTCGCGAAAAAATCAAAAGCTACTGCACGCCAGCCAGAACAAGTTACAATCCCTCAGCAAGCAAATGACCGGAAAAATGGCGCAAAAGGTTCGCCATGCCCTAGAGGCAGATAATATCAAGTTTTATTCGCGAAAAAATCAAAAGCTCCTGAACGCCAGCCAGAACAAGTTGCAATCCCTCAGCAAGCAAATGACCGGAAAAATGGCGCAAAATGTTCCCCATGCCCTAGAGGCAGATAATATCAGGTTTTTTTCGCGAAAAAATCAAAAGCTCCTGAACGCCAGCCAGAACAAGTTGCAATCCCTCAGCAAGCAAATGACCGGAAAAATGGCGCAAAATGTTCGCCATGCCCTAGAGGCAGATAATATCAAGTTTTATTCGCGAAAAAATCAAAAGCTCCTGAACGCCAGCCAGAACAAGTTGCAATCCCTCAGCAAGCAAATGACCGGAAAAATGGCGCAAAATGTTCCCCATGCCCTAGAGGCAGATAATATCAAGTTTTTTTCGCGAAAAAATCAAAAGCTCCTGAACGCCAGCCAGAACAAGTTGCAATCCCTCAGCAAGCAAATGACCGGAAAAATGGCGCAAAATGTTCGCCATGCCCTAGAGGCAGATAATATCAAGTTTTTTTCGCGAAAAAATCAAAAGCTACTGCACGCCAGCCAGAAGAAGTTGCAATCCCTCAGCAAGCAAATGACCGGAAAAATGGCGCAAAATGTTCGCCATGCCCTAGAGGCAGATAATATCAAGTTTTTTTCGCGAAAAAATCAAAAGCTACTGCACGCCAGCCAGAACAAGTTGCAATCCCTCAGCAAGCAAATGACCGGAAAAATGGCGTAAAATGTTCGCCATGCCCTAGAGGCAGATAATATCAAGTTTTTTTCGCGAAAAAATCAAAAGCTACTGCACGCCAGCCAGAACAAGTTGCAATCCCTCAGCAAGCAAATGACCGCAAAAATGGCGCAAAATGTTCGCCATGCCCTAGAGGCAGATAAAATCAAGTTTTTTTCGCGAAAAAATCAAAAGCTCCTGAACGCCAGCCAGAACAAATTGCAATCTCTCAGCAAGCAAATGACCGGAAAAATGGCGCAAAAGGTTCGCAATGGCCTAGAGGCAGATAATATCAAGTTTTTTTCGCGAAAAAATCAAAAGCTCCTGAACGCCAGCCAGAACAAGTTGCAATCCCTCAGCAAGCAAATGACCGGAAAAACGGCGCAAAATGTTCGCAACGCCCTAGAGGCAGATAACATCAAGTTTTTTTCGCGAAAAAATCAAAAGCTCCTGAACGCCAGCCAGAACAAGTTGCAATCCCTCAGCAAGCAAATGACCGGAAAAATGGCGCAAAATGTTCGCCATGCCCTAGAGCCAGATAATATCAAGTTTTTTTCGCGAAAAAATCAAAAGCTACTGCACGCCAGCCAGAACAAGTTGCAATCCCTCAGCAAGCAAATGACCGGAAAAATGGCGCAAAATGTTCGCCATGCCCTAGAGGCAGATAAAATCAAGTTTTTTTCGCGAAAAAATCAAAAGCTCCTGAACGCCAGCCAGAACAAATTGCAATCTCTCAGCAAGCAAATGACCGGAAAAATGGCGCAAAAGGTTCGCAATGGCCTAGAGGCAGATAATATCAAGTTTTTTTCGCGAAAAAATCAAAAGCTCCTGAACGCCAGCCAGAACAAGTTGCAATCCCTCAGCAAGCAAATGACCGGAAAAACGGCGCAAAATGTTCGCAACGCCCTAGAGGCAGATAATATCAAGTTTTTTTCGCGAAAAATTCAAAAGCTCCTGAACGCCAGCCAGAACAAGTTGCAATCCCTCAGCAAGCAAATGACCGGAAAAATGGCGCAAAATGTTCGCCATGCCCTAGAGGCAGATAATATCAAGTTTTTTTCGCGAAAAAATCAAAAGCTGCTGCACGCCAGCAAGAAGAAGTTGCAATCCCTCAGCAAGCAAATGACCGGAAAAATGGCGCAAAATGTTCGCCATGCCCTAGAGGCAGATAATATCAAGTTTTTTTCGCGAAAAAATCAAAAGCTACTGCACGCCAGCCAGAACAAGTTGCAATCCCTCAGCAAGCAAATGACCGGAAAAATGGCGTAAAATGTTCGCCATGCCCTAGAGGCAGATAATATCAAGTTTTTTTCGCGAAAAAATCAAAAGCTACTGCACGCCAGCCAGAACAAGTTGCAATCCCTCAGCAAGCAAATGACCGGAAAAATGGCGCAAAATGTTCGCCATGCCCTAGAGGCAGATAATATCAAGTTTTTTTCGCGAAAAAATCAAAAGCTCCTGAACGCCAGCCAGAACAAGTTGCAATCCCTCAGCAAGCAAATGACCGGAAAAATGGCGCAAAATGTTCGCCATGCCCTAGAGCCAGATAATATCAAGTTTTTTTCGCGAAAAAATCAAAAGCTCCTGAACGCCAGCCAGAACAAGTTGCAATCCCTCAGCAAGCAAATGACCGGAAAAATGGCGCAAAATGTTCCCCATGCCCTAGAGGCAGATAATATCAAGTTTTTTTCGCGAAAAAATCAAAAGCTCCTGAACGCCAGCCAGAACAAGTTGCAATCCCTCAGCAAGCAAATGACCGGAAAAATGGCGCAAAATGTTCGCCATGCCCTAGAGGCAGATAATATCAAGTTTTTTTCGCGAAAAAATCAAAAGCTGCTGCACGCCAGCCAGAAGAAGTTGCAATCCCTCAGCAAGCAAATGACCGGAAAAATGGCGCAAAATGTTCGCCATGCCCTAGAGGCAGATAATATCAAGTTTTTTTCGCGAAAAAATCAAAAGCTACTGCACGCCAGCCAGAACAAGTTGCAATCCCTCAGCAAGCAAATGACCGGAAAAATGGCGTAAAATGTTCGCCATGCCCTAGAGGCAGATAATATCAAGTTTTTTTCGCGAAAAAATCAAAAGCTACTGCACGCCAGCCAGAACAAGTTGCAATCCCTCAGCAAGCAAATGACCGGAAAAATGGCGCAAAATGTTCGCCATGCCCTAGAGGCAGATAATATCAAGTTTTTTTCGCGAAAAAATCAAAAGCTACTGCACGCCAGCCAGAACAAGTTGCAATCCCTCAGCAAGCAAATGACCGGAAAAATGGCGCAAAATGTTCGCCATGCCCTAGAGGCAGGTAATATCAAGTTTTTTTCGCGAAAAAATCAAAAGCTACTGCACGCCAGCCAGAACAAGTTGCAATCCCTCAGCAAGCAAATGACCGGAAAAATGGCGTAAAATGTTCGCCATGCCCTAGAGGCAGATAATATCAAGTTTTTTTCGCGAAAAAATCAAAAGCTACTGCACGCCAGCCAGAACAAGTTGCAATCCCTCAGCAAGCAAGTGACCGGAAAAATGGCGCAAAAGGTTCGCAATGGCCTAGAGGCAGATAATATCAAGTTTTTTTCGCGAAAAAATCAAAAGCTACTGCACGCCAGCCAGAACAAGTTGCAATCCCTCAGCAAGCAAATGACCGGAAAAATGGCGCAAAATGTTCGCCATGCCCTAGAGGCAGATAAAATCAAGTTTTTTTCGCGAAAAAATCAAAAGCTCCTGAACGCCAGCCAGAACAAATTGCAATCCCTCAGCAAGCAAATGACCGGAAAAATGGCGCAAAAGGTTCGCAATGGCCTAGAGGCAGATAATATCAAGTTTTTTTCGCGAAAAAATCAAAAGCTCCTGAACGCCAGCCAGAACAAGTTGCAATCCCTCAGCAAGCAAATGACCGGAAAAACGGCGCAAAATGTTCGCAACGCCCTAGAGGCAGATAATATCAAGTTTTTTTCGCGAAAAAATTAAAAGCTCCTGAACGCCAGCCAGAACAAGTTGCAATCCCTCAGCAAGCAAATGACCGGAAAAATGGCGCAAAATGTTCGCCATGCCCTAGAGCCAGATAATATCAAGTATTTTTCGCGAAAAAATCAAAAGCTATTGCACGCCAGCCAGAACAAGTTGCAATCCCTCAGCAAGCAAATGACCGGAAAAATGGCGCAAAATGTTCGCCATGCCCTAGAGGCAGATAAAATCAAGTTTTTTTCGCGAAAAAATCAAAAGCTCCTGAACGCCAGCCAGAACAAGTTGCAATCCCTCAGCAAGCAAATGACCGGAAAAATGGCGCAAAATGTTCGCCATGCCCTAGAGGCAGATAATATCAAGTTTTTTTCGCGAAAAAATCAAAAGCTCCTGAACGCCAGCCAGAACAAATTGCAATCCCTCAGCAAGCAAATGACCGGAAAAATGGCGCAAAAGGTTCGCAATGGCCTAGAGGCAGATAATATCAAGTTTTTTTCGCGAAAAAATCAAAAGCTCCTGAACGCCAGCCAGAACAAGTTGCAATCCCTCAGCAAGCAAATGACCGGAAAAATGGCGCAAAATGTTCGCCATGCCCTAGAGGCAGATAATATCAAGTATTTTTCGCGAAAAAATCAAAAGCTATTGCACGCCAGCCAGAACAAGTTGCAATCCCTCAGCAAGCAAATGACCGGAAAAATGGCGCAAAATGTTCGCCATGCCCTAGAGGCAGATAAAATCAAGTTTTTTTCGCGAAAAAATCAAAAGCTCCTGAACGCCAGCCAGAACAACTTGCAATCCCTCAGCAAGCAAATGACCGGAAAAATAGCGCAAAATGTTGGCCATGCCCTAGAGGCAGGTAATATCAAGTTTTTTTCGCGAAAAAATCAAAAGCTACTGCACGCCAGCCAGAACAAGTTGCAATCCCTCAGCAAGCAAATGACCGGAAAAATGGCGCAAAATGTTCGCCATGCCCTAGAGGCAGATAATATCAAGTTTTTTTCGCGAAAAAATCAAAAGCTACTGCACGCCAGCCAGAACAAGTTGCAATCCCTCAGCAAGCAAATGACCGGAAAAATGGCGCAAAATGTTCGCCATGCCCTAGAGGCAGGTAATATCAAGTTTTTTTCGCGAAAAAATCAAAAGCTACTGCACGTCAGCCAGAACAAGTTGCAATCCCTCAGCAAGCAAATGACCGGAAAAATAGCGCAAAATGTTCGCCATGCCCTAGAGGCAGATAATATCAAGTTTTTTTCGCGAAAAAATCAAAAGCTACTGCACGCCAGCCAGAACAAGTTGCAATCCCTCAGCAAGCAAATGACCGGAAAAATGGCGCAAAATGTTCGCCATGCCCTAGAGGCAGGTAATATCAAGTTATTTTCGCGAAAAAATCAAAAGCTACTGCACGCCAGCCGGAACAAGTTGCAATCCCTCAGCAAGCAAATGACCGAAAAAATGGTGCAATATGTTCGCCACGCCCTAGAGGCAGATAATATCAAGTTTTTTTCGCGAAACAATCAAAAGCTCCTGAACGCCAGCCAGAACAAGTTGCAATCCCTCAGCAAGCAAATGACCGGAAAAATGGCGCAAAATGTTCGCCATGCCCTAGAGGCAGATAATATCAAGTTTTTTTCGCGAAAAAATCAAAAGCTACTGCATGCCAGCCAGAACAAGTTGCAATCCCTCAGCAAGCAAATGACCGGAAAAATAGCGCAAAATGTTCGCCATGCCCTAGAGGCAGGTAATATCAAGTTTTTTTCGCGAAAAAATCAAAAGCTACTGCACGCCAGCCAGAACAAGTTGCAATCCCTCAGCAAGCAAATGACCGGAAAAATGGCGCAAAATGTTCGCCATGCCCTAGAGGCAGGTAATATCAAGTTTTTTTCGCGAAAAAATCAAAAGCTACTGCACGTCAGCCAGAACAAGTTGCAATCCCTCAGCAAGCAAATGACCGGAAAAATAGCGCAAAATGTTCGCCATGCCCTAGAGGCAGATAATATCAATTTTTTTTCGCGAAAAAATCAAAAGCTCCTGAACGCCAGCCAGAACAAGTTGCAATCCCTCAGCAAGCAAATGACCGGAAAAATGGCGCAAAGGGTTTGCAATGGCCTAGAGGCAGATAATATCAAGTTTTTTTCGCGAAAAAATCAAAAGCTCCTGAACGCCAGCCAGAACAAGTTGCAATCCCTCAGCAAGCAAATGACCGGAAAAATGGCGCAAAATGTTCGCCATGCCCTAAGGGCAGATAATATCAATTTTTTTTCGCGAAAAAATCAAAAGCTCCTGAACGCCAGCCAGAACAAGTTGCAATCCCTCAGCAAACAAATGACCGGAAAAATAGCGCAAAATGTTCGCCATGGTCTAGAGGCAGATAATATCAAGTTTTTTTCGCGAAAAAATCAAAAGCTACTGCACGCCAGCCAGAACAAGTTGCAATCCCTCAGCAGGCAAATGACCGGAAAAATGGCGCAAAAGGTTTGCAATTGCCTAGAGGCAGATAATATCAAGTTTTTTTCGCGAAAAAATCAAAAGCTCCTGAACGCCAGCCAGAACAAGTTGCAATCCCTCAGCAAACAAATGACCGGAAAAATAGCGCAAAATGTTCGCCATGCCCTAGAGGCAGGTAATATCAAGTTTTTTTCGCAAAAAAATCAAAAGCTACTGCACGCCAGCCAGAACAAGTTGCAATCCCTCGACAAGCAAATGACCGGAAAAATGGCGCAAAATGTTCGCCATGCCCTAGAGGCAGGTAATATCAAGTTTTATTCGCGAAAAAATCAAAAGCTACTGCACGCCAGCCAGAACAAGTTGCAATCCCTCAGCAAGCAAATGACCGGAAAAATGGCGTAAAATGTTCGCCATGCCCTAGAGGCAGATAATATCAAGTTTTTTTCGCGAAAAAATCAAAAGCTACTGCACGCCAGCCAGAACAAGTTGCAATCCCTCAGCAAGCAAATGACCGGAAAAATGGCGCAAAAGGTTCGCAATGGCCCAGAGGCAGATAATATCAAGTTTTTTTCGCGAAAAAATCAAAAGCTACTGCACGCCAGCCAGAACAAGTTGCAATCCCTCAGCAAGCAAATGACCGGAAAAATGGCGCAAAATGTTCGCCATGCCCTAGAGGCAGATAAAATCAAGTTTTTTTCGCGAAAAAATCAAAAGCTCCTGAACGCCAGCCAGAACAAATTGCAATCCCTCAGCAAGCAAATGACCGGAAAAAAGGCGCAAAAGGTTCGCAATGGCCTAGAGGCAGATAATATCAAGTTTTTTACGCGAAAAAATCAAAAGCTCCTGAACGCCAGCCAGAACAAGTTGCAATCCCTCAGCAAGCAAATGACCGGAAAAACGGCGCAAAATGTTCGCAACGCCCTAGAGGCAGATAATATCAAGTTTTTTTCGCGAAAAAATTAAAAGCTCCTGAACGCCAGCCAGAACAAGTTGCAATCCCTCAGCAAGCAAATGACCGGAAAAATGGCGCAAAATGTTCGCCATGCCCTAGAGCCAGATAATATCAAGTTTTTTTCGCGAAAAAATCAAAAGCTCCTGAACGCCAGCCAGAACAAGTTGCAATCCCTCAGCAAGCAAATGACCGGAAAAATGACGCAAAATGTTCGCCATGCCCTAGAGGCAGATAAAATCAAGTTTTTTTCGCGAAAAAATCAAAAGCTCCTGAACGCCAGCCAGAACAAATTGCAATCCCTCAGCAAGCAAATGACCGGAAAAATGGCGCAAAATGTTCGCCATGCCCTAGAGCCAGATAATATCAAGTATTTTTCGCGAAAAAATCAAAAGCTATTGCACGCCAGCCAGAACAAGTTGCAATCCCTCAGCAAGCAAATGACCGGAAAAATGGCGCAAAAGGTTCGCAATGGCCTAGAGGCAGATAATATCAAGTTTTTTTCGCGAAAAAATCAAAAGCTCCTGAACGCCAGCCAGACCAAGTTGCAATCCCTCAGCAAGCAAATGACCGGAAAAATGGCGCAAAATGTTCGCCATGCCCTAGAGGCAGATAATATCAAGTTTTTTTCGCGAAAAAATCAAAAGCTACTGCACGCCAGCCAGAACAAGTTGCAATCCCTCAGCAAGCAAATGACCGGAAAATGGCGCAAAATGTTCGCCATGCCCTAAGGGCAGATAATATCAAGTTTTTTTCGCGAAAAAATCAAAAGCTACTGCACGCCAGCCAGAACAAGTTGCAATCCCTCAGCAAGCAAATGACCGGAAAAATGGCGCAAAAGGTTTGCCATGCCCTAGAGGCAGATAATATCAAGTTTTTTTCGCGAAAAAATCAAAAGCTACTGCACGCCAGCCAGAACAAGTTGCAATCCCTCAGCAAGCAAATGACCGGAAAAATGGCGCAAAATGTTCGCCATGCCCTAGAGGCAGATAATATCAAGTTTTTTTCGCGAAAAAATCAAAAGCTACTGCACGCCAGCCAGAACAAGTTGCAATCCCTCAGCAAGCAAATGACCGGATAAATGGCGCAAAATGTTCGCCATGCCCTAAGGGCAGATAATATCAAGTTTTTTTCGCGAAAAAATCAAAAGCTCCTGAACGCCAGCCAGAACAAGTTGCAATCCCTCAGCTAGCAAATGACCGGAAAAATGGCGCAAAATGCTCGCCATGCCCTAAGGGCTGATAATATCAAGTTTTTTTCGCGAAAAAATCAAAAGCTACTGCACGCCAGCCGGAACAAGTTGCAATCCCTCAGCAAGCAAATGACCGGAACTATGGCGCAAAATGTTCCCCATGCTTTAGAGGCAGATAATATCAAGTTTTTTTCGCGAAAAAATCAAAAGCTACTGCACGCCAGCCAGAACAAGTTGCAATCCCTCAGCAAGCAAATGACCGGAAAAATGGCGCAAAATGTTCGCCATGCCCTAGAGGCAGATAATATCAAGTTTTTTTCGCGAAAAAATCAAAAGCTCCTGAACGCCAGGCAGAACAAGTTTCAATCCCTCAGCAAGCAAATGACCGGAAAAATGGCGCAAAATGTTCGCCATGCCCTAGAGGCAGGTAATATCAAGTTTTTTTCGCGAAAAAATCAAAAGCTCCTGAACGCCTGGCAGAACAAGTTGCAATCCCTCAGCAAGCAAATGACCGGAAAAATGGCGCAAAATGTTCGCCATGGCCTAGAGGCAGATAATATCAAGTTTTTCTCGCGAAAAAATCAAAAGCTACTGCACGCCAGCCAGAACAAGTTGCAATCCCTCAGCAAGCAAATGACCGGAAAAATGGCGCAAAATGTTCGCCATGCCCTAGAGGCAGGTAATATCAAGTTTTTTTCGCGAAAAAATCAAAAGCTCCTGAACGCCTGGCAGAACAAGTTGCAATCCCTCAGCAAGCAAATGACCGGAAAAATGGCGCAAAATGTTTGCCATGCCCTAGAGGCAGATAATATCAAGTTTTTTTCGCGAAAAAATCAAAAGCTACTGCACGCCAGCCGGAACAAGTTGCAATCCCTCAGCAAGCAAATGACCGGAAAAATGGCGCAAAATGTTCGCCATGCCCTAGAGGCAGATAATATCAAGTTTTTTTCGAGAAAAAATCAAAAGCTACTGCACGCCAGCCAGAGCAAGTTGCAATCCCTCAGCAAGCAAATGACCGGAAAAATGGCGCAAAATGTTCGCCATGGCCTAGAGGCAGATAATATCAAGTTTTTCTCGCGAAAAAATCAAAAGCTCCTGAACGCCAGCCAGAACAAGTTTCAATCCCTCAGCAAGCAAATGACCGGAAAAATGGCGCAAAATGTTCGCCATGCCCTAGAGGCAGGTAATATCAAGTTTTTTTCGCGAAAAAATCAAAAGCTCCTGAACGCCTGGCAGAACAAGTTGCAATCCCTCAGCAAGCAAATGACCGGAAAAATTGCGCAAAATGTTCGCCATGGCCTAGAGGCAGGTAATATCAAGTTTTTTTCGCGAAAAAATCAAAAGCCACTGCACGCCAGCCAGAACAAGTTGCAATCCCTCAGCAAGCAAATGACCGGAAAAATGGCGCAAAATGTTCGCCATGCCCTAAGGGCAGATAATATCAATTTTTTTTCGCGAAAAAATCAAAAGCTCCTGAACGCCAGCCAGAACAAGTTGCAATCCCTCAGCAAGCAAATGACCGGAAAAATAGCGCAAAATGTTCGCCATGCCCTAGAGGCAGATAATATCAAGTTTTTTCTCGAAAAAATCAAAAGCTACTGCACGCCAGCCAGAACAAGTTGCAATCCCTCAGCAAGCAAATGACCGGAAAAATGGCGCAAAATGTTCGCCATGGCCTAGAGGCAGATAATATCAAGTTTTTTTCGCGAAACAATCAAAAGCTCCTGAACGCCAGCCAGAACAAGTTGCAATCCCTCAGCAAGCAAATGACCGGAAAAATGGCGCAAAATGTTCGCCATGCCCTAGAGGCAGATAATATCAAGTTTTTTTCGCGAAAAAATCAAAAGCTACTGCACGCCAGCCAGAACAAGTTGCAATCCCTCAGCAAGCAAATGACCGGAAAAATGGCGAAAAAGGTTTGCAATGGCCTAGAGGCAGATAATATCAAGTTTTTTTCGCGAAAAAATCAAAAGCTCCTGCACGCCAGCCAGAACAAGTTGCAATCCCTCAGCAAGCAAATGACCGGAAAAATGGCGCAAAATGTTCGCCATGGCCTAGAGGCAGATAATATCAAGTTTTTTTCGCGAAACAATCAAAAGCACCTGAACGCCAGCCAGAACAAGTTGCAATCCCTCAGCAAGCAAATGACCGGAAAAATAGCGCAAAATGTTTGCCATGCCCTAGAGGCAGGTAATATCAAGTTTTTTTCGCGAAAAAATCAAAAGCTACTGCACGCCAGCCAGAACAAGTTGCAATCCCTCAGCAAGCAAATGACCGGAAAAATGGCGCAAAATGTTCGCCATGGCCTAGAGGCAGATAATATCAAGTTTTTTTCGCGAAACAATCAAAAGCACCTGAACGCCAGCCAGAACAAGTTGCAATCCCTCAGCAAGCAAATGACCGGAAAAATAGCGCAAAATGTTTGCCATGCCCTAGAGGCAGGTAATATCAAGTTTTTTTCGCGAAAAAATCAAAAGCTACTGCACGCCAGCCAGAACAAGTTGCAATCCCTCAGCAAGCAAATGACCGGAAAAATGGCGCAAAATGTTCGCCATGCCCTAAGGGCAGATAATATCAATTTTTTTTCGCGAAAAAATCAAAAGCTCCTGAACGCCAGCCAGAACAAGTTGCAATCCCTCAGCAAGCAAATGACCGGAAAAATAGCGCAAAATGTTCGCCATGCCCTAGAGGCAGATAATATCAAGTTTTTTTCGCGAAAAAATCAAAAGCTACTGCACGCCAGCCAGAACAAGTTGCAATCCCTCAGCAAGCAAATGACCGGATAAATGGCGCAAAATGTTCGCCATGCCCTAAGGGCAGATAATATCAAGTTTTTTTCGCGAAAAAATCAAAAGCTCCTGAACGCCAGCCAGAACAAGTTGCAATCCCTCAGCAAGCAAATGACCGGAAAAATGGCGCAAAATGTTCGCCATGCCCTAGAGGCAGATAATATCAAGTTTTTTTCGCGAAAAAATCAAAAGCTACTGCACGCCAGCCAGAACAAGTTGCAATCCCTCAGCAAGCAAATGACCGGAAAAATGGCGCAAAATGTTCGCCATGCCCTAAGGGCAGATAATATCAAGTTTTTTTTGCGAAAAAATCAAAAGCTACTGCACGCCAGCCAGAACAAGTTGCAATCCCTCAGCAAGCAAATGACCGGAAAAATGGCGCAAAATGTTCGCCATGCCCTAGAGGCAGATAATATCAAGTTTTTTTCGCGAAAAAATCAAAAGCTCCTGAACGCCAGGCAGAACAAGTTTCAATCCCTCAGCAAGCAAATGACCGGAAAAATGGCGCAAAATGTTCGCCATGCCCTAGAGGCAGGTAATATCAAGTTTTTTTCGCGAAAAAATCAAAAGCTCCTGAACGCCTGGCAGAACAAGTTGCAATCCCTCAGCAAGCAAATGACCGGAAAAATGGCGCAAAATGTTCGCCATGGCCTAGAGGCAGATAATATCAAGTTTTTCTCGCGAAAAAATCAAAAGCTACTGCACGCCAGCCAGAACAAGTTGCAATCCCTCAGCAAGCAAATGACCGGAAAAATGGCGCAAAATGTTCGCCATGCCCTAGAGGCAGGTAATATCAAGTTTTTTTCGCGAAAAAATCAAAAGCTACTGCACGCCAGCCAGAACAAGTTGCAATCCCTCAGCAAGCAAATGACCGGAAAAATGGCGCAAAATGCTCGCCATGCCCTAAGGGCTGATAATATCAAGTTTTTTTCGCGAAAAAATCAAAAGCTACTGCACGCCAGCCAGAACAAGTTGCAATCCCTCAGCAAGCAAATGACCGGAAAAATGGCGCAAAATGTTCGCCATGCCCTAGAGGCAGATAATATCAAGTTTTTTTCGCGAAAAAATCAAAAGCTACTGCACGCCAGCCAGAACAAGTTGCAATCCCTCAGCAAGCAAATGACCGGAAAAATGGCGCAAAATGTTCGCCATGCCCTAGAGGCAGATAATATCAAGTTTTTTTCGCGAAAAAATCAAAAGCTCCTGAACGCCTGGCAGAACAAGTTGCAATCCCTCAGCAAGCAAATGACCGGAAAAATGGCGCAAAATGTTCGCCATGGCCTAGAGGCAAATAATATCAAGTTTTTCTCGCGAAAAAATCAAAAGCTACTGCACGCCAGCCAGAACAAGTTGCAATCCCTCAGCAAGCAAATGACCGGAACAATGGCGCAAAATGTTCGCCATGCCCTAGAGGCAGATAATGTCAAGTTTTTTTCGCGAAAAAATCAAAAGCTACTGCACGCCAGCCAGAACAAGTTGCAATCCCTCAGCAAGCAAATGACCGAGAAATAGCGCAAAAGGTTTGCAATGGCCTAGAGGCAGATAATATCAAGTTTTTTTCGCGAAACAATCATAAGCTCCTGAACGCCAGCCAGAACAAGTTGCAATCCCTCAGCAAGCAAATGACCGGAAAAATGGCGCAAAATGTTCGCCATGCCCTAGAGGCAGATAATATCAAGTTTTTTTCGCGAAAAAATCAAAAGCTCCTGAACGCCAGCCAGAACAAGTTGCAATCCCTCAGCAGGCAAATGACCGGAAAAATGGCGCAAAATGTTTGCCATGCCCTAGAGGCAGATAATATCAAGTTTTTTTCGCGAAAAAATCAAAAGCTACTGCACGCCAGCCGGAACAAGTTGCAATCCCTCAGCAAGCAAATGACCGGAAAAATGGCGCAAAATGTTCGCCATGCCCTAGAGGCAGATAATATCAAGTTTTTTTTGCGAAAAAATCGAAAGCTCCTGAACGCCAGCCAGAACAAGTTGCAATCCCTCAGCAGGCAAATGACCGGAAAAATGGCGCAAAATGTTTGCCATGCCCTAGAGGCAGATAATATCAAGTTTTTTTCGCGAAAAAATCAAAAGCTACTGCACGCCAGCCGGAACAAGTTGCAATCCCTCAGCAAGCAAATGACCGGAAAAATGGCGCAAAATGTTCGCCATGCCCTAGAGGCAGATAATATCAAGTTTTTTTTGCGAAAAAATCGAAAGCTCCTGAACGCCAGCCAGAGCAAGTTGCAATCCCTCAGCAAGCAAATGACCGCAAAAATGGCGCAAAATGTTCGCCATGCCCTAAGGGCTGATAATATCAAGTTTTTTTCGCGAAAAAATCAAAAGCTACTGCACGCCAGCCGGAACAAGTTGCAATCCCTCAGCAAGCAAATGACCGGAAAAATGGCGCAAAATGTTCGCCATGCCCTAGAGGCAGATAATATCAAGTTTTTTTCGCGAAAAAATCGAAAGCTCCTGAACGCCAGCCAGAACAAGTTGCAATCCCTCAGCAGGCAAATGACCGGAAAAATGGCGCAAAATGTTTGCCATGCCCTAGAGGCAGATAATATCAAGTTTTTTTCGAGAAAAAATCAAAAGCTACTGCACGCCAGCCAGAGCAAGTTGCAATCCCTCAGCAAGCAAATGACCGGAAAAATGGCGCAAAATGCTCGCCATGCCCTAGAGGCAGATAATATCAAGTTTTTTTTGCGAAAAAATCGAAAGCTCCTGAACGCCAGCCAGAGCAAGTTGCAATCCCTCAGCAAGCAAATGACCGCAAAAATGGCGCAAAATGTTCGCCATGCCCTAAGGGCTGATAATATCAAGTTTTTTTCGCGAAAAAATCAAAAGCTACTGCACGCCAGCCGGAACAAGTTGCAATCCCTCAGCAAGCAAATGACCGGAAAAATGGCGCAAAATGTTCGCCATGCCCTAAGGGCAGATAATATAAATTTTTTTTTGCGAAAAAATCAAAAGCTACTGCACGTCAGCCAGAACAAGTTGCAATCCCTCAGCAAGCAAATGACCGGAAAAATGGCGCAAAATGTTCGCCATGCCCTAAGGGCAGATAATATCAAGTTTTTTTCGCGAAAAAATCAAAAGCTCCTGCACGTCAGCCAGAACAAGTTGCAATCCCTCAGCAAGCAAATGACCGGAAAAATGTCGCAAAATGCTCACCATGCCCTAGAGGCAGATAATATCAAGTTTTTTTCGCGAAAAAATCGAAAGCTCCTGAACGCCAGGCAGAACAAGTTTCAATCCCTCAGCAAGCAAATGACCGGAAAAATGGCGCAAAATGTTCGCCATGGCCTAGAGGCAGATAATATCAAGTTTTTCTCGCGAAAAAATCAAAAGCTACTGCACGCCAGCCAGAACAAGTTGCAATCCCTCAGCAAGCAAATGAACGGAACAATGGCGCAAAATGTTCGCCATGCCCTAGAGCCAGATAATGTCAAGTTTTTTTCGCGAAAAAATCAAAAGCTACTGCACGCCAGCCAGAACAAGTTGCAATCCCTCAGCAAGCAAATGACCGGAAAAATGGCGCAAAATGTTCGCCATGCCCTAAGGGCTGATAATATCAAGTTTTTTTCGCGAAAAAATCAAAAGCTACTGCACGCCAGCCGGAACAAGTTGCAATCCCTCAGCAAGCAAATGACCGGAAAAATGGCGCAAAATGTTCGCCACGCCCTAGAGGCAGATAATATCAAGTTTTTTTCGCGAAAAAATCAAAAGCTACTGCACGCCAGCCAGAAGAAGTTGCAATCCCTCAGCAAGCAAATGACCGGAAAAATGGCCCAAAATGTTCGCCATGCCCTAGAGGCAGATAATATAAAGTTTTTTTCGCGAAAAAATCAAAAGCTACTGCACGCCAGCCAAAACAAGTTGCAATCACTCAGCAAGCAAATGACCGGAAAAATGACGCAAAATGTTCGCCATGCCCTAGAGGCAGATAATATCAAGTTTTTTTCGCGAAAAAATCAAAAGCTCCTGAACGCCAGCCAGAACAAGTTGCAATCCCTCAGCAGGCAAATGACCGGAAAAATGGCGCAAAATGTTTGCCATGCCCTAGAGGCAGATAATATCAAGTTTTTTTCGCGAAAAAATCAAAAGCTACTGCACGCCAGCCGGAACAAGTTGCAATCCCTCAGCAAGCAAATGACCGGAAAAATGGCGCAAAATGTTCGCCATGCCCTAGAGGCAGATAATATCAAGTTTTTTTTGCGAAAAAATCGAAAGCTCCTGAACGCCAGCCAGAACAAGTTGCAATCCCTCAGCAGGCAAATGACCGGAAAAATGGCGCAAAATGTTTGCCATGCCCTAGAGGCAGATAATATCAAGTTTTTTTCGCGAAAAAATCAAAAGCTACTGCACGCCAGCCGGAACAAGTTGCAATCCCTCAGCAAGCAAATGACCGGAAAAATGGCGCAAAATGTTCGCCATGCCCTAGAGGCAGATAATATCAAGTTTTTTTTGCGAAAAAATCGAAAGCTCCTGAACGCCAGCCAGAGCAAGTTGCAATCCCTCAGCAAGCAAATGACCGCAAAAATGGCGCAAAATGTTCGCCATGCCCTAAGGGCTGATAATATCAAGTTTTTTTCGCGAAAAAATCAAAAGCTACTGCACGCCAGCCGGAACAAGTTGCAATCCCTCAGCAAGCAAATGACCGGAAAAATGGCGCAAAATGTTCGCCATGCCCTAGAGGCAGATAATATCAAGTTTTTTTCGCGAAAAAATCGAAAGCTCCTGAACGCCAGCCAGAACAAGTTGCAATCCCTCAGCAGGCAAATGACCGGAAAAATGGCGCAAAATGTTTGCCATGCCCTAGAGGCAGATAATATCAAGTTTTTTTCGAGAAAAAATCAAAAGCTACTGCACGCCAGCCAGAGCAAGTTGCAATCCCTCAGCAAGCAAATGACCGGAAAATGGCGCAAAATGCTCGCCATGCCCTAGAGGCAGATAATATCAAGTTTTTTTTGCGAAAAAATCGAAAGCTCCTGAACGCCAGCCAGAGCAAGTTGCAATCCCTCAGCAAGCAAATGACCGCAAAAATGGCGCAAAATGTTCGCCATGCCCTAAGGGCTGATAATATCAAGTTTTTTTCGCGAAAAAATCAAAAGCTACTGCACGCCAGCCGGAACAAGTTGCAATCCCTCAGCAAGCAAATGACCGGAAAAATGGCGCAAAATGTTCGCCATGCCCTAAGGGCAGATAATATAAATTTTTTTTTGCGAAAAAATCAAAAGCTACTGCACGTCAGCCAGAACAAGTTGCAATCCCTCAGCAAGCAAATGACCGGAAAAATGGCGCAAAATGTTCGCCATGCCCTAAGGGCAGATAATATCAAGTTTTTTTCGCGAAAAAATCAAAAGCTCCTGCACGTCAGCCAGAACAAGTTGCAATCCCTCAGCAAGCAAATGACCGGAAAAATGTCGCAAAATGCTCACCATGCCCTAGAGGCAGATAATATCAAGTTTTTTTCGCGAAAAAATCGAAAGCTCCTGAACGCCAGGCAGAACAAGTTTCAATCCCTCAGCAAGCAAATGACCGGAAAAATGGCGCAAAATGTTCGCCATGGCCTAGAGGCAGATAATATCAAGTTTTTCTCGCGAAAAAATCAAAAGCTACTGCACGCCAGCCAGAACAAGTTGCAATCCCTCAGCAAGCAAATGAACGGAACAATGGCGCAAAATGTTCGCCATGCCCTAGAGGCAGATAATGTCAAGTTTTTTTCGCGAAAAAATCAAAAGCTACTGCACGCCAGCCAGAACAAGTTGCAATCCCTCAGCAAGCAAATGACCGGAAAAATGGCGCAAAATGTTCGCCATGCCCTAAGGGCTGATAATATCAAGTTTTTTTCGCGAAAAAATCAAAAGCTACTGCACGCCAGCCGGAACAAGTTGCAATCCCTCAGCAAGCAAATGACCGGAAAAATGGCGCAAAAGGTTCGCCACGCCCTAGAGGCAGATAATATCAAGTTTTTTTCGCGAAAAAATCAAAAGCTACTGCACGCCAGCCAGAACAAGTTGCAATCCCTCAGCAAGCAAATGACCGGAAAAATGGCGCAAAATGTTCGCCATGCCCTAAGGGCTGATAATATCAAGTTTTTTTCGCGAAAAAATCAAAAGCTACTGCACGCCAGCCGGAACAAGTTGCAACCCCTCAGCAAGCAAATGACCGGAAAAATGGCGCAAAATGTTCGCCATGCCCTAAGGGCAGATAATATCAAGTTTTTTTCGCGAAAAAATCAAAAGCTACTGCACGCCAGCCGGAACAAGTTGCAATCCCTCAGCAAGCAAATGACCGGAAAAATGGCGCAAAATGTTCCCCATGCTTTAGAGGCAGATAATATCAAGTTTTTTTCGCGAAAATATCAAAAGCTACTGCACGCCAGCCAGAACAAGTTGCAATCCCTCAGCAAGCAAATGACCGGAAAATGGCGCAAAATGCTCGCCATGCCCTAGAGGCAGATAATATCAAGTTTTTTTTGCGAAAAAATCGAAAGCTCCTGAACGCCAGCCAGAGCAAGTTGCAATCCCTCAGCAAGCAAATGACCGCAAAAATGGCGCAAAATGTTCGCCATGCCCTAAGGGCTGATAATATCAAGTTTTTTTCGCGAAAAAATCAAAAGCTACTGCACGCCAGCCGGAACAAGTTGCAATCCCTCAGCAAGCAAATGACCGGAAAAATGGCGCAAAATGTTCGCCATGCCCTAAGGGCAGATAATATAAATTTTTTTTTGCGAAAAAATCAAAAGCTACTGCACGTCAGCCAGAACAAGTTGCAATCCCTCAGCAAGCAAATGACCGGAAAAATGGCGCAAAATGTTCGCCATGCCCTAAGGGCAGATAATATCAAGTTTTTTTCGCGAAAAAATCAAAAGCTCCTGCACGTCAGCCAGAACAAGTTGCAATCCCTCAGCAAGCAAATGACCGGAAAAATGTCGCAAAATGCTCACCATGCCCTAGAGGCAGATAATATCAAGTTTTTTTCGCGAAAAAATCGAAAGCTCCTGAACGCCAGGCAGAACAAGTTTCAATCCCTCAGCAAGCAAATGACCGGAAAAATGGCGCAAAATGTTCGCCATGGCCTAGAGGCAGATAATATCAAGTTTTTCTCGCGAAAAAATCAAAAGCTACTGCACGCCAGCCAGAACAAGTTGCAATCCCTCAGCAAGCAAATGAACGGAACAATGGCGCAAAATGTTCGCCATGCCCTAGAGGCAGATAATGTCAAGTTTTTTTCGCGAAAAAATCAAAAGCTACTGCACGCCAGCCAGAACAAGTTGCAATCCCTCAGCAAGCAAATGACCGGAAAAATGGCGCAAAAGGTTCGCCAGGCCCTAGAGGCAGATAATATCAAGTTTTTTTCGCGAAAAAATCAAAAGCTACTGCACGCCAGCCAGAACAAGTTGCAATCCCTCAGCAAGCAAATGACCGGAAAAATGGCGCAAAATGTTCGCCATGCCCTAAGGGCTGATAATATCAAGTTTTTTTCGCGAAAAAATCAAAAGCTACTGCACGCCAGCCGGAACAAGTTGCAATCCCTCAGCAAGCAAATGACCGGAAAAATGGCGCAAAAGGTTCGCCACGCCCTAGAGGCAGATAATATCAAGTTTTTTTCGCGAAAAAATCAAAAGCTACTGCACGCCAGCCAGAACAAGTTGCAATCCCTCAGCAAGCAAATGACCGGAAAAATGGCGCAAAATGTTCGCCATGCCCTAAGGGCTGATAATATCAAGTTTTTTTCGCGAAAAAATCAAAAGCTACTGCACGCCAGCCGGAACAAGTTGCAATCCCTCAGCAAGCAAATGACCGGAAAAATGGCGCAAAATGTTCCCCATGCTTTAGAGGCAGATAATATCAAGTTTTTTTCGCGAAAATATCAAAAGCTACTGCACGCCAGCCAGAACAAGTTGCAATCCCTCAGCAAGCAAATGACCGGAAAAATGGCGCAAAATGTTCGCCATGCCCTAGAGGCAGATAATATCAAGTTTTTTTCGCGAAAAAATCAAAAGCTACTACACGCCAGCCAGAACAAGTTGCAACCCCTCAGCAAGCAAATGACCGGAAAAATGGCGCAAAATGTTCGCCATGCCCTAAGGGCTGATAATATCAAGTTTTTTTCGCGAAAAAATCAAAAGCTACTGCACGCCAGCCGGAACAAGTTGCAATCCCTCAGCAAGCAAATGACCGGAAAAATGGCGCAAAATGTTCCCCATGCTTTAGAGGCAGATAATATCAAGTTTTTTTCGCGAAAATATCAAAAGCTACTGCACGCCAGCCAGAACAAGTTGCAATCCCTCAGCAAGCAAATGACCGGAAAATGGCGCAAAATGCTCGCCATGCCCTAGAGGCAGATAATATCAAGTTTTTTTTGCGAAAAAATCGAAAGCTCCTGAACGCCAGCCAGAGCAAGTTGCAATCCCTCAGCAAGCAAATGACCGCAAAAATGGCGCAAAATGTTCGCCATGCCCTAAGGGCTGATAATATCAAGTTTTTTTCGCGAAAAAATCAAAAGCTACTGCACGCCAGCCGGAACAAGTTGCAATCCCTCAGCAAGCAAATGACCGGAAAAATGGCGCAAAATGTTCGCCATGCCCTAAGGGCAGATAATATAAATTTTTTTTTGCGAAAAAATCAAAAGCTACTGCACGTCAGCCAGAACAAGTTGCAATCCCTCAGCAAGCAAATGACCGGAAAAATGGCGCAAAATGTTCGCCATGCCCTAAGGGCAGATAATATCAAGTTTTTTTCGCGAAAAAATCAAAAGCTCCTGCACGTCAGCCAGAACAAGTTGCAATCCCTCAGCAAGCAAATGACCGGAAAAATGTCGCAAAATGCTCACCATGCCCTAGAGGCAGATAATATCAAGTTTTTTTCGCGAAAAAATCGAAAGCTCCTGAACGCCAGGCAGAACAAGTTTCAATCCCTCAGCAAGCAAATGACCGGAAAAATGGCGCAAAATGTTCGCCATGGCCTAGAGGCAGATAATATCAAGTTTTTCTCGCGAAAAAATCAAAAGCTACTGCACGCCAGCCAGAACAAGTTGCAATCCCTCAGCAAGCAAATGAACGGAACAATGGCGCAAAATGTTCGCCATGCCCTAGAGGCAGATAATGTCAAGTTTTTTTCGCGAAAAAATCAAAAGCTACTGCACGCCAGCCAGAACAAGTTGCAATCCCTCAGCAAGCAAATGACCGGAAAAATGGCGCAAAATGTTCGCCATGCCCTAAGGGCTGATAATATCAAGTTTTTTTCGCGAAAAAATCAAAAGCTACTGCACGCCAGCCGGAACAAGTTGCAATCCCTCAGCAAGCAAATGACCGGAAAAATGGCGCAAAAGGTTCGCCACGCCCTAGAGGCAGATAATATCAAGTTTTTTTCGCGAAAAAATCAAAAGCTACTGCACGCCAGCCAGAACAAGTTGCAATCCCTCAGCAAGCAAATGACCGGAAAAATGGCGCAAAATGTTCGCCATGCCCTAAGGGCTGATAATATCAAGTTTTTTTCGCGAAAAAATCAAAAGCTACTGCACGCCAGCCGGAACAAGTTGCAATCCCTCAGCAAGCAAATGACCGGAAAAATGGCGCAAAATGTTCCCCATGCTTTAGAGGCAGATAATATCAAGTTTTTTTCGCGAAAATATCAAAAGCTACTGCACGCCAGCCAGAACAAGTTGCAATCCCTCAGCAAGCAAATGACCGGAAAATGGCGCAAAATGCTCGCCATGCCCTAGAGGCAGATAATATCAAGTTTTTTTTGCGAAAAAATCGAAAGCTCCTGAACGCCAGCCAGAGCAAGTTGCAATCCCTCAGCAAGCAAATGACCGGAAAAATGGCGCAAAATGTTCCCCATGCTTTAGAGGCAGATAATATCAAGTTTTTTTCGCGAAAATATCAAAAGCTACTGCACGCCAGCCAGAACAAGTTGCAACCCCTCAGCAAGCAAATGACCGGAAAAATGGCGCAAAATGTTCGCCATGCCCTAAGGGCTGATAATATCAAGTTTTTTTCGCGAAAAAATCAAAAGCTACTGCACGCCAGCCGGAACAAGTTGCAATCCCTCAGCAAGCAAATGACCGGAAAAATGGCGCAAAATGTTCCCCATGCTTTAGAGGCAGATAATATCAAGTTTTTTTCGCGAAAATATCAAAAGCTACTGCACGCCAGCCAGAACAAGTTGCAATCCCTCAGCAAGCAAATGACCGGAAAATGGCGCAAAATGCTCGCCATGCCCTAGAGGCAGATAATATCAAGTTTTTTTTGCGAAAAAATCGAAAGCTCCTGAACGCCAGCCAGAGCAAGTTGCAATCCCTCAGCAAGCAAATGACCGCAAAAATGGCGCAAAATGTTCGCCATGCCCTAAGGGCTGATAATATCAAGTTTTTTTCGCGAAAAAATCAAAAGCTACTGCACGCCAGCCGGAACAAGTTGCAATCCCTCAGCAAGCAAATGACCGGAAAAATGGCGCAAAATGTTCGCCATGCCCTAAGGGCAGATAATATAAATTTTTTTTTGCGAAAAAATCAAAAGCTACTGCACGTCAGCCAGAACAAGTTGCAATCCCTCAGCAAGCAAATGACCGGAAAAATGGCGCAAAATGTTCGCCATGCCCTAAGGGCAGATAATATCAAGTTTTTTTCGCGAAAAAATCAAAAGCTCCTGCACGTCAGCCAGAACAAGTTGCAATCCCTCAGCAAGCAAATGACCGGAAAAATGTCGCAAAATGCTCACCATGCCCTAGAGGCAGATAATATCAAGTTTTTTTCGCGAAAAAATCGAAAGCTCCTGAACGCCAGGCAGAACAAGTTTCAATCCCTCAGCAAGCAAATGACCGGAAAAATGGCGCAAAATGTTCGCCATGGCCTAGAGGCAGATAATATCAAGTTTTTCTCGCGAAAAAATCAAAAGCTACTGCACGCCAGCCAGAACAAGTTGCAATCCCTCAGCAAGCAAATGAACGGAACAATGGCGCAAAATGTTCGCCATGCCCTAGAGGCAGATAATGTCAAGTTTTTTTCGCGAAAAAATCAAAAGCTACTGCACGCCAGCCAGAACAAGTTGCAATCCCTCAGCAAGCAAATGACCGGAAAAATGGCGCAAAATGTTCGCCATGCCCTAAGGGCTGATAATATCAAGTTTTTTTCGCGAAAAAATCAAAAGCTACTGCACGCCAGCCGGAACAAGTTGCAATCCCTCAGCAAGCAAATGACCGGAAAATGGCGCAAAATGCTCGCCATGCCCTAGAGGCAGATAATATCAAGTTTTTTTTGCGAAAAAATCGAAAGCTCCTGAACGCCAGCCAGAGCAAGTTGCAATCCCTCAGCAAGCAAATGACCGGAAAAATGGCGCAAAATGTTCGCCATGCCCTAAGGGCAGATAATATAAATTTTTTTTTGCGAAAAAATCAAAAGCTACTGCACGTCAGCCAGAACAAGTTGCAATCCCTCAGCAAGCAAATGACCGGAAAAATGGCGCAAAATGTTCGCCATGCCCTAAGGGCAGATAATATCAAGTTTTTTTCGCGAAAAAATCAAAAGCTCCTGCACGTCAGCCAGAACAAGTTGCAATCCCTCAGCAAGCAAATGACCGGAAAAATGTCGCAAAATGCTCACCATGCCCTAGAGGCAGATAATATCAAGTTTTTTTCGCGAAAAAATCGAAAGCTCCTGAACGCCAGGCAGAACAAGTTTCAATCCCTCAGCAAGCAAATGACCGGAAAAATGGCGCAAAATGTTCGCCATGGCCTAGAGGCAGATAATATCAAGTTTTTCTCGCGAAAAAATCAAAAGCTACTGCACGCCAGCCAGAACAAGTTGCAATTCCTCAGCAAGCAAATGAACGGAACAATGGCGCAAAATGTTCGCCATGCCCTAGAGGCAGATAATGTCAAGTTTTTTTCGCGAAAAAATCAAAAGCTACTGCACGCCAGCCAGAACAAGTTGCAATCCCTCAGCAAGCAAATGACCGGAAAAATGGCGCAAAAGGTTCGCCACGCCCTAGAGGCAGATAATATCAAGTTTTTTTCGCGAAAAAATCAAAAGCTACTGCACGCCAGCCAGAACAAGTTGCAATCCCTCAGCAAGCAAATGACCGGAAAAATGGCGCAAAATGTTCGCCATGCCCTAAGGGCTGATAATATCAAGTTTTTTTCGCGAAAAAATCAAAAGCTACTGCACGCCAGCCGGAACAAGTTGCAATCCCTCAGCAAGCAAATGACCGGAAAAATGGCGCAAAAGGTTCGCCACGCCCTAGAGGCAGATAATATCAAGTTTTTTTCGCGAAAAAATCAAAAGCTACTGCACGCCAGCCAGAACAAGTTGCAATCCCTCAGCAAGCAAATGACCGGAAAAATGGCGCAAAATGTTCGCCATGCCCTAAGGGCTGATAATATCAAGTTTTTTTCGCGAAAAAATCAAAAGCTACTGCACGCCAGCCGGAACAAGTTGCAATCCCTCAGCAAGCAAATGACCGGAAAAATGGCGCAAAATGTTCCCCATGCTTTAGAGGCAGATAATATCAAGTTTTTTTCGCGAAAATATCAAAAGCTACTGCACGCCAGCCAGAACAAGTTGCAATCCCTCAGCAAGCAAATGACCGGAAAAATGGCGCAAAATGTTCGCCATGCCCTAGAGGCAGATAATATCAAGTTTTTTTCGCGAAAAAATCAAAAGCTACTACACGCCAGCCAGAACAAGTTGCAACCCCTCAGCAAGCAAATGACCGGAAAAATGGCGCAAAATGTTCGCCATGCCCTAAGGGCTGATAATATCAAGTTTTTTTCGCGAAAAAATCAAAAGCTACTGCACGCCAGCCGGAACAAGTTGCAATCCCTCAGCAAGCAAATGACCGGAAAAATGGCGCAAAATGTTCCCCATGCTTTAGAGGCAGATAATATCAAGTTTTTTTCGCGAAAATATCAAAAGCTACTGCACGCCAGCCAGAACAAGTTGCAATCCCTCAGCAAGCAAATGACCGGAAAATGGCGCAAAATGCTCGCCATGCCCTAGAGGCAGATAATATCAAGTTTTTTTTGCGAAAAAATCGAAAGCTCCTGAACGCCAGCCAGAGCAAGTTGCAATCCCTCAGCAAGCAAATGACCGCAAAAATGGCGCAAAATGTTCGCCATGCCCTAAGGGCTGATAATATCAAGTTTTTTTCGCGAAAAAATCAAAAGCTACTGCACGCCAGCCGGAACAAGTTGCAATCCCTCAGCAAGCAAATGACCGGAAAAATGGCGCAAAATGTTCGCCATGCCCTAAGGGCAGATAATATAAATTTTTTTTTGCGAAAAAATCAAAAGCTACTGCACGTCAGCCAGAACAAGTTGCAATCCCTCAGCAAGCAAATGACCGGAAAAATGGCGCAAAATGTTCGCCATGCCCTAAGGGCAGATAATATCAAGTTTTTTTCGCGAAAAAATCAAAAGCTCCTGCACGTCAGCCAGAACAAGTTGCAATCCCTCAGCAAGCAAATGACCGGAAAAATGTCGCAAAATGCTCACCATGCCCTAGAGGCAGATAATATCAAGTTTTTTTCGCGAAAAAATCGAAAGCTCCTGAACGCCAGGCAGAACAAGTTTCAATCCCTCAGCAAGCAAATGACCGGAAAAATGGCGCAAAATGTTCGCCATGGCCTAGAGGCAGATAATATCAAGTTTTTCTCGCGAAAAAATCAAAAGCTACTGCACGCCAGCCAGAACAAGTTGCAATCCCTCAGCAAGCAAATGAACGGAACAATGGCGCAAAATGTTCGCCATGCCCTAGAGGCAGATAATGTCAAGTTTTTTTCGCGAAAAAATCAAAAGCTACTGCACGCCAGCCAGAACAAGTTGCAATCCCTCAGCAAGCAAATGACCGGAAAAATGGCGCAAAATGTTCGCCATGCCCTAAGGGCTGATAATATCAAGTTTTTTTCGCGAAAAAATCAAAAGCTACTGCACGCCAGCCGGAACAAGTTGCAATCCCTCAGCAAGCAAATGACCGGAAAAATGGCGCAAAAGGTTCGCCACGCCCTAGAGGCAGATAATATCAAGTTTTTTTCGCGAAAAAATCAAAAGCTACTGCACGCCAGCCAGAACAAGTTGCAATCCCTCAGCAAGCAAATGACCGGATAAATGGCGCAAAATGCTCGCCATGCCCTAAGGGCTGATAATATCAAGTTTTTTTCGCGAAAAAATCAAAAGCTACTGCACGCCAGCCAGAACAAGTTGCAATCCCTCAGCAAGCAAATGACCGGAAAAATGGCGCAAAATGTTCGCCATGCCCTAAGGGCAGATAATATCAAGTTTTTTTTGCGAAAAAATCAAAAGCTACTGCACGCCAGCCAGAACAAGTTGCAATCCCTCAGCAAGCAAATGACCGGAAAAATGGCGCAAAATGCTCGCCATGCCCTAAGGGCTGATAATATCAAGTTTTTTTCGCGAAAAAATCAAAAGCTACTGCACGCCAGCCGGAACAAGTTGCAATCCCTCAGCAAGCAAATGACCGGAACTATGGCGCAAAATGTTCGCCATGCCCTAGAGGCAGGTAATATCAAGTTTTTTTCGCGAAAAAATCAAAAGCTCCTGAACGCCAGGCAGAACAAGTTTCAATCTCTCAGCAAGCAAATGACCGGAAAAATGGCGCAAAATGTTCGCCATGCCCTAGAGGCAGGTAATATCAAGTTTTTTTCGCGAAAAAATCAAAAGCTCCTGAACGCCTGGCAGAACAAGTTGCAATCCCTCAGCAAGCAAATGACCGGAAAAATGGCGCAAAATGTTCGCCATGGCCTAGAGGCAAATAATATCAAGTTTTTCTCGCGAAAAAATCAAAAGCTACTGCACGCCAGCCAGAACAAGTTGCAATCCCTCAGCAAGCAAATGACCGGAACAATGGCGCAAAATGTTCGCCATGCCCTAGAGGCAGATAATGTCAAGTTTTTTTCGCGAAAAAATCAAAAGCTACTGCACGCCAGCCAGAACAAGTTGCAATCCCTCAGCAAGCAAATGACCGAGAAATAGCGCAAAAGGTTTGCAATGGCCTAGAGGCAGATAATATCAAGTTTTTTTCGCGAAACAATCATAAGCTCCTGAACGCCAGCCAGAACAAGTTGCAATCCCTCAGCAAGCAAATGACCGGAAAAATGGCGCAAAATGTTCGCCATGCCCTAGAGGCAGATAATATCAAGTTTTTTTCGCGAAAAAATCAAAAGCTCCTGAACGCCAGCCAGAACAAGTTGCAATCCCTCAGCAGGCAAATGACCGGAAAAATGGCGCAAAATGTTTGCCATGCCCTAGAGGCAGATAATATCAAGTTTTTTTCGCGAAAAAATCAAAAGCTACTGCACGCCAGCCAGAGCAAGTTGCAATCCCTCAGCAAGCAAATGACCGGAAAATGGCGCAAAATGCTCGCCATGCCCTAGAGGCAGATAATATCAAGTTTTTTTTGCGAAAAAATCGAAAGCTCCTGAACGCCAGCCAGAGCAAGTTGCAATCCCTCAGCAAGCAAATGACCGCAAAAATGGCGCAAAATGTTCGCCATGCCCTAAGGGCTGATAATATCAAGTTTTTTTCGCGAAAAAATCAAAAGCTACTGCACGCCAGCCGGAACAAGTTGCAATCCCTCAGCAAGCAAATGACCGGAAAAATGGCGCAAAATGTTCGCCATGCCCTAAGGGCAGATAATATAAATTTTTTTTTGCGAAAAAATCAAAAGCTACTGCACGTCAGCCAGAACAAGTTGCAATCCCTCAGCAAGCAAATGACCGGAAAAATGGCGCAAAATGTTCGCCATGCCCTAAGGGCAGATAATATCAAGTTTTTTTCGCGAAAAAATCAAAAGCTCCTGCACGTCAGCCAGAACAAGTTGCAATCCCTCAGCAAGCAAATGACCGGAAAAATGTCGCAAAATGCTCACCATGCCCTAGAGGCAGATAATATCAAGTTTTTTTCGCGAAAAAATCGAAAGCTCCTGAACGCCAGGCAGAACAAGTTTCAATCCCTCAGCAAGCAAATGACCGGAAAAATGGCGCAAAATGTTCGCCATGGCCTAGAGGCAGATAATATCAAGTTTTTCTCGCGAAAAAATCAAAAGCTACTGCACGCCAGCCAGAACAAGTTGCAATCCCTCAGCAAGCAAATGAACGGAACAATGGCGCAAAATGTTCGCCATGCCCTAGAGGCAGATAATGTCAAGTTTTTTTCGCGAAAAAATCAAAAGCCACTGCACGCCAGCCAGAACAAGTTGCAATCCCTCAGCAAGCAAATGACCGGAAAAATGGCGCAAAATGTTCGCCATGCCCTAAGGGCTGATAATATCAAGTTTTTTTCGCGAAAAAATCAAAAGCTACTGCACGCCAGCCGGAACAAGTTGCAATCCCTCAGCAAGCAAATGACCGGAAAAATGGCGCAAAAGATTCGCCACGCCCTAGAGGCAGATAATATCAAGTTTTTTTCGCGAAAAAATCAAAAGCTACTGCACGCCAGCCAGAACAAGTTGCAATCCCTCAGCAAGCAAATGACCGGAAAAATGGCGCAAAATGTTCGCCATGGCCTAGAGGCAGATAATATCAAGTTTTTCTCGCGAAAAAATCAAAAGCTACTGCACGCCAGCCGGAACAAGTTGGAATCCCTCAGCAAGCAAATGAACGGAACAATGGCGCAAAATGTTCGCCATGCCCTAGAGGCAGATAATGTCAAGTTTTTTTCGCGAAAAAATCAAAAGCTACTGCACGCCAGCCAGAGCAAGTTGCAATCCCTCAGCAAGCAAATGACCGGAAAAATGGCGCAAAATGTTCGCCATGCCCTAAGGGCTGATAATATCAAGTTTTTTTCGCGAAAAAATCAAAAGCTACTGCACGCCAGCCGGAACAAGTTGCAATCCCTCAGCAAGCAAATGACCGGAAAAATGGCGCAAAATGTTCCCCATGCTTTAGAGGCAGATAATATCAAGTTTTTTTCGCGAAAAAATCAAAAGCTACTGCACGCCAGCCAGAACAAGTTGCAATCCCTCAGCAAGCAAATGACCGGAAAAATGGCGCAAAATGTTCGCCATGCCCTAGAGGCAGATAATATCAAGTTTTTTTCGCGAAAAAATCAAAAGCTACTACACGCCAGCCAGAACAAGTTGCAATCCCTCAGCAAGCAAATGACCGGAAAAATGGCGCAAAATGTTCGCCATGCCCTAGAGGCAGATAATATCAAGTTTTTTTCGCGAAAAAATCAAAAGCTACTGCACGCCAGCCAGAACAAGTTGCAATCCCTCAGCAAGCAAATGACCGGAAAAATGGCGCAAAATGTTCGCCATGCCCTAAGGGCTGATAATATCAAGTTTTTTTCGCGAAAAAATCAAAAGCTACTGCACGCCAGCCGGAACAAGTTGCAATCCCTCAGCAAGCAAATGACCGGAAAAATGGCGCAAAATGCTCACCATGCCCTAGAGGCAGATAATATCAAGTTTTTTTCGCGAAAAAATCGAAAGCTCCTGAACGCCAGGCAGAACAAGTTTCAATCCCTCAGCAAGCAAATGACCGGAAAAATGGCGCAAAATGCTCACCATGCCCTAGAGGCAGATAATATCAAGTTTTTCTCGCGAAAAAATCAAAAGCTACTGCACGCCAGCCAGAACAAGTTGCAATCCCTCAGCAAGCAAATGAACGGAACAATGGCGCAAAATGTTCGCCATGCCCTAGAGGCAGATAATGTCAAGTTTTTTTTTGGCGAAGAAATCGAAAGCTACTGCACGCCAGCCAGAACAAGTTGCAATCCCTCAGCAAGCAAATGACCGGAAAAATGGCGCAAAATGTTCGCCATGCCCTAAGGGCTGATAATATCAAGTTTTTTTCGCGAAAAAATCAAAAGCTACTGCACGCCAGCCAGAACAAGTTGCAATCCCTCAGCAAGCAAATGACCGGAAAAATGGCGCAAAATGTTCGCCACGCCCTAGAGGCAGATAATATCAAGTTTTTTTCGCGAAAAAATCAAAAGCTACTGCACGCCAGCCAGAACAAGTTGCAATCCCTCAGCAAGCAAATGACCGGAAAAATGGCGCAAAATGTTCGCCATGCCCTAAGGGCTGATAATATCAAGTTTTTTTCGCGAAAAAATCAAAAGCTACTGCACGCCAGCCGGAACAAGTTGGAATCCCTCAGCAAGCAAATGACCGGAAAAATGGCCCAAAATGTTCCCCATGCTTTAGAGGCAGATAATATCAAGTTTTTTTCGCGAAAAAATCAAAAGCTACTGCACGCCAGCCAGAACAAGTTGCAATCCCTCAGCAAGCAAATCACCGGAAAAATGGCGCAAAATGTTCGCCATGCCCTAGAGGCAGATAATATCAAGTTTTTTTCGCGAAAAAATCAAAAGCTACTACACGCCAGCCAGAACAAGTTGCAATCCCTCAGCAAGCAAATGACCGGAAAAATGGCGCAAAATGTTCGCCATGGCCTAGAGGCAGATAATATCAAGTTTTTCTCGCGAAAAAATCAAAAGCTACTGCACGCCAGCCAGAACAAGTTGCAATCCCTCAGCAAGCAAATGAACGGAACAATGGCGCAAAATGTTCGCCATGCCCTAGAGGCAGATAATGTCAAGTTTTTTCGCGAAAAAATCAAAAGCTACTGCACGCCAGCCAGAACAAGTTGCAATCCCTCAGCAAGCAAATGACCGGAAAAATGGCGCAAAATGTTTGCCACGCCCTAGAGGCAGATAATATCAAGTTTTTTTCGCGATAAAATCAAAAGCTACTGCACGCCAGCCAGAACAAGTTGCAATCCCTCAGCAAGCAAATGACCGGAAAAATGGCGCAAAATGTTCGCCACGCCCTAGAGGCAGATAATATCAAGTTTTTTTCGCGAAAAAATCAAAAGCTACTGCACGCCAGCCAGAACAAGTTGCAATCCCTCAGCAAGCAAATGACCGGAAAAATGGCGCAAAATGTTCGCCATGCCCTAAGGGCTGATAATATCAAGTTTTTTTCGCGAAAAAATCAAAAGCTACTGCACGCCAGCCGGAACAAGTTGCAATCCCTCAGCAAGCAAATGACCGGAAAAATGGCGCAAAATGTTCGCCATGCCCTAGAGGCAGATAATATCAAGTTTTTTTCGCGAAAAAATCAAAAGCTACTACACGCCAGCCAGAACAAGTTGCAATCCCTCAGCAAGCAAATGACCGGAAAAATGGCGCAAAATGTTCGCCATGCCCTAGAGGCAGATAATATCAAGTTTTTTTCGCGAAAAAATCAAAAGCTACTGCACGCCAGCCAGAACAAGTTGCAATCCCTCAGCAAGCAAATGACCGGAAAAATGGCCCAAAATGTTCGCCATGCCCTAGAGGCAGATAATATCAAGTTTTTTTCGCGAAAAAATCAAAAGCTACTACACGCCAGCCAGAACAAGTTGCAATCCCTCAGCAAGCAAATGACCGGAAAAATGGCGCAAAATGTTCGCCATGCCCTAGAGGCAGATAATATCAAGTTTTTTTCGCGAAAAAATCAAAAGCTACTGCACGCCAGCCAGAACAAGTTGCAATCCCTCAGCAAGCAAATGACCGGAAAAATGGCGCAAAATGTTCGCCACGCCCTAGAGGCAGATAATATCAAGTTTTTTTCGCGAAAAAATCAAAAGCTACTGCACGCCAGCCAGAAGAAGTTGCAATCCCTCAGCAAGCAAATGACCGGAAAAATGGCCCAAAATGTTCGCCATGCCCTAGAGGCAGATAATATAAAGTTTTTTTCGCGAAAAAATCAAAAGCTACTGCACGCCAGCCAAAACAAGTTGCAATCACTCAGCAAGCAAATGACCGGAAAAATGACGCAAAATGTTCGCCATGCCCTAGAGGCAGATAATATCAAGTTTTTTTCGCGAAAAAATCAAAAGCAACTGCACGCCAGCCAGAACAAGTTGCAATCCCTCAGGAAGCAAATGACCGGAAAAATGGCACAGAATGTTCGCCATGCCCTAGAGGCAGATAATATCAAGTTTTTTTCGCGAAAAAATCAAAAGCTCCTGAACGCCAGCCAGAACAAGTTGCAATCCCTCAGCAAGCAAATGACCGGAAAAATGGCGCAAACTGTTCGCCACGCCCTAGAGGCATATAATATCATTTTTTTTTCGGGAAAAAATCAAAAGCTACTGCATGCCAGCCAGAACAAGTTGCAATCCCTCAGCAAGCAAATGACCGGAAAAATGGCGCAAAATGTTCGCCACGCCCTAGAGGCAGATAATATCAATTTTTTTTCGCGAAACAATCAAAAGCTACTGCATGCCAGCCAGAACAAGTTGCAATCCCTCAGCAAGCAAATGACCGGAAAAATGGCGCAAAATGTTCGCCATGCCCTAGAGGCAGATAATATCAATTTTTTTTTCGCGAAAAAATCAAAAGCTCCTGAACGCCAGCCAGAACAAGTTGCAATCCCTCAGCAAGCAAATGACCGGAAAAATGGCGCATAATGTTCGCCACGCCCTAGAGGCAGATAATATCAAGTTTTTTTCGCGAAAAAGTCCGAAGCTCCTGAACGCCAGCCAGAACAAGTTGCAATCCCTCAGCAAGCAAATGACCGGAAAAATGACGCAAAATGTTCGCCATGCCCTAGAGGCAGATAATATCAAGTTTTTTTCGCGAAAAAATCGATAGTTCCTGAACGCCAGCCAGAACAAGTTGCAATCCCTCAGCAAGCAAATGACCGGAAAAATGGCGCAAAATGTTCGCCATGCCCTAGAGGCACATAATATCAAGTTTTTTTCGCGAAAAAATCAAAAGCTCCTGAACGCCAGCCAGAACAAGTTGCAATCCCTCAGCAAGCAAATGACGGGAAAAATGGCGCAAAAGGTTTGCAATGGCCTAGAGTCAGATAATATCAAGTTTTTTTCGCGAAAAAATCAAAAGCTACTGCACGCCAGCCAGAACAAGTTGCAATCCCTCAGCCAGCAAATGACCGGAAAAATGGCCCAAAATGTTCGCCATGCCCTAGAGGCAGATAATATAAAGTTTTTTTCGCGAAAAAATCAAAAGCTACTGCACGCCAGCCAAAACAAGTTGCAATCACTCAGCAAGCAAATGACCGGAAAAATGGCGCAAAATGTTCGCCATGCCCTAGAGGCACATAATATCAAGTTTTTTTCGCGAAAAAATCAAAAGCTCCTGAACGCCAGCCAGAACAAGTTGCAATCCCTCAGCAAGCAAATGACGGGAAAAATGGCGCAAAAGGTTTGCAATGGCCTAGAGTCAGATAATATCAAGTTTTTTTCGCGAAAAAATCGAAAGCTACTGCATGCCAGCCACAACAAGTTGCAATCCCTCAAAAAGCAAATGACCGGAAAAATGGCGCAAAATGTTCGCCACGCCCTAGAGGCAGATAATATCAAGTTTTTTTCGCGAAAAAATCAAAAGCTACTGCATGCCAGCCAGAACAAGTTGCAATCCCTCAGGAAGCAAATGACCGGAAAAATGGCACAGAATGTTCGCCATGCCCTAGAGGCAGATAATATCAAGTTTTTTTCGCGAAAAAATCAAAAGCTCCTGAACGCCAGCCAGAACAAGTTGCAATCCCTCAGCAAGCAAATGACCGGAAAAATGGCGCAAACTGTTCGCCACGCCCTAGAGGCATATAATATCATTTTTTTTTCGGGAAAAAATCAAAAGCTACTGCATGCCAGCCAGAACAAGTTGCAATCCCTCAGCAAGCAAATGACCGGAAAAATGGCGCAAAATGTTCGCCACGCCCTAGAGGCAGATAATATCAATTTTTTTTCGCGAAACAATCAAAAGCTACTGCATGCCAGCCAGAACAAGTTGCAATCCCTCAGCAAGCAAATGACCGGAAAAATGGCGCAAAATGTTCGCCATGCCCTAGAGGCAGATAATATCAATTTTTTTTTCGCGAAAAAATCAAAAGCTCCTGAACGCCAGCCAGAACAAGTTGCAATCCCTCAGCAAGCAAATGACCGGAAAAATGGCGCATAATGTTCGCCACGCCCTAGAGGCAGATAATATCAAGTTTTTTTCGCGAAAAAGTCCGAAGCTCCTGAACGCCAGCCAGAACAAGTTGCAATCCCTCAGCAAGCAAATGACCGGAAAAATGACGCAAAATGTTCGCCATGCCCTAGAGGCAGATAATATCAAGTTTTTTTCGCGAAAAAATCGATAGTTCCTGAACGCCAGCCAGAACAAGTTGCAATCCCTCAGCAAGCAAATGACCGGAAAAATGGCGCAAAATGTTCGCCATGCCCTAGAGGCACATAATATCAAGTTTTTTTCGCGAAAAAATCAAAAGCTCCTGAACGCCAGCCAGAACAAGTTGCAATCCCTCAGCAAGCAAATGACCGGAAAAATGGCGCAAAATGTTCGCCATGCCCTAGAGGCACATAATATCAAGTTTTTTTCGCGAAAAAATCAAAAGCTCCTGAACGCCAGCCAGAACAAGTTGCAATCCCTCAGCAAGCAAATGACGGGAAAAATGGCGCAAAAGGTTTGCAATGGCCTAGAGTCAGATAATATCAAGTTTTTTTCGCGAAAAAATCGAAAGCTACTGCATGCCAGCCACAACAAGTTGCAATCCCTCAAAAAGCAAATGACCGGAAAAATGGCGCAAAATGTTCGCCACGCCCTAGAGGCAGATAATATCAAGTTTTTTTCGCGAAAAAATCAAAAGCTACTGCATGCCAGCCAGAACAAGTTGCAATCCCTCAGCAAGCAAATGACCGGAAAAATGGCGCAAAATGTTCGCCATGCCCTAGAGGCAGATAATATCAAGTTTTTTTCGCGAAAAAATCAAAAGCTCCTGAACGCCAGCCAGAACAAGTTGCAATCCCTCAGCAAGCAAATGACCGGAAAAATGACGCAAAATGTTCGCCATGCCCTAGAGGCAGATAATATCAAGTTTTTTTCGCGAAAAAATCAAAAGCTCCTGAACGCCAGCCAGAACAAGTTGCAATCCCTCAGCAAGCAAATGACCGGAAAAATGGCGCAAAAGGTTCGCAATGGCCTAGAGGCAGATAATATCAAGTTCTTTTCGCGAAAAAATCAAAAGCTACTGCACGCCAGCCAGAACAAGTTGCAATCCCTCAGCAAGCAAATGACCGGAAAAATGGCGCAAAATGTTCGCCATGCCCTAGAGGCAGATAATATCAAGTTTTTTTCGCGAAAAAATCAAAAGCTACTGCACGCCAGCCAAAACAAGCTGCAATCCCTCAGCAAGCAAATGACCGGAAAAATGGCGCAAAATTTTTGCCATGCCCTAGAGGCAAAAAATATCAAGTTTTTTTCGCGAAAAAATCAACAGCCCGCGAACCCCAGCCAAAACAAGGCACAATCCAACTGCGAGCAAATGACCCGAAAAATAATGCGAAACGTTCGGAGCACCCTAGCGGCCGAGAAAATCCACTTTTTTCCGCGAAAAAATCAACAGCCCGCGAACCCCAGCCAAAACAAGGCACAATCCAACTGCGAGCAAATGACCTGAAAAATGCCGCGAAACGTTCGGAGCACCCTAGCGGCCGAGAAAATCCAGGTTGTTCCGCGAAAAAATCAACAGCCCGCGAACCCCAGCCAAAACAAGGCACAATCCAACTGCGAGCAAATGACCCGAAAAATGGCGCGAAACGTTCGGAGCACCCTAGCGGCCGAGAAAATCCAGGTTGTTCCGCGAAAAAATCAACAGCCCGCAAACGCCAGCCAAAACAAGGCACAATCCAACTGCGAGCAAATGACCCGAAAAATGGCGCAAAACGTTCGGAGCACCCTAGCGGCCGAGAAAATCCAGGTTGTTCCGCGAAAAAATCAACAGCCCGCGAACCCCAGCCAAAACAAGGCACAATCCAACTGCGAGCAAATGACCCGAAAAATGGCGCGAAACGTTCGGAGCACCCTAGCGGCTGAGAAAATCCAGGTTGTTCCGCGAAAAAATCAACACTCCGCGAACCCCAGCCAAAACAAGGCACAATCCAACTGCGAGCAAATGACCCGAAAAATGGCGCAAAACGTTCGGAGCACCATAGCGGCCGAGAAAATCCAGGTTGTTCCGCGAAAAAATCAACAGCCCGCGAACCCCAGCAAAAACAATACACAATCCAACTGCGAGCAAATGACCCGAAAAATGGCGCGAAACGTTCGGAGCACCCTAGCGGCCGAGAAAATCCAGGTTGTTCCGCGAAAAAATCAACAGCCCGCAAACGCCAGCCAAAACAAGGCACAATCCAACTGCGAGCACATGACCCGAAAAATGGCGCGAAACGTTCGGAGCACCCTAGCGGCCGAGAAAATCCAGGTTGTTTCGCGAAAAAATCAACAGCCCGCAAACGCCAGCCAAAACAAGGCACAATCCAACTGCGAGCAAATGACCCGAAAAATGGCGCGAAACGTTCGGAGCACCCTAGCGGCCGAGAAAATCCAGGTTGTTCCGCGAAAAAATCAACAGCCCGCGAACCCCAGCCAAAACAAGGCACAATCCAACTGCGAGCAAATGACCCGAAAAATGGCGCGAAACGTTTGGAGCACCCAAGCGGCCGAGAAAATCCAGGTTGTTCCGCGAAAAAATCAACAGCCCGCGAACCCCAGCCAAAACAAGGCACAATCCAACTGCGAGCAAATGACCTGAAAAATGCCGCGAAACGTTCGGAGCACCCTAGCGGCCGAGAAAATCCAGGTTGTTCCGCGAAAAAATCAACAGCCCGCGAACCCCAGCCAAAACAAGGCACAATCCAACTGCGAGCAAATGACCTGAAAAATGCCGCGAAACGTTCGGAGCACCCTAGCGGCCGAGAAAATCCAGGTTGTTCCGCGAAAAAATTAACAGCCCGCAAACCCCAGCCAAAACAAGGCACAATCCAACTGCGAGCAAATGACCCGAAAAATGCCGCGAAACGTTCGGAGCACCCTTGCGGCCGAGAAAATCCAGGTTGTTCCGCGAAAAAATCAACAGCCCGCGAACGCCAGCCAAAACAAGGCACAATCCAACTTTGAGCAAATGACCCGAAAAATGGCGCGAAACGTTCGGAGCACCCTAGCGGCCGAGAAAATCCAGGTTGTTCCGCGAAAAAATCAACAGCCCGCGAACTCCAGCCAAAACAAGGCACAATCCAACTGCGAGCAAATGACCCGAAAAATGGCGCGAAACGTTCGGAGCACCCTTGCGGCCGAGAAAATCCAGGTTGTTCCGCGAAAAAATCAACAGCCCGCGAACCCCAGCCAAAACAAGGCACAATCCAACTGCGAGCAAATGACCCGAAAAATGGCGCGAAACGTTCGGAGCACCCTAGCGGCTGAGAAAATCCAGGTTGTTCCGCGAAAAAATCAACACTCCGCGAACCCCAGCCAAAACAAGGCACAATCCAACTGCGAGCAAATGACCCGAAAAATGGCGCGAAACGTTTGGAGCACCCAAGCGGCCGAGAAAATCCAGGTTGTTCCGCGAAAAAATCAACAGCCCGCGAACCCCAGCCAAAACAAGGCACAATCCAACTGCGAGCAAATGACCTGAAAAATGCCGCGAAACGTTCGGAGCACCCTAGCGGCCGAGAAAATCCAGGTTGTTCCGCGAAAAAATCAACAGCCCGCAAACGCCAGCCAAAACAAGGCACAATCCAACTGCGAGCACATGACCCGAAAAATGGCGCGAAACGTTCGGAGCACCCTAGCGGCCGAGAAAATCCAGGTTGTTTCGCGAAAAAATCAACAGCCCGCGAACGCCAGCCAAAACAAGGCACAATCCAACTGCGAGCAAATGACCTGAAAAATGGCGCGAAACGTTCGGAGCACCCTAGCGGCCGAGAAAATCCAGGTTGTTCCGCGAAAAAATCAACAGCCCGCGAACCCCAGCCAAAACAAGGCACAATCCAACTGCGAGCAAATGACCCGAAAAATGGCGCGAAACGTTTGGAGCACCCAAGCGGCCGAGAAAATCCAGGTTGTTCCGCGAAAAAATCAACAGCCCGCGAACCCCAGCCAAAACAAGGCACAATCCAACTGCGAGCAAATGACCTGAAAAATGCCGCGAAACGTTCGGAGCACCCTAGCGGCCGAGAAAATCCAGGTTGTTCCGCGAAAAAATCAACAGCCCGCGAACCCCAGCCAAAACAAGGCACAATCCAACTGCGAGCAAATGACCTGAAAAATGCCGCGAAACGTTCGGAGCACCCTAGCGGCCGAGAAAATCCAGGTTGTTCCGCGAAAAAACCAACAGCCCGCGAACCCCAGCCAAAACAAGGCACAATCCAACTGCGAGCAAATGACCCGAAAATTGCCGCGAAACGTTCGGAGCACCCTTGCGGCCGAGAAAATCCACTTTTTTCCGCGACAAAATCAACAGCCCGCGAACGCCAGCCAAAACAAGGCACAATCCAACTGCGAGCAAATGACCCGAAAAATGGCGCGAAACGTTTGGAGCACCCAAGCGGCCGAGAAAATCCAGGTTGTTCCGCGAAAAAATCAACAGCCCGCGAACCCCAGCCAAAACAAGGCACAATCCAACTGCGAGCAAATGACCTGAAAAATGCCGCGAAACGTTCGGAGCACCCTAGCGGCCGAGAAAATCCAGGTTGTTCCGCGAAAAAATCAACAGCCCGCGAACGCCAGCCAAAACAAGGCACAATCCAACTGCGAGCAAATGACCCGAAAAATGGCGCGAAACGTTCGGAGCACCCTAGCGGCCGAGAAAATCCAGGTTGTTCCGCGAAAAAATCAACAGCCCGCGAACCCCAGCCAAAACAAGGCACAATCCAACTTTGAGCAAATGACCCGAAAAATGCCGCGAAACGTTCGGAGCACCCTAGCGGCCGAGAAAATCCAGGTTGTTCCGCGAAAAAATCAACAGCCCGCGAACCCCAGCCAAAACAAGGCACAATCCAACTTTGAGCAAATGACCCGAAAAATGGCGCGAAACGTTCGGAGCACCCTAGCGGCCGAGAAAATCCAGGTTGTTCCGCGAAAAAATCAACAGCCCGCGAACCCCAGCCAAAACAAGGCACAATCCAACTGCGAGCAAATGACCCGAAAAATGCCGCGAAACGTTCGGAGCACCCTTGCGGCCGAGAAAATCCACTTTTTTCCGCGAAAAAATCAACAGCCCGCGAACGCCAGCCAAAACAAGGCACAATCCAACTGCGAGCAAATGACCCCAAAAATGCCGCGAAACGTTCGGAGCACCCTAGCGGCCGAGAAAATCCAGATTGTTCCGCGAAAAAGTCAACAGCCCGCGAACCCCAGCCAAAACAAGGCACAATCCAACTGCGAGCAAATGACCCGAAAAATGGCGCGAAACGTTCGGAGCACCCTAGCGGCCGAGAAAATCCAGGTTGTTCCGCGAAAAAATCAACAGCCCGCGAACTCCAGCCAAAACAAGGCACAATCCAACTGCGAGCAAATGACCCGAAAAATGGCGCGAAACGTTCGGAGCACCCTAGCGGCCGAGAAAATCCAGGTTGTTCCGCGAAAAAATCAACAGCCCGCGAACCCCAGCCAAAACAAGGCACAATCCAACTGCGAGCAAATGACCCGAAAATTGCCGCGAAACGTTCGGAGCACCCTTGCGGCCGAGAAAATCCACTTTTTTCCGCGACAAAATCAACAGCCCGCGAACGCCAGCCAAAACAAGGCACAATCCAACTGCGAGCAAATGACCCGAAAAATGGCGCGAAACGTTTGGAGCACCCAAGCGGCCGAGAAAATCCAGGTTGTTCCGCGAAAAAATCAACAGCCCGCGAACCCCAGCCAAAACAAGGCACAATCCAACTTTGAGCAAATGACCCGAAAATGGCGCGAAACGTTCGGAGCACCCTAGCGGCCGAGAAAATCCAGGTTGTTCCGCGAAAAAATCAACAGCCCGCGAACCCCAGCCAAAACAAGGCACAATCCAACTGCGAGCAAATGACCTGAAAAATGCCGCGAAACGTTCGGAGCACCCTAGCGGCCGAGAAAATCCAGGTTGTTCCGCGAAAAAATCAACAGCCCGCAAACGCCAGCCAAAACAAGGCACAATCCAACTGCGAGCACATGACCCGAAAAATGGCGCGAAACGTTCGGAGCACCCTAGCGGCCGAGAAAATCCACTTTTTTCCGCGACAAAATCAACAGCCCGCGAACGCCAGCCAAAACAAGGCACAATCCAACTGCGAGCAAATGACCCGAAAAATGGCGCGAAACGTTTGGAGCACCCTAGCGGCCGAGAAAATCCAGGTTGTTCCGCGAAAAAATCAACAGCCCGCGAACGCCAGCCAAAACAAGGCACAATCCAACTGCGAGCAAATGACCCGAAAAATGGCGCGAAACGTTCGGAGCACCCTAGCGGCCGAGAAAATCCAGGTTGTTCCGCGAAAAAATCAACAGCCCGCGAACCCCAGCCAAAACAAGGCACAATCCAACTTTGAGCAAATGACCCGAAAAATGGCGCGAAACGTTCGGAGCACCCTAGCGGCCGAGAAAATCCAGGTTGTTCCGCGAAAAAATCAACAGCCCGCGAACTCCAGCCAAAACAAGGCACAATCCAACTGCGAGCAAATGACCCGAAAAATGGCGCGAAACGTTCGGAGCACCCTTGCGGCCGAGAAAATCCAGGTTGTTCCGCGAAAAAATCAACAGCCCGCAAACGCCAGCCAAAACAAGGCACAATCCAACTGCGAGCACATGACCCGAAAAATGGCGCGAAACGTTCGGAGCACCCTAGCGGCCGAGAAAATCCACTTTTTTCCGCGACAAAATCAACAGCCCGCGAACGCCAGCCAAAACAAGGCACAATCCAACTGCGAGCAAATGACCCGAAAAATGGCGCGAAACGTTTGGAGCACCCAAGCGGCCGAGAAAATCCAGGTTGTTCCGCGAAAAAATCAACAGCCCGCGAACCCCAGCCAAAACAAGGCACAATCCAACTGCGAGCAAATGACCTGAAAAATGCCGCGAAACGTTCGGAGCACCCTAGCGGCCGAGAAAATCCAGGTTGTTCCGCGAAAAAATCAACAGCCCGCAAACGCCAGCCAAAACAAGGCACAATCCAACTGCGAGCAAATGACCCGAAAAATGGCGCGAAACGTTCGGAGCACCCTAGCGGCCGAGAAAATCCAGGTTGTTCCGCGAAAAAATCAACAGCCCGCGAACCCCAGCCAAAACAAGGCACAATCCAACTTTGAGCAAATGACCCGAAAATGGCGCGAAACGTTCGGAGCACCCTAGCGGCCGAGAAAATCCAGGTTGTTCCGCGAAAAAATCAACAGCCCGCGAACTCCAGCCAAAACAAGGCACAATCCAACTGCGAGCAAATGACCCGAAAAATGGCGCGAAACGTTCGGAGCACCCTAGCGGCCGAGAAAATCCAGGTTGTTCCGCGAAAAAATCAACAGCCCGCGAACCCCAGCCAAAACAAGGCACAATCCAACTGCGAGCAAATGACCTGAAAAATGCCGCGAAACGTTCGGAGCACCCTAGCGGCCGAGAAAATCCAGGTTGTTCCGCGAAAAAATCAACAGCCCGCAAACGCCAGCCAAAACAAGGCACAATCCAACTGCGAGCACATGACCCGAAAAATGGCGCGAAACGTTCGGAGCACCCTAGCGGCCGAGAAAATCCAGGTTGTTCCGCGAAAAAATCAACAGCCCGCGAACCCCAGCCAAAACAAGGCACAATCCAACTGCGAGCAAATGACCCGAAAATTGCCGCGAAACGTTCGGAGCACCCTTGCGGCCGAGAAAATCCACTTTTTTCCGCGACAAAATCAACAGCCCGCGAACGCCAGCCAAAACAAGGCACAATCCAACTGCGAGCAAATGACCCGAAAAATGGCGCGAAACGTTTGGAGCACCCAAGCGGCCGAGAAAATCCAGGTTGTTCCGCGAAAAAATCAACAGCCCGCGAACGCCAGCCAAAACAAGGCACAATCCAACTGCGAGCAAATGACCCGAAAAATGGCGCGAAACGTTCGGAGCACCCTAGCGGCCGAGAAAATCCAGGTTGTTCCGCGAAAAAATCAACAGCCCGCGAACCCCAGCCAAAACAAGGCACAATCCAACTTTGAGCAAATGACCCGAAAAATGGCGCGAAACGTTCGGAGCACCCTAGCGGCCGAGAAAATCCAGGTTGTTCCGCGAAAAAATCAACAGCCCGCGAACTCCAGCCAAAACAAGGCACAATCCAACTGCGAGCAAATGACCCGAAAAATGGCGCGAAACGTTCGGAGCACCCTAGCGGCCGAGAAAATCCAGGTTGTTCCGCGAAAAAATCAACAGCCCGCGAACGCCAGCCAAAACAAGGCACAATCCAACTGCGAGCAAATGACCCGAAAAATGGCGCGAAACGTTCGGAGCACCCTAGCGGCCGAGAAAATCCAGGTTGTTCCGCGAAAAAATCAACAGCCCGCGAACCCCAGCCAAAACAAGGCACAATCCAACTTTGAGCAAATGACCCGAAAAATGGCGCGAAACGTTCGGAGCACCCTAGCGGCCGAGAAAATCCAGGTTGTTCCGCGAAAAAATCAACAGCCCGCGAACTCCAGCCAAAACAAGGCACAATCCAACTGCGAGCAAATGACCCGAAAAATGGCGCGAAACGTTCGGAGCACCCTAGCGGCCGAGAAAATCCACTTTTTTCCGCGACAAAATCAACAGCCCGCGAACGCCAGCCAAAACAAGGCACAATCCAACTGCGAGCAAATGACCCGAAAAATGGCGCGAAACGTTTGGAGCACCCAAGCGGCCGAGAAAATCCAGGTTGTTCCGCGAAAAAATCAACAGCCCGCGAACCCCAGCCAAAACAAGGCACAATCCAACTTTGAGCAAATGACCCGAAAATGGCGCGAAACGTTCGGAGCACCCTAGCGGCCGAGAAAATCCAGGTTGTTCCGCGAAAAAATCAACAGCCCGCGAACTCCAGCCAAAACAAGGCACAATCCAACTGCGAGCAAATGACCCGAAAAATGGCGCGAAACGTTCGGAGCACCCTAGCGGCCGAGAAAATCCAGGTTGTTCCGCGAAAAAATCAACAGCCCGCGAACCCCAGCCAAAACAAGGCACAATCCAACTGCGAGCAAATGACCTGAAAAATGCCGCGAAACGTTCGGAGCACCCTAGCGGCCGAGAAAATCCAGGTTGTTCCGCGAAAAAATCAACAGCCCGCAAACGCCAGCCAAAACAAGGCACAATCCAACTGCGAGCACATGACCCGAAAAATGGCGCGAAACGTTCGGAGCACCCTAGCGGCCGAGAAAATCCACTTTTTCCCGCGACAAAATCAACAGCCCGCGAACGCCAGCCAAAACAAGGCACAATCCAACTGCGAGCAAATGACCCGAAAAATGGCGCGAAACGTTTGGAGCACCCAAGCGGCCGAGAAAATCCAGGTTGTTCCGCGAAAAAATCAACAGCCCGCGAACGCCAGCCAAAACAAGGCACAATCCAACTGCGAGCAAATGACCCGAAAAATGGCGCGAAACGTTCGGAGCACCCTAGCGGCCGAGAAAATCCAGGTTGTTCCGCGAAAAAATCAACAGCCCGCGAACCCCAGCCAAAACAAGGCACAATCCAACTTTGAGCAAATGACCCGAAAAATGGCGCGAAACGTTCGGAGCACCCTAGCGGCCGAGAAAATCCAGGTTGTTCCGCGAAAAAATCAACAGCCCGCGAACTCCAGCCAAAACAAGGCACAATCCAACTGCGAGCAAATGACCCGAAAAATGGCGCGAAACGTTCGGAGCACCCTTGCGGCCGAGAAAATCCAGGTTGTTCCGCGAAAAAATCAACAGCCCGCAAACGCCAGCCAAAACAAGGCACAATCCAACTGCGAGCACATGACCCGAAAAATGGCGCGAAACGTTCGGAGCACCCTTGCGGCCGAGAAAATCCACTTTTTTCCGCGACAAAATCAACAGCCCGCGAACGCCAGCCAAAACAAGGCACAATCCAACTGCGAGCAAATGACCCGAAAAATGGCGCGAAACGTTTGGAGCACCCAAGCGGCCGAGAAAATCCAGGTTGTTCCGCGAAAAAATCAACAGCCCGCGAACCCCAGCCAAAACAAGGCACAATCCAACTGCGAGCAAATGACCTGAAAAATGCCGCGAAACGTTCGGAGCACCCTAGCGGCCGAGAAAATCCAGGTTGTTCCGCGAAAAAATCAACAGCCCGCAAACGCCAGCCAAAACAAGGCACAATCCAACTGCGAGCAAATGACCCGAAAAATGGCGCGAAACGTTCGGAGCACCCTAGCGGCCGAGAAAATCCAGGTTGTTCCGCGAAAAAATCAACAGCCCGCGAACCCCAGCCAAAACAAGGCACAATCCAACTTTGAGCAAATGACCCGAAAATGGCGCGAAACGTTCGGAGCACCCTAGCGGCCGAGAAAATCCAGGTTGTTCCGCGAAAAAATCAACAGCCCGCGAACTCCAGCCAAAACAAGGCACAATCCAACTGCGAGCAAATGACCCGAAAAATGGCGCGAAACGTTCGGAGCACCCTAGCGGCCGAGAAAATCCAGGTTGTTCCGCGAAAAAATCAACAGCCCGCGAACCCCAGCCAAAACAAGGCACAATCCAACTGCGAGCAAATGACCTGAAAAATGCCGCGAAACGTTCGGAGCACCCTAGCGGCCGAGAAAATCCAGGTTGTTCCGCGAAAAAATCAACAGCCCGCAAACGCCAGCCAAAACAAGGCACAATCCAACTGCGAGCACATGACCCGAAAAATGGCGCGAAACGTTCGGAGCACCCTAGCGGCCGAGAAAATCCAGGTTGTTCCGCGAAAAAATCAACAGCCCGCGAACCCCAGCCAAAACAAGGCACAATCCAACTGCGAGCAAATGACCCGAAAATTGCCGCGAAACGTTCGGAGCACCCTTGCGGCCGAGAAAATCCACTTTTTTCCGCGACAAAATCAACAGCCCGCGAACGCCAGCCAAAACAAGGCACAATCCAACTGCGAGCAAATGACCCGAAAAATGGCGCGAAACGTTTGGAGCACCCAAGCGGCCGAGAAAATCCAGGTTGTTCCGCGAAAAAATCAACAGCCCGCGAACGCCAGCCAAAACAAGGCACAATCCAACTGCGAGCAAATGACCCGAAAAATGGCGCGAAACGTTCGGAGCACCCTAGCGGCCGAGAAAATCCAGGTTGTTCCGCGAAAAAATCAACAGCCCGCGAACCCCAGCCAAAACAAGGCACAATCCAACTTTGAGCAAATGACCCGAAAAATGGCGCGAAACGTTCGGAGCACCCTAGCGGCCGAGAAAATCCAGGTTGTTCCGCGAAAAAATCAACAGCCCGCGAACTCCAGCCAAAACAAGGCACAATCCAACTGCGAGCAAATGACCCGAAAAATGGCGCGAAACGTTCGGAGCACCCTAGCGGCCGAGAAAATCCAGGTTGTTCCGCGAAAAAATCAACAGCCCGCGAACGCCAGCCAAAACAAGGCACAATCCAACTGCGAGCAAATGACCCGAAAAATGGCGCGAAACGTTCGGAGCACCCTAGCGGCCGAGAAAATCCAGGTTGTTCCGCGAAAAAATCAACAGCCCGCGAACCCCAGCCAAAACAAGGCACAATCCAACTTTGAGCAAATGACCCGAAAAATGGCGCGAAACGTTCGGAGCACCCTAGCGGCCGAGAAAATCCAGGTTGTTCCGCGAAAAAATCAACAGCCCGCGAACTCCAGCCAAAACAAGGCACAATCCAACTGCGAGCAAATGACCCGAAAAATGGCGCGAAACGTTCGGAGCACCCTAGCGGCCGAGAAAATCCAGGTTGTTCCGCGAAAAAATCAACAGCCCGCGAACGCCAGCCAAAACAAGGCACAATCCAACTGCGAGCAAATGACCCGAAAAATGGCGCGAAACGTTCGGAGCACCCTAGCGGCCGAGAAAATCCAGGTTGTTCCGCGAAAAAATCAACAGCCCGCGAACCCCAGCCAAAACAAGGCACAATCCAACTGCGAGCAAATGACCCCAAAAATGCCGCGAAACGTTCGGAGCACCCTAGCGGCCGAGAAAATCCAGATTGTTCCGCGAAAAAATCAACAGCCCGCGAACCCCAGCCAAAACAAGGCACAATCCAACTGCGAGCAAATGACCCAAAAAATGCCGCGAAACGTTCGGAGCACCCTAGCGGCCGAGAAAATCCAGGTTGTTCCGCGAAAAAATCAACAGCCCGCGAACTCCAGCCAAAACAAGGCACAATCCAACTGCGAGCAAATGACCCGAAAAATGCCGCGAAACGTTCGGAGCACCCTAGCGGCCGAGAAAATCCAGATTGTTCCGCGAAAAAATCAACAGCCCGCGAACCCCAGCCAAAACAAGGCACAATCCAACTGCGAGCAAATGACCCGAAAAATGGCGCGAAACGTTCGGAGCACCCTAGCGGCCGAGAAAATCCAGGTTGTTCCGCGAAAAAATCAACAGCCCGCGAACTCCAGCCAAAACAAGGCACAATCCAACTGCGAGCAAATGACCCGAAAAATGGCGCGAAACGTTCGGAGCACCCTAGCGGCCGAGAAAATCCAGGTTGTTCCGCGAAAAAATCAACAGCCCGCGAACGCCAGCCAAAACAAGGCACAATCCAACTGCGAGCAAATGACCCGAAAAATGCCGCGAAACGTTCGGAGCACCCTTGCGGCCGAGAAAATCCACTTTTTTCCGCGAAAAAATCAAAAGCCCGCGAACGCCAGCCAAAACAAGGCACAATCCAACTGCGAGCAAATGACCCGAAAAATGCCGCGAAACGTTCGGAGCACCCTAGCGGCCGAGAAAATCCAGGTTGTTTCGCGAAAAAATCAACAGCCCGCGAACGCCAGCCAAAACAAGGCACAATCCAACTGCGAGCAAATGACCCGAAAAATGGCGCGAAACGTTCGGAGCACCCTAGCGGCCGAGAAAATCCACTTTTTTCCGCGAAAAAATCAAAAGCCCGCGAACGCCAGCCAAAACAAGGCACAATCCAACTGCGAGCAAATGACCCGAAAAATGGCGCGAAACGTTCGGAGCACCCTAGCGGCTGAGAAAATCCAGGTTGTTCCGCGAAAAAATCAACAGTCCGCGAACGCCAGCCAAAACAAGGCACAATCCAACTGCGAGCAAATGACCCGAAAATTGCCGCGAAACGTTCGGAGCACCCTTGCGGCCGAGAAAATCCACTTTTTTCCGCGAAAAAATCAAAAGCCCGCGAACGCCAGCCAAAACAAGGCACAATCCAACTGCGAGCAAATGACCCGAAAAATGGCGCGAAACGTTCGGAGCACCCTAGCGGCTGAGAAAATCCAGGTTGTTCCGCGAAAAAATCAACAGCCCGCGAACCCCAGCCAAAACAAGGCACAATCCAACTGCGAGCAAATGACCCGAAAATTGCCGCGAAACGTTCGGAGCACCCTTGCGGCCGAGAAAATCCACTTTTTTCCGCGAAAAAATCAAAAGCCCGCGAACGCCAGCCAAAACAAGGCACAATCCAACTGCGAGCAAATGACCCGAAAAATGGCGCGAAACGTTCGGAGCACCCTAGCGGCTGAGAAAATCCAGGTTGTTCCGCGAAAAAATCAACAGTCCGCGAACGCCAGCCAAAACAAGGCACAATCCAACTGCGAGCAAATGACCCGAAAATTGCCGCGAAACGTTCGGAGCACCCTTGCGGCCGAGAAAATCCACTTTTTTCCGCGAAAAAATCAAAAGCCCGCGAACGCCAGCCAAAACAAGGCACAATCCAACTGCGAGCAAATGACCCGAAAAATGGCGCGAAACGTTCGGAGCACCCTAGCGGCTGAGAAAATCCAGGTTGTTCCGCGAAAAAATCAACAGCCCGCGAACCCCAGCCAAAACAAGGCACAATCCAACTGCGAGCAAATGACCCGAAAATTGCCGCGAAACGTTCGGAGCACCCTTGCGGCCGAGAAAATCCACTTTTTTCCGCGAAAAAATCAAAAGCCCGCGAACGCCAGCCAAAACAAGGCACAATCCAACTGCGAGCAAATGACCCGAAAAATGGCGCGAAACGTTCGGAGCACCCTAGCGGCTGAGAAAATCCAGGTTGTTCCGCGAAAAAATCAACAGTCCGCGAACGCCAGCCAAAACAAGACACAATCCAACTGCGAGCAAATGACCCGAAAAATGGCGCGAAACGTTCGGAGCACCCTAGCGGCCGAGAAAATCCAGGTTGTTCCGCGAAAAAATCAACAGCCCGCGAACCCCAGCCAAAACAAGGCACAATCCAACTGCGAGCAAATGACCCGAAAAATGGCGCGAAACGTTCGGAGCACCCTAGCGGCCGAGAAAATCCAGGTTGTTTCGCGAAAAAATCAACAGCCCGCGAACGCCAGCCAAAACAAGGCACAATCCAACTGCGAGCAAATGACCCGAAAAATGGCGCGAAACGTTCGGAGCACCCTAGCGGCCGAGAAAATCCAGGTTGTTTCGCGAAAAAATCAACAGCCCGCGAACGCCAGCCAAAACAAGGCACAATCCAACTGCGAGCAAATGACCCGAAAAATGGCGCGAAACGTTCGGAGCACCCTAGCGGCTGAGAAAATCCAGGTTGTTCCGCGAAAAAATCAACAGCCCGCGAACCCCAGCCGAAACAAGGCACAATCCAACTGCGAGCAAATGACCCGAAAATTGCCGCGAAACGTTCGGAGCACCCTTGCGGCCGAGAAAATCCACTTTTTTCCGCGAAAAAATCAACAGCCCGCAAACGCCAGCCAAAACAAGGCACAATCCAACTGCGAGCAAATGACCTGAAAAATGCCGCGAAACGTTCGGAGCACCCTAGCGGCCGAGAAAATCCACTTTTTTCCGCGAAAAAATCAACAGCCCGCGAACCCCAGCCAAAACAAGGCACAATCCAACTGCGAGCAAATGACCCGAAAAATGGCGCGAAACGTTCGGAGCACCCTAGCGGCCGAGAAAATCCACTTTTTTCCGCGAAAAAATCAACAGCCCGCGAACGCCAGCCAAAACAAGGCACAATCCAACTGCAAGCAAATGACCCGAAAAATGGCGCGAAACGTTCGGAGCACCCTAGCGGCCGAGAAAATCCAGGTTGTTCCGCGAAAAAATCAACAGCCCGCGAACCCCAGCCAAAACAAGGCACAATCCAACTGCGAGCAAATGACCTGAAAAATGCCGCGAAACGTTCGGAGCACCCTAGCGGCCGAGAAAATCCAGGTTGTTCCGCGAAAAAATCAACAGCCCTTGAACGCCAGCCAAAACAAGACACAATCCAACTGCGAGCAACTGACCCGAAAAATGCCGCGAAACGTTCGGAGCACCCTAGCGGCTGAGAAAATCCAGGTTGTTCCGCGAAAAAATCAACAGCCCGCGAACGCCAGCCAAAACAAGGCACAATCCAACTGCGAGCAGATGACCCGAAAAATGCCGCGAAATGTTCGGAGCACCCTAGCGGGCGAGAAAATCCAGGTTGTTCCGCGAAAAAATCAACAGCCCGCAAACCCCAGCCAAAACAAGGCACAATCCAACTGCGAGCAAATGACCCGAAAAATGGCGCGAAACGTTCGGAGCACCCTAGCGGCCGAGAAAATCCAGGTTGTTCCGCGAAAAAATCAACAGCCCGCGAACCCCAGCCAAAACAAGGCACAATCCAACTGCGAGCAAATGACCCGAAAAATGGCGCGAAACGTTCGGAGCACCCTAGCGGCCGAGAAAATCCACTTTTTTCCGCGAAAAAATCAACAGCCCGCGAACCCCAGCCAAAACAAGGCACAATCCAACTGCGAGCAAATGACCCGAAAAATGGCGCGAAACGTTCGGAGCACCCTAGCGGCCGAGAAAATCCAGGTTGTTCCGCGAAAAAATCAACAGCCCGCGAACGCCAGCCAAAACAAGGCACAATCCAACTGCGAGCAAATGACCCGAAAAATGGCGCGAAACGTTCGGAGCACCCTAGCGGCCGAGAAAATCCAGGTTGTTCCGCGAAAAAATCAACAGCCCGCGAACGCCAGCCAAAACAAGACACAATCCAACTGCGAGCAACTGACCCGAAAAATGCCGCGAAACGTTCGGAGCACCCTAGCGGCTGAGAAAATCCAGGTTGTTCCGCGAAAAAATCAACAGCCCGCGAACCCCAGCCAAAACAAGGCACAATCCAACTGCGAGCAAATGACCCGAAAAATGGCGCGAAACGTTCGGAGCACCCTAGCGGCCGAGAAAATCCAGGTTGTTCCGCGAAAAAATCAACAGCCCGCGAACCCCAGCCAAAACAAGGCACAATCCAACTGCGAGCAAATGACCCGAAAAATGGCGCGAAACGTTCGGAGCACCCTAGCGGCCGAGAAAATCCACTTTTTTCCGCGAAAAAATCAACAGCCCGCGAACGCCAGCCAAAACAAGGCACAATCCAACTGCGAGCAAATGACCTGAAAAATGCCGCGAAACGTTCGGAGCACCCTAGCGGCCGAGAAAATCCAGGTTGTTCCGCGAAAAAATCAACAGCCCGCGAACGCCAGCCAAAACAAGGCACAATCCAACTGCGAGCAGATGACCCGAAAAATGCCGCGAAATGTTCGGAGCACCCTAGCGGCCGAGAAAATCCACTTTTTTCCGCGAAAAAATCAACAGCCCGCGAACGCCAGCCAAAACAAGGCACAATCCAACTGCGAGCAAATGAGCCGAAAAATGCCGCGAAACGTTCGGAGCACCCTAGCGGCCGAGAAAATCCAGGTTGTTCCGCGAAAAAATCAACAGCCCGCGAACCCCAGCCAAAACAAGGCACAATCCAACTGCGAGCAAATGACCCGAAAAATGGCGCGAAACGTTCGGAGCACCCTAGCGGCCGAGAAAATCCACTTTTTTCCGCGAAAAAATCAACAGCCCGCGAACGCCAGCCAAAACAAGGCACAATCCAACTGCGAGCAAATGACCTGAAAAATGCCGCGAAACGTTCGGAGCACCCTAGCGGCCGAGAAAATCCAGGTTGTTCCGCGAAAAAATCAACAGCCCGCGAACCCCAGCCAAAACAAGGCACAATCCAACTGCGAGCAAATGACCCGAAAAATGGCGCGAAACGTTCGGAGCACCCTAGCGGCCGAGAAAATCCAGGTTGTTCCGCGAAAAAATCAACAGCCCGCGAACGCCAGCCAAAACAAGGCACAATCCAACTGCGAGCAGATGACCCGAAAAATGCCGCGAAATGTTCGGAGCACCCTAGCGGCCGAGAAAATCCACTTTTTTCCGCGAAAAAATCAACAGCCCGCGAACGCCAGCCAAAACAAGGCACAATCCAACTGCGAGCAAATGAGCCGAAAAATGCCGCGAAACGTTCGGAGCACCCTAGCGGCCGAGAAAATCCAGGTTGTTCCGCGAAAAAATCAACAGCCCGCGAACCCCAGCCAAAACAAGGCACAATCCAACTGCGAGCAAATGACCCGAAAAATGGCGCGAAACGTTCGGAGCACCCTAGCGGCCGAGAAAATCCACTTTTTTCCGCGAAAAAATCAACAGCCCGCGAACGCCAGCCAAAACAAGGCACAATCCAACTGCGAGCAAATGACCTGAAAAATGCCGCGAAACGTTCGGAGCACCCTAGCGGCCGAGAAAATCCAGGTTGTTCCGCGAAAAAATCAACAGCCCGCGAACCCCAGCCAAAACAAGGCACAATCCAACTGCGAGCAAATGACCCGAAAAATGGCGCGAAACGTTCGGAGCACCCTAGCGGCCGAGAAAATCCAGGTTGTTCCGCGAAAAAATCAACAGCCCGCGAACCCCAGCCAAAACAAGGCACAATCCAACTGCGAGCAAATGACCTGAAAAATGCCGCGAAACGTTCGGAGCACCCTAGCGGCTGAGAAAATCCAGGTTGTTCCGCGAAAAAATCAACAGCCCGCGAACGCCAGCCAAAACAAGACACAATCCAACTGCGAGCAACTGACCCGAAAAATGCCGCGAAACGTTCGGAGCACCCTAGCGGCTGAGAAAATCCAGGTTGTTCCGCGAAAAAATCAACAGCCCGCGAACGCCAGCCAAAACAAGGCACAATCCAACTGCGAGCAGATGACCCGAAAAATGCCGCGAAATGTTCGGAGCACCCTAGCGGCCGAGAAAATCCACTTTTTTCCGCGAAAAAATCAACAGCCCGCGAACGCCAGCCAAAACAAGGCACAATCCAACTGCGAGCAAATGAGCCGAAAAATGCCGCGAAACGTTCGGAGCACTCTAGCGGCCGAGAAAATCCAGGTTGTTCCGCGAAAAAATCAACAGCCCGCGAACCCCAGCCAAAACAAGGCACAATCCAACTGCGAGCAAATGACCCGAAAATTGCCGCGAAACGATCGGAGCACCCTTGCGGCCGAGAAAATCCACTTTTTTCCGCGACAAAATCAACAGCCCGCGAACGCCAGCCAAAACAAGGCACAATCCAACTGCGAGCAAATGACCCGAAAAATGCCGCGAAACGTTCGGAGCACCCTAGCGGCCGAGAAAATCCAGGTTGTTCCGCGAAAAAATCAACAGCCCGCGAACCCCAGCCAAAACAAGGCACAATCCAACTGCGAGCAAATGACCCGAAAAATGGCGCGAAACGTTCGGAGCACCCTAGCGGCCGAGAAAATCCAAGTTGTTCCGCGAAAAAATCAACAGCCCGCGAACCCCAGCCAAAACAAGGCACAATCCAACTGCGAGCAAATGACCTGCAAAATGGCGCGAAACGTTCGGAGCACCCTAGCGGCCGAGAAAATCCAGGTTGTTCCGCGAAAAAATCAACAGCCCGCGAACCCCAGCCAAAACAAGGCACAATCCAACTGCGAGCAAATGACCCGAAAAATGCCGCGAAACGTTCGGAGCACCCTAGCGGCCGAGAAAATCCAGGTTGTTCCGCGATAAAATCAACAGCCCGCGAACCCCAGCCAAAACAAGGCACAATCCAACTGCGAGCAAATGACCTGAAAAATGCCGCGAAACGTTCGGAGCACCCTAGCGGCCGAGAAAATCCAGGTTGTTCCGCGAAAAAATCAACAGCCCGCGAACCCCAGCCAAAACAAGGCACAATCCAACTGCGAGCAAATGACCCGAAAAATGGCGCGAAACGTTCGGAGCACCCTAGCGGCCGAGAAAATCCAAGTTGTTCCGCGATAAAATCAACAGCCCGCGAACCCCAGCCAAAACAAGGCACAATCCAACTGCGAGCAAATGACCTGAAAAATGCCGCGAAACGTTCGGAGCACCCTAGCGGCCGAGAAAATCCAGGTTGTTCCGCGAAAAAATCAACAGCCCGCGAACCCCAGCCAAAACAAGGCACAATCCAACTGCGAGCAAATGACCCGAAAAATGCCGCGAAACGTTCGGAGCACCCTAGCGGCCGAGAAAATCCAGGTTGTTCCGCGAAAAAATCAACAGCCCGCGAACGCCAGCCAAAACAAGACACAATCCAACTGCGAGCAACTGACCCGAAAAATGCCGCGAAACGTTCGGAGCACCCTAGCGGCTGAGAAAATCCAGGTTGTTCCGCGAAAAAATCAACAGCCCGCGAACCCCAGCCAAAACAAGGCACAATCCAACTGCGAGCAAATGACCCGAAAAATGGCGCGAAACGTTCGGAGCACCCTAGCGGCCGAGAAAATCCAAGTTGTTCCGCGGAAAAATCAACAGCCCGCGAACCCCAGCCAAAACAAGGCACAATCCAACTGCGAGCAAATGACCCGAAAAATGCCGCGAAACGTTCGGAGCACCCTAGCGGCCGAGAAAATCCAGGTTGTTCCGCGAAAAAATCAACAGCCCGCGAACGCCAGCCAAAACAAGACACAATCCAACTGCGAGCAACTGACCCGAAAAATGCCGCGAAACGTTCGGAGCACCCTAGCGGCTGAGAAAATCCAGGTTGTTCCGCGAAAAAATCAACAGCCCGCGAACCCCAGCCAAAACAAGGCACAATCCAACTGCGAGCAAATGACCCGAAAAATGGCGCGAAACGTTCGGAGCACCCTAGCGGCCGAGAAAATCCAAGTTGTTCCGCGGAAAAATCAACAGCCCGCGAACCCCAGCCAAAACAAGGCACAATCCAACTGCGAGCAAATGACCCGAAAAATGCCGCGAAACGTTCGGAGCACCCTAGCGGCCGAGAAAATCCAGGTTGTTCCGCGAAAAAATCAACAGCCCGCGAACGCCAGCCAAAACAAGACACAATCCAACTGCGAGCAACTGACCCGAAAAATGCCGCGAAACGTTCGGAGCACCCTAGCGGCTGAGAAAATCCAGGTTGTTCCGCGAAAAAATCAACAGCCCGCGAACCCCAGCCAAAACAAGGCACAATCCAACTGCGAGCAAATGACCCGAAAAATGGCGCGAAACGTTCGGAGCACCCTAGCGGCCGAGAAAATCCAAGTTGTTCCGCGGAAAAATCAACAGCCCGCGAACCCCAGCCAAAACAAGGCACAATCCAACTGCGAGCAAATGACCCGAAAAATGCCGCGAAACGTTCGGAGCACCCTAGCGGCCGAGAAAATCCAGGTTGTTCCGCGAAAAAATCAACAGCCCGCGAACGCCAGCCAAAACAAGACACAATCCAACTGCGAGCAACTGACCCGAAAAATGCCGCGAAACGTTCGGAGCACCCTAGCGGCTGAGAAAATCCAGGTTGTTCCGCGAAAAAATCAACAGCCCGCGAACCCCAGCCAAAACAAGGCACAATCCAACTGCGAGCAAATGACCCGAAAAATGGCGCGAAACGTTCGGAGCACCCTAGCGGCCGAGAAAATCCAAGTTGTTCCGCGAAAAAATCAACAGCCCGCGAACCCCAGCCAAAACAAGGCACAATCCAACTGCGAGCAAATGACCTGAAAAATGGCGCGAAACGTTCGGAGCACCCTAGCGGCCGAGAAAATCCAAGTTGTTCCGCGGAAAAATCAACAGCCCGCGAACCCCAGCCAAAACAAGGCACAATCCAACTGCGAGCAAATGACCCGAAAAATGGCGCGAAACGTTCGGAGCACCCTAGCGGCCGAGAAAATCCACTTTTTTCCGCGAAAAAATCAACAGCCCGCGAACGCCAGCCAAAACAAGGCACAATCCAACTGCGAGCAAATGACCCGAAAAATGGCGCGAAACGTTCGGAGCACCCTAGCGGCCGAGAAAATCCACTTTTTTCCGCGAAAAAATCAACAGCCCGCGAACGCCAGCCAAAACAAGGCACAATCCAACTGCGAGCAAATGACCCGAAAAATGGCGCGAAACGTTCGGAGCACCCTAGCGGCCGAGAAAATCCAAGTTGTTCCGCGGAAAAAACAACAGCCCGCGAACCCCAGCCAAAACAAGGCACAATCCAACTGCGAGCAAATGACCCGAAAAATGGCGCGAAACGTTCGGAGCACCCTAGCGGCCGAGAAAATCCAAGTTGTTCCGCGGAAAAATCAACAGCCCGCGAACCCCAGCCAAAACAAGGCACAATCCAACTGCGAGCAAATGACCCGAAAAATGGCGCGAAACGTTCGGAGCACCCTAGCGGCCGAGAAAATCCAAGTTGTTCCGCGGAAAAATCAACAGCCCGCGAACCCCAGCCAAAACAAGGCACAATCCAACTGCGAGCAAATGACCCGAAAAATGCCGCGAAACGTTCGGAGCACCCTAGCGGCCGAGAAAATCCAGGTTGTTCCGCGAAAAAATCAACAGCCCGCGAACGCCAGCCAAAACAAGACACAATCCAACTGCGAGCAACTGACCCGAAAAATGCCGCGAAACGTTCGGAGCACCCTAGCGGCTGAGAAAATCCAGGTTGTTCCGCGAAAAAATCAACAGCCCGCGAACCCCAGCCAAAACAAGGCACAATCCAACTGCGAGCAAATGACCCGAAAAATGGCGCGAAACGTTCGGAGCACCCTAGCGGCCGAGAAAATCCAAGTTGTTCCGCGAAAAAATCAACAGCCCGCGAACCCCAGCCAAAACAAGGCACAATCCAACTGCGAGCAAATGACCTGAAAAATGGCGCGAAACGTTCGGAGCACCCTAGCGGCCGAGAAAATCCAGGTTGTTCCGCGAAAAAATCAACAGCCCGCGAACCCCAGCCAAAACAAGGCACAATCCAACTGCGAGCAAATGACCCGAAAAATGCCGCGAAACGTTCGGAGCACCCTAGCGGCCGAGAAAATCTAGGTTGTTCCGCGAAAAAATCAACAGCCCGCGAACCCCAGCCAAAACAAGGCACAATCCAACTGCGAGCAAATGACCCGAAAAATGGCGCGAAACGTTCGGAGCACCCTAGCGGCCGAGAAAATCCACTTTTTTCCGCGAAAAAATCAACAGCCCGCGAACGCCAGCCAAAACAAGGCACAATCCAACTGCGAGCAAATGACCCGAAAAATGGCGCGAAACGTTCGGAGCACCCTAGCGGCCGAGAAAATCCAGGTTGTTCCGCGAAAAAATCAACAGCCCGCGAACCCCAGCCAAAACAAGGCACAATCCAACTGCGAGCAAATGACCTGAAAAATGCCGCGAAACGTTCGGAGCACCCTAGCGGCCGAGAAAATCCAGGTTGTTCCGCGAAAAAATCAACAGCCCGCGAACGCCAGCCAAAACAAGACACAATCCAACTGCGAGCAACTGACCCGAAAAATGCCGCGAAACGTTCGGAGCACCCTAGCGGCTGAGAAAATCCAGGTTGTTCCGCGAAAAAATCAACAGCCCGCGAACGCCAGCCAAAACAAGGCACAATCCAACTGCGAGCAGATGACCCGAAAAATGCCGCGAAATGTTCGGAGCACCCTAGCGGCCGAGAAAATCCACTTTTTTCCGCGAAAAAATCAACAGCCCGCGAACGCCAGCCAAAACAAGGCACAATCCAACTGCGAGCAAATGAGCCGAAAAATGCCGCGAAACGTTTGGAGCACCCTAGCGGCCGAGAAAATCCAGGTTGTTCCGCGAAAAAATCAACAGCCCGCGAACGCCAGCCAAAACAAGGCACAATCCAACTGCGAGCAGATGACCCGAAAAATGCCGCGAAATGTTCGGAGCACCCTAGCGGCCGAGAAAATCCACTTTTTTCCGCGAAAAAATCAACAGCCCGCGAACGCCAGCCAAAACAAGGCACAATCCAACTGCGAGCAAATGAGCCGAAAAATGCCGCGAAACGTTCGGAGCACCCTAGCGGCCGAGAAAATCCAGGTTGTTCCGCGAAAAAATCAACAGCCCGCGAACCCCAGCCAAAACAAGGCACAATCCAACTGCGAGCAAATGACCCGAAAAATGCCGCGAAACGTTCGGAGCACCCTAGCGGCCGAGAAAATCCACTTTTTTCCGCGAAAAAATCAACAGCCCGCGAACGCCAGCCAAAACAAGGCACAATCCAACTGCGAGCAAATGACCTGAAAAATGCCGCGAAACGTTCGGAGCACCCTAGCGGCCGAGAAAATCCAGGTTGTTCCGCGAAAAAATCAACAGCCCGCGAACCCCAGCCAAAACAAGGCACAATCCAACTGCGAGCAAATGACCCGAAAAATGGCGCGAAACGTTCGGAGCACCCTAGCGGCCGAGAAAATCCACTTTTTTCCGCGAAAAAATCAACAGCCCGCGAACGCCAGCCAAAACAAGGCACAATCCAACTGCGAGCAAATGACCCGAAAAATGGCGCGAAACGTTCGGAGCACCCTAGCGGCCGAGAAAATCCAGGTTGTTCCGCGAAAAAATCAACAGCCCGCGAACCCCAGCCAAAACAAGGCACAATCCAACTGCGAGCAAATGACCTGAAAAATGCCGCGAAACGTTCGGAGCACCCTAGCGGCTGAGAAAATCCAGGTTGTTCCGCGAAAAAATCAACAGCCCGCGAACGCCAGCCAAAACAAGACACAATCCAACTGCGAGCAACTGACCCGAAAAATGCCGCGAAACGTTCGGAGCACCCTAGCGGCTGAGAAAATCCAGGTTGTTCCGCGAAAAAATCAACAGCCCGCGAACGCCAGCCAAAACAAGGCACAATCCAACTGCGAGCAGATGACCCGAAAAATGCCGCGAAATGTTCGGAGCACCCTAGCGGCCGAGAAAATCCACTTTTTTCCGCGAAAAAATCAACAGCCCGCGAACGCCAGCCAAAACAAGCCACAATCCAACTGCGAGCAAATGAGCCGAAAAATGCCGCGAAACGTTCGGAGCACCCTAGCGGCCGAGAAAATCCAGGTTGTTCCGCGAAAAAATCAACAGCCCGCGAACGCCAGCCAAAACAAGGCACAATCCAACTGCGAGCAGATGACCCGAAAAATGCCGCGAAATGTTCGGAGCACCCTAGCGGCTGAGAAAATCCAGGTTGTTCCGCGAAAAAATCAACAGCCCGCGAACCCCAGCCAAAACAAGGCACAATCCAACTGCGAGCAAATGACCCGAAAAATGGCGCGAAACGTTCGGAGCACCCTAGCGGCCGAGAAAATCCAGGTTGTTCCGCGAAAAAATCAACAGCCCGCGAACGCCAGCCAAAACAAGACACAATCCAACTGCGAGCAACTGACCCGAAAAATGCCGCGAAACGTTCGGAGCACCCTAGCGGCTGAGAAAATCCAGGTTGTTCCGCGAAAAAATCAACAGCCCGCGAACCCCAGCCAAAACAAGGCACAATCCAACTGCGAGCAAATGACCCGAAAAATGGCGCGAAACGTTCGGAGCACCCTAGCGGCCGAGAAAATCCAAGTTGTTCCGCGAAAAAATCAACAGCCCGCGAACCCCAGCCAAAACAAGGCACAATCCAACTGCGAGCAAATGACCTGAAAAATGGCGCGAAACGTTCGGAGCACCCTAGCGGCCGAGAAAATCCAGGTTGTTCCGCGAAAAAATCAACAGCCCGCGAACCCCAGCCAAAACAAGGCACAATCCAACTGCGAGCAAATGACCCGAAAAATGCCGCGAAACGTTCGGAGCACCCTAGCGGCCGAGAAAATCTAGGTTGTTCCGCGAAAAAATCAACAGCCCGCGAACCCCAGCCAAAACAAGGCACAATCCAACTGCGAGCAAATGACCCGAAAAATGGCGCGAAACGTTCGGAGCACCCTAGCGGCCGAGAAAATCCACTTTTTTCCGCGAAAAAATCAACAGCCCGCGAACGCCAGCCAAAACAAGGCACAATCCAACTGCGAGCAAATGACCCGAAAAATGGCGCGAAACGTTCGGAGCACCCTAGCGGCCGAGAAAATCCAGGTTGTTCCGCGAAAAAATCAACAGCCCGCGAACCCCAGCCAAAACAAGGCACAATCCAACTGCGAGCAAATGACCTGAAAAATGCCGCGAAACGTTCGGAGCACCCTAGCGGCCGAGAAAATCCAGGTTGTTCCGCGGAAAAATCAACAGCCCGCGAACCCCAGCCAAAACAAGGCACAATCCAACTGCGAGCAAATGACCCGAAAAATGGCGCGAAACGTTCGGAGCACCCTAGCGGCCGAGAAAATCCAAGTTGTTCCGCGGAAAAATCAACAGCCCGCGAACCCCAGCCAAAACAAGGCACAATCCAACTGCGAGCAAATGACCCGAAAAATGGCGCGAAACGTTCGGAGCACCCTAGCGGCCGAGAAAATCCACTTTTTTCCGCGAAAAAATCAACAGCCCGCGAACGCCAGCCAAAACAAGGCACAATCCAACTGCGAGCAAATGACCCGAAAAATGGCGCGAAACGTTCGGAGCACCCTAGCGGCCGAGAAAATCCAGGTTGTTCCGCGAAAAAATCAACAGCCCGCGAACCCCAGCCAAAACAAGGCACAATCCAACTGCGAGCAACTGACCCGAAAAATGGCGCGAAACGTTCGGAGCACCCTAGCGGCCGAGAAAATCCAAGTTGTTCCGCGGAAAAATCAACAGCCCGCGAACCCCAGCCAAAACAAGGCACAATCCAACTGCGAGCAAATGACCCGAAAAATGGCGCGAAACGTTCGGAGCACCCTAGCGGCCGAGAAAATCCAAGTTGTTCCGCGGAAAAATCAACAGCCCGCGAACCCCAGCCAAAACAAGGCACAATCCAACTGCGAGCAAATGACCCGAAAAATGCCGCGAAACGTTCGGAGCACCCTAGCGGCCGAGAAAATCCAGGTTGTTCCGCGAAAAAATCAACAGCCCGCGAACGCCAGCCAAAACAAGACACAATCCAACTGCGAGCAACTGACCCGAAAAATGCCGCGAAACGTTCGGAGCACCCTAGCGGCTGAGAAAATCCAGGTTGTTCCGCGAAAAAATCAACAGCCCGCGAACCCCAGCCAAAACAAGGCACAATCCAACTGCGAGCAAATGACCCGAAAAATGGCGCGAAACGTTCGGAGCACCCTAGCGGCCGAGAAAATCCAAGTTGTTCCGCGAAAAAATCAACAGCCCGCGAACCCCAGCCAAAACAAGGCACAATCCAACTGCGAGCAAATGACCTGAAAAATGGCGCGAAACGTTCGGAGCACCCTAGCGGCCGAGAAAATCCAGGTTGTTCCGCGAAAAAATCAACAGCCCGCGAACCCCAGCCAAAACAAGGCACAATCCAACTGCGAGCAAATGACCCGAAAAATGCCGCGAAACGTTCGGAGCACCCTAGCGGCCGAGAAAATCTAGGTTGTTCCGCGAAAAAATCAACAGCCCGCGAACCCCAGCCAAAACAAGGCACAATCCAACTGCGAGCAAATGACCCGAAAAATGGCGCGAAACGTTCGGAGCACCCTAGCGGCCGAGAAAATCCACTTTTTTCCGCGAAAAAATCAACAGCCCGCGAACGCCAGCCAAAACAAGGCACAATCCAACTGCGAGCAAATGACCCGAAAAATGGCGCGAAACGTTCGGAGCACCCTAGCGGCCGAGAAAATCCAGGTTGTTCCGCGAAAAAATCAACAGCCCGCGAACCCCAGCCAAAACAAGGCACAATCCAACTGCGAGCAAATGACCTGAAAAATGCCGCGAAACGTTCGGAGCACCCTAGCGGCCGAGAAAATCCAGGTTGTTCCGCGAAAAAATCAACAGCCCGCGAACGCCAGCCAAAACAAGACACAATCCAACTGCGAGCAACTGACCCGAAAAATGCCGCGAAACGTTCGGAGCACCCTAGCGGCTGAGAAAATCCAGGTTGTTCCGCGAAAAAATCAACAGCCCGCGAACGCCAGCCAAAACAAGGCACAATCCAACTGCGAGCAGATGACCCGAAAAATGCCGCGAAATGTTCGGAGCACCCTAGCGGCCGAGAAAATCCACTTTTTTCCGCGAAAAAATCAACAGCCCGCGAACGCCAGCCAAAACAAGGCACAATCCAACTGCGAGCAAATGAGCCGAAAAATGCCGCGAAACGTTTGGAGCACCCTAGCGGCCGAGAAAATCCAGGTTGTTCCGCGAAAAAATCAACAGCCCGCGAACGCCAGCCAAAACAAGGCACAATCCAACTGCGAGCAGATGACCCGAAAAATGCCGCGAAATGTTCGGAGCACCCTAGCGGCCGAGAAAATCCACTTTTTTCCGCGAAAAAATCAACAGCCCGCGAACGCCAGCCAAAACAAGGCACAATCCAACTGCGAGCAAATGAGCCGAAAAATGCCGCGAAACGTTCGGAGCACCCTAGCGGCCGAGAAAATCCAGGTTGTTCCGCGAAAAAATCAACAGCCCGCGAACCCCAGCCAAAACAAGGCACAATCCAACTGCGAGCAAATGACCCGAAAAATGCCGCGAAACGTTCGGAGCACCCTAGCGGCCGAGAAAATCCACTTTTTTCCGCGAAAAAATCAACAGCCCGCGAACGCCAGCCAAAACAAGGCACAATCCAACTGCGAGCAAATGACCTGAAAAATGCCGCGAAACGTTCGGAGCACCCTAGCGGCCGAGAAAATCCAGGTTGTTCCGCGAAAAAATCAACAGCCCGCGAACCCCAGCCAAAACAAGGCACAATCCAACTGCGAGCAAATGACCCGAAAAATGGCGCGAAACGTTCGGAGCACCCTAGCGGCCGAGAAAATCCACTTTTTTCCGCGAAAAAATCAACAGCCCGCGAACGCCAGCCAAAACAAGGCACAATCCAACTGCGAGCAAATGACCCGAAAAATGGCGCGAAACGTTCGGAGCACCCTAGCGGCCGAGAAAATCCAGGTTGTTCCGCGAAAAAATCAACAGCCCGCGAACCCCAGCCAAAACAAGGCACAATCCAACTGCGAGCAAATGACCTGAAAAATGCCGCGAAACGTTCGGAGCACCCTAGCGGCTGAGAAAATCCAGGTTGTTCCGCGAAAAAATCAACAGCCCGCGAACGCCAGCCAAAACAAGACACAATCCAACTGGGAGCAACTGACCCGAAAAATGCCGCGAAACGTTCGGAGCACCCTAGCGGCTGAGAAAATCCAGGTTGTTCCGCGAAAAAATCAACAGCCCGCGAACGCCAGCCAAAACAAGGCACAATCCAACTGCGAGCAGATGACCCGAAAAATGCCGCGAAATGTTCGGAGCACCCTAGCGGCCGAGAAAATCCACTTTTTTCCGCGAAAAAATCAACAGCCCGCGAACGCCAGCCAAAACAAGCCACAATCCAACTGCGAGCAAATGAGCCGAAAAATGCCGCGAAACGTTCGGAGCACCCTAGCGGCCGAGAAAATCCAGGTTGTTCCGCGAAAAAATCAACAGCCCGCGAACGCCAGCCAAAACAAGGCACAATCCAACTGCGAGCAAATGAGCCGAAAAATGCCGCGAAACGTTCGGAGCACTCTAGCGGCCGAGAAAATCCAGGTTGTTCCGCGAAAAAATCAACAGCCCGCGAACCCCAGCCAAAACAAGGCACAATCCAACTGCGAGCAAATGACCCGAAAATTGCCGCGAAACGTTCGGAGCACCCTTGCGGCCGAGAAAATCCACTTTTTTCCGCGACAAAATCAACAGCCCGCGAACGCCAGCCAAAACAAGGCACAATCCAACTGCGAGCAAATGACCCGAAAAATGCCGCGAAACGTTCGGAGCACCCTAGCGGCCGAGAAAATCCAAGTTGTTCCGCGAAAAAATCAACAGCCCGCGAACCCCAGCCAAAACAAGGCACAATCCAACTGCGAGCAAATGACCTGCAAAATGGCGCGAAACGTTCGGAGCACCCTAGCGGCCGAGAAAATCCAGGTTGTTCCGCGAAAAAATCAACAGCCCGCGAACCCCAGCCAAAACAAGGCACAATCCAACTGCGAGCAAATGACCCGAAAAATGCCGCGAAACGTTCGGAGCACCCTAGCGGCCGAGAAAATCCAGGTTGTTCCGCGATAAAATCAACAGCCCGCGAACCCCAGCCAAAACAAGGCACAATCCAACTGCGAGCAAATGACCTGAAAAATGCCGCGAAACGTTCGGAGCACCCTAGCGGCCGAGAAAATCCAGGTTGTTCCGCGAAAAAATCAACAGCCCGCGAACCCCAGCCAAAACAAGGCACAATCCAACTGCGAGCAAATGACCCGAAAAATGGCGCGAAACGTTCGGAGCACCCTAGCGGCCGAGAAAATCCAAGTTGTTCCGCGAAAAAATCAACAGCCCGCGAACCCCAGCCAAAACAAGGCACAATCCAACTGCGAGCAAATGACCTGAAAAATGGCGCGAAACGTTCGGAGCACCCTAGCGGCCGAGAAAATCCAGGTTGTTCCGCGAAAAAATCAACAGCCCGCGAACCCCAGCCAAAACAAGGCACAATCCAACTGCGAGCAAATGACCCGAAAAATGCCGCGAAACGTTCGGAGCACCTAGCGGCCGAGAAAATCCAGGTTGTTCCGCGATAAAATCAACAGCCCGCGAACCCCAGCCAAAACAAGGCACAATCCAACTGCGAGCAAATGACCTGAAAAATGCCGCGAAACGTTCGGAGCACCCTAGCGGCCGAGAAAATCCAGGTTGTTCCGCGAAAAAATCAACAGCCCGCGAACCCCAGCCAAAACAAGGCACAATCCAACTGCGAGCAAATGACCCGAAAAATGGCGCGAAACGTTCGGAGCACCCTAGCGGCCGAGAAAATCCAAGTTGTTCCGCGAAAAAATCAACAGCCCGCGAACCCCAGCCAAAACAAGGCACAATCCAACTGCGAGCAAATGACCTGAAAAATGGCGCCAAACGTTCGGAGCACCCTAGCGGCCGAGAAAATCCAGGTTGTTCCGCGGAAAAATCAACAGCCCGCGAACCCCAGCCAAAACAAGGCACAATCCAACTGCGAGCAAATGACCCGAAAAATGCCGCGAAACGTTCGGAGCACCCTAGCGGCCGAGAAAATCCAGGTTGTTCCGCGAAAAAATCAACAGCCCGCGAACCCCAGCCAAAACAAGGCACAATCCAACTGCGAGCAAATGACCTGAAAAATGCCGCGAAACGTTCGGAGCACCCTAGCGGCCGAGAAAATCCAGGTTGTTCCGCGAAAAAATCAACAGCCCGCGAACCCCAGCCAAAACAAGGCACAATCCAACTGCGAGCAAATGACCCGAAAAATGCCGCGAAACGTTCGGAGCACCCTAGCGGCCGAGAAAATCCAAGTTGTTCCGCGAAAAAATCAACAGCCCGCGAACCCCAGCCAAAACAAGGCACAATCCAACTGCGAGCAAATGACCTGCAAAATGGCGCGAAACGTTCGGAGCACCCTAGCGGCCGAGAAAATCCAGGTTGTTCCGCGAAAAAATCAACAGCCCGCGAACCCCAGCCAAAACAAGGCACAATCCAACTGCGAGCAAATGACCCGAAAAATGCCGCGAAACGTTCGGAGCACCCTAGCGGCCGAGAAAATCCAGGTTGTTCCGCGATAAAATCAACAGCCCGCGAACCCCAGCCAAAACAAGGCACAATCCAACTGCGAGCAAATGACCTGAAAAATGCCGCGAAACGTTCGGAGCACCCTAGCGGCCGAGAAAATCCAGGTTGTTCCGCGAAAAAATCAACAGCCCGCGAACCCCAGCCAAAACAAGGCACAATCCAACTGCGAGCAAATGACCCGAAAAATGGCGCGAAACGTTCGGAGCACCCTAGCGGCCGAGAAAATCCAAGTTGTTCCGCGAAAAAATCAACAGCCCGCGAACCCCAGCCAAAACAAGGCACAATCCAACTGCGAGCAAATGACCTGAAAAATGGCGCGAAACGTTCGGAGCACCCTAGCGGCCGAGAAAATCCAGGTTGTTCCGCGAAAAAATCAACAGCCCGCGAACCCCAGCCAAAACAAGGCACAATCCAACTGCGAGCAAATGACCCGAAAAATGCCGCGAAACGTTCGGAGCACCTAGCGGCCGAGAAAATCCAGGTTGTTCCGCGATAAAATCAACAGCCCGCGAACCCCAGCCAAAACAAGGCACAATCCAACTGCGAGCAAATGACCTGAAAAATGCCGCGAAACGTTCGGAGCACCCTAGCGGCCGAGAAAATCCAGGTTGTTCCGCGAAAAAATCAACAGCCCGCGAACCCCAGCCAAAACAAGGCACAATCCAACTGCGAGCAAATGACCCGAAAAATGGCGCGAAACGTTCGGAGCACCCTAGCGGCCGAGAAAATCCAAGTTGTTCCGCGAAAAAATCAACAGCCCGCGAACCCCAGCCAAAACAAGGCACAATCCAACTGCGAGCAAATGACCTGAAAAATGGCGCCAAACGTTCGGAGCACCCTAGCGGCCGAGAAAATCCAGGTTGTTCCGCGGAAAAATCAACAGCCCGCGAACCCCAGCCAAAACAAGGCACAATCCAACTGCGAGCAAATGACCCGAAAAATGCCGCGAAACGTTCGGAGCACCCTAGCGGCCGAGAAAATCCAGGTTGTTCCGCGAAAAAATCAACAGCCCGCGAACCCCAGCCAAAACAAGGCACAATCCAACTGCGAGCAAATGACCTGAAAAATGCCGCGAAACGTTCGGAGCACCCTAGCGGCCGAGAAAATCCAGGTTGTTCCGCGAAAAAATCAACAGCCCGCGAACCCCAGCCAAAACAAGGCACAATCCAACTGCGAGCAAATGACCCGAAAAATGCCGCGAAACGTTCGGAGCACCCTAGCGGCCGAGAAAATCCAGGTTGTTCCGCGAAAAAATCAACAGCCCGCGAACCCCAGCCAAAACAAGGCACAATCCAACTGCGAGCAAATGACCTGAAAAATGCCGGGAAACGTTCGGAGCACCCTAGCGGCCGAGAAAATCCAGGTTGTTCCGCGAAAAAATCAAAAGCCCGCGAACGCCAGCCAAAACAAGGCACAATCCAACTGCGAGCAAATGACCCGAAAAATGGCGCGAAACGTTCGGAGCACCCTAGCGGCCGAGAAAATCCAAGTTGTTCCGCGAAAAAATCAACAGCCCGCGAACCCCAGCCAAAACAAGGCACAATCCAACTGCGAACAAATGACCCGAAAAATGGCGCGAAACGTTCGGAGCACCCTAGCGGCCGAGAAAATCCAGGCTGTTCCGCGAAAAAATCAACAGCCCGCGAACCCCAGCCAAAACAAGGCACAATCCAACTGCGAGCAAATGACCTGAAAAATGCCGCGAAACGTTCGGAGCACCCTAGCGGCCGAGAAAATCCAGGTTGTTCCGCGAAAAAATCAACAGCCCGCGAACCCCAGCAAAAACAATACACAATCCAACTGCGAGCAAATGACCCGAAAAATGGCGCGAAACGTTCGGAGCACCCTTGCGGCCGAGAAAATCCACTTTTTTCCGCGACAAAATCAACAGCCCGCGAACGCCAGCCAAAACAAGGCACAATCCAACTGCGAGCAAATGACCCGAAAAATGCCGCGAAACGTTCGGAGCACCCTAGCGGCCGAGAAAATCCAGGTTGTTCCGCGAAAAAATCAACAGCCCGCGAACCCCAGCCAAAACAAGGCACAATCCAACTGCGAGCAAATGACCCGAAAAATGCCGCGAAACGTTCGGAGCACCCTAGCGGCCGAGAAAATCCAAGTTGTTCCGCGAAAAAATCAACAGCCCGCGAACCCCAGCCAAAACAAGGCACAATCCAACTGCGAGCAAATGACCTGCAAAATGGCGCGAAACGTTCGGAGCACCCTAGCGGCCGAGAAAATCCAGGTTGTTCCGCGAAAAAATCAACAGCCCGCGAACCCCAGCCAAAACAAGGCACAATCCAACTGCGAGCAAATGACCCGAAAAATGCCGCGAAACGTTCGGAGCACCCTAGCGGCCGAGAAAATCCAGGTTGTTCCGCGATAAAATCAACAGCCCGCGAACCCCAGCCAAAACAAGGCACAATCCAACTGCGAGCAAATGACCTGAAAAATGCCGCGAAACGTTCGGAGCACCCTAGCGGCCGAGAAAATCCAGGTTGTTCCGCGAAAAAATCAACAGCCCGCGAACCCCAGCCAAAACAAGGCACAATCCAACTGCGAGCAAATGACCCGAAAAATGGCGCGAAACGTTCGGAGCACCCTAGCGGCCGAGAAAATCCAAGTTGTTCCGCGAAAAAATCAACAGCCCGCGAACCCCAGCCAAAACAAGGCACAATCCAACTGCGAACAAATGACCCGAAAAATGGCGCGAAACGTTCGGAGCACCCTAGCGGCCGAGAAAATCCAGGCTGTTCCGCGAAAAAATCAACAGCCCGCGAACCCCAGCCAAAACAAGGCACAATCCAACTGCGAGCAAATGACCTGAAAAATGCCGCGAAACGTTCGGAGCACTCTAGCGGCCGAGAAAATCCAGGTTGTTCCGCGAAAAAATCAACAGCCCGCGAACCCCAGCCAAAACAAGGCACAATCCAACTGCGAGCAAATGACCCGAAAATTGCCGCGAAACGTTCGGAGCACCCTTGCGGCCGAGAAAATCCACTTTTTTCCGCGACAAAATCAACAGCCCGCGAACGCCAGCCAAAACAAGGCACAATCCAACTGCGAGCAAATGACCCGAAAAATGCCGCGAAACGTTCGGAGCACCCTAGCGGCCGAGAAAATCCAGGTTGTTCCGCGAAAAAATCAACAGCCCGCGAACCCCAGCCAAAACAAGGCACAATCCAACTGCGAGCAAATGACCCGAAAAATGCCGCGAAACGTTCGGAGCACCCTAGCGGCCGAGAAAATCCAAGTTGTTCCGCGAAAAAATCAACAGCCCGCGAACCCCAGCCAAAACAAGGCACAATCCAACTGCGAGCAAATGACCTGCAAAATGGCGCGAAACGTTCGGAGCACCCTAGCGGCCGAGAAAATCCAGGTTGTTCCGCGAAAAAATCAACAGCCCGCGAACCCCAGCCAAAACAAGGCACAATCCAACTGCGAGCAAATGACCCGAAAAATGCCGCGAAACGTTCGGAGCACCCTAGCGGCCGAGAAAATCCAGGTTGTTCCGCGATAAAATCAACAGCCCGCGAACCCCAGCCAAAACAAGGCACAATCCAACTGCGAGCAAATGACCTGAAAAATGCCGCGAAACGTTCGGAGCACCCTAGCGGCCGAGAAAATCCAGGTTGTTCCGCGAAAAAATCAACAGCCCGCGAACCCCAGCCAAAACAAGGCACAATCCAACTGCGAGCAAATGACCCGAAAAATGGCGCGAAACGTTCGGAGCACCCTAGCGGCCGAGAAAATCCAAGTTGTTCCGCGAAAAAATCAACAGCCCGCGAACCCCAGCCAAAACAAGGCACAATCCAACTGCGAGCAAATGACCTGAAAAATGGCGCGAAACGTTCGGAGCACCCTAGCGGCCGAGAAAATCCAGGTTGTTCCGCGAAAAAATCAACAGCCCGCGAACCCCAGCCAAAACAAGGCACAATCCAACTGCGAGCAAATGACCCGAAAAATGCCGCGAAACGTTCGGAGCACCTAGCGGCCGAGAAAATCCAGGTTGTTCCGCGATAAAATCAACAGCCCGCGAACCCCAGCCAAAACAAGGCACAATCCAACTGCGAGCAAATGACCTGAAAAATGCCGCGAAACGTTCGGAGCACCCTAGCGGCCGAGAAAATCCAGGTTGTTCCGCGAAAAAATCAACAGCCCGCGAACCCCAGCCAAAACAAGGCACAATCCAACTGCGAGCAAATGACCCGAAAAATGGCGCGAAACGTTCGGAGCACCCTAGCGGCCGAGAAAATCCAAGTTGTTCCGCGAAAAAATCAACAGCCCGCGAACCCCAGCCAAAACAAGGCACAATCCAACTGCGAGCAAATGACCTGAAAAATGGCGCCAAACGTTCGGAGCACCCTAGCGGCCGAGAAAATCCAGGTTGTTCCGCGGAAAAATCAACAGCCCGCGAACCCCAGCCAAAACAAGGCACAATCCAACTGCGAGCAAATGACCCGAAAAATGCCGCGAAACGTTCGGAGCACCCTAGCGGCCGAGAAAATCCAGGTTGTTCCGCGAAAAAATCAACAGCCCGCGAACCCCAGCCAAAACAAGGCACAATCCAACTGCGAGCAAATGACCTGAAAAATGCCGCGAAACGTTCGGAGCACCCTAGCGGCCGAGAAAATCCAGGTTGTTCCGCGAAAAAATCAACAGCCCGCGAACCCCAGCCAAAACAAGGCACAATCCAACTGCGAGCAAATGACCCGAAAAATGCCGCGAAACGTTCGGAGCACCCTAGCGGCCGAGAAAATCCAGGTTGTTCCGCGAAAAAATCAACAGCCCGCGAACCCCAGCCAAAACAAGGCACAATCCAACTGCGAGCAAATGACCTGAAAAATGCCGGGAAACGTTCGGAGCACCCTAGCGGCCGAGAAAATCCAGGTTGTTCCGCGAAAAAATCAAAAGCCCGCGAACGCCAGCCAAAACAAGGCACAATCCAACTGCGAGCAAATGACCCGAAAAATGGCGCGAAACGTTCGGAGCACCCTAGCGGCCGAGAAAATCCAAGTTGTTCCGCGAAAAAATCAACAGCCCGCGAACCCCAGCCAAAACAAGGCACAATCCAACTGCGAACAAATGACCCGAAAAATGGCGCGAAACGTTCGGAGCACCCTAGCGGCCGAGAAAATCCAGGCTGTTCCGCGAAAAAATCAACAGCCCGCGAACCCCAGCCAAAACAAGGCACAATCCAACTGCGAGCAAATGACCTGAAAAATGCCGCGAAACGTTCGGAGCACCCTAGCGGCCGAGAAAATCCAGGTTGTTCCGCGAAAAAATCAACAGCCCGCGAACCCCAGCAAAAACAATACACAATCCAACTGCGAGCAAATGACCCGAAAAATGGCGCGAAACGTTCGGAGCACCCTAGCGGCCGAGAAAATCCAGGTTGTTCCGCGAAAAAATCAACAGCCCGCGAACCCCAGCCAAAACAAGGCACAATCCAACTGCGAGTAAATGACCCGAAAAATGCCGCGAAACGTTCGGAGCACCCTAGCGGCCGAGAAAATCCAGGTTGTTCCGCGAAAAAATCAACAGCCCGCGAACGCCAGCCAAAACAAATGACCCGAAAAATGCCGCGAAACGTTCGGAGCACCCTAGCGGCCGAGAAAATCCAGGTTGTTCCGCGAAAAAATCAACAGCCCGCGAACCCCAGCCAAAACAAGGCACAATCCAACTGCGAGCAAATGACCTGAAAAATGGCGCGAAACGTTCGGAGCACCCTAGCGGCCGAGAAAATCCAGGTTGTTCCGCGAAAAAATCAACAGCCCGCGAACGCCAGCCAAAACAAGGCACAATCCAACTGCGAGCAAATGACCCGAAAAATGGCGCGAAACGTTCGGAGCACCCTAGCGGCCGAGAAAATCCAGGTTGTTCCGCGAAAAAATCAACAGCCCGCGAAACCCAGCCAAAACAAGGCACAATCCAACTGCGAGCAAATGACCCGAAAAATGGCGCGAAACGTTCGGAGCACCCTAGCGGCCGAGAAAATCTAGGTTGTTCCGCGAAAAAATCAACAGCCCGCGAACCCCAGCCAAAACAAGGCACAATCCAACTGCGAGCAAATGACCTGAAAAATGCCGCGAAACGTTCGGAGCACCCTAGCGGCTGAGAAAATCCAGGTTGTTCCGCGAAAAAATCAACAGCCCGCGAACGCCAGCCAAAACAAGGCACAATCCAACTGCGAGCAAATGACCCGAAAAATGGCGCGAAACGTTCGGAGCACCCTAGCGGCCGAGAAAATCCAGGTTGTTCCGCGAAAAAATCAACAGCCCGCGAACGCCAGCCAAAACAAGGCACAATCCAACTGCGAGCAAATGACCCGAAAAATGGCGCGAAACGTTCGGAGCACCCTAGCGGCCGAGAAAATCCAGGTTGTTCCGCGAAAAAATCAACAGCCCGCGAAACCCAGCCAAAACAAGGCACAATCCAACTGCGAGCAAATGACCCGAAAAATGGCGCGAAACGTTCGGAGCACCCTAGCGGCCGAGAAAATCTAGGTTGTTCCGCGAAAAAATCAACAGCCCGCGAACCCCAGCCAAAACAAGGCACAATCCAACTGCGAGCAAATGACCTGAAAAATGCCGCGAAACGTTCGGAGCACCCTAGCGGCTGAGAAAATCCAGGTTGTTCCGCGAAAAAATCAACAGCCCGCGAACGCCAGCCAAAACAAGGCACAATCCAACTGCGAGCAAATGACCCGAAAAATGGCGCGAAACGTTCGGAGCACCCTAGCGGCCGAGAAAATCCAGGTTGTTCCGCGAAAAAATCAACAGCCCGCGAAACCCAGCCAAAACAAGGCACAATCCAACTGCGAGCAAATGACCCGAAAAATGGCGCGAAACGTTCGGAGCACCCTAGCGGCCGAGAAAATCTAGGTTGTTCCGCGAAAAAATCAACAGCCCGCGAACCCCAGCCAAAACAAGGCACAATCCAACTGCGAGCAAATGACCTGAAAAATGCCGCGAAACGTTCGGAGCACCCTAGCGGCTGAGAAAATCCAGGTTGTTCCGCGAAAAAATCAACAGCCCGCGAACGCCAGCCAAAACAAGGCACAATCCAACTGCGAGCAAATGACCCGAAAAATGGCGCGAAACGTTCGGAGCACCCTAGCGGCCGAGAAAATCCAGGTTGTTCCGCGAAAAAATCAACAGCCCGCGAACGCCAGCCAAAACAAGGCACAATCCAACTGCGAGCAAATGACCCGAAAAATGGCGCGAAACGTTCGGAGCACCCTAGCGGCCGAGAAAATCCAGGTTGTTCCGCGAAAAAATCAACAGCCCGCGAAACCCAGCCAAAACAAGGCACAATCCAACTGCGAGCAAATGACCCGAAAAATGGCGCGAAACGTTCGGAGCACCCTAGCGGCCGAGAAAATCTAGGTTGTTCCGCGAAAAAATCAACAGCCCGCGAACCCCAGCCAAAACAAGGCACAATCCAACTGCGAGCAAATGACCTGAAAAATGCCGCGAAACGTTCGGAGCACCCTAGCGGCTGAGAAAATCCAGGTTGTTCCGCGAAAAAATCAACAGCCCGCGAACGCCAGCCAAAACAAGGCACAATCCAACTGCGAGCAAATGACCCGAAAAATGGCGCGAAGCGTTCGGAGCACCCTAGCGGCCGAGAAAATCCAGGTTGTTCCGCGAAAAAATCAACAGCCCGCGAACGCCAGCCAAAACAAGGTACAATCCAACTGCGAGCAAATGACCCGAAAAATGGCGCGAAACGTTCGGAGCACCCTAGCGGCTGAGAAAATCCAGGTTGTTCCGCGAAAAAATCAACAGTCCGCGAACCCCAGCCAAAACAAGGCACAATCCAACTGCGAGCAAATGACCTGAAAAATGCCGCGAAACGTTCGGAGCACCCTAGCGGCCGAGAAAATCTAGGTTGTTCCGCGAAAAAATCAACAGCCCGCGAACCCCAGCCAAAACAAGGCACAATCCAACTGCGAGCAAATGACCCAAAAAATGGCGCGAAACGTTCGGAGCACCCTAGCGGCCGAGAAAATCCAGGTTGTTCCGCGAAAAAATCAACAGCCCGCGAACCCCAGCCAAAACAAGGCACAATCCAACTGCGAGCAAATGACCCGAAAAATGCCGCGAAACGTTCGGAGCACCCTAGCGGCCGAGAAAATTCAGGTTGTTCCGCGAAAAAATCAACACACCCGCGAACGCCAGCCAAAACAAGGCACAATCCAACTGCGAGCAAATGACCCGAAAAATGGCGCGAAACGTTCGGAGCACCCTAGCGGCTGAGAAAATCCAGGTTGTTCCGCGAAAAAATCAACAGTCCGCGAACCCCAGCCAAAACAAGACACAATCCAACTGCGAGCAAATGACCTGAAAAATGGCGCGAAACGTTCGGAGCACCCTAGCGGCTGAGAAAATCCAGGTTGTTCCGCGAAAAAATCAACAGCCCGCGAAACCCAGCCAAAACAAGGCACAATCCAACTGCGAGCAAATGACCCGAAAAATGGCGCGAAACGTTCGGAGCACCCTAGCGGCCGAGAAAATCTAGGTTGTTCCGCGAAAAAATCAACAGCCCGCGAACCCCAGCCAAAACAAGGCACAATCCAACTGCGAGCAAATGACCTGAAAAATGCCGCGAAACGTTCGGAGCACCCTAGCGGCTGAGAAAATCCAGGTTGTTCCGCGAAAAAATCAACAGCCCGCGAACGCCAGCCAAAACAAGGCACAATCCAACTGCGAGCAAATGACCCGAAAAATGGCGCGAAGCGTTCGGAGCACCCTAGCGGCCGAGAAAATCCAGGTTGTTCCGCGAAAAAATCAACAGCCCGCGAACGCCAGCCAAAACAAGGTACAATCCAACTGCGAGCAAATGACCCGAAAAATGGCGCGAAACGTTCGGAGCACCCTAGCGGCTGAGAAAATCCAGGTTGTTCCGCGAAAAAATCAACAGTCCGCGAACCCCAGCCAAAACAAGGCACAATCCAACTGCGAGCAAATGACCTGAAAAATGCCGCGAAACGTTCGGAGCACCCTAGCGGCCGAGAAAATCTAGGTTGTTCCGCGAAAAAATCAACAGCCCGCGAACCCCAGCCAAAACAAGGCACAATCCAACTGCGAGCAAATGACCCAAAAAATGGCGCGAAACGTTCGGAGCACCCTAGCGGCCGAGAAAATCCAGGTTGTTCCGCGAAAAAATCAACAGCCCGCGAACCCCAGCCAAAACAAGGCACAATCCAACTGCGAGCAAATGACCCGAAAATTGCTGCGAAACGTTCGGAGCACCCTAGCGGCCGAGAAAATCCAGGTTGTTCCGCGAAAAAATCAACAGCCCGCGAACTCCAGCCAAAACAAGGCACAATCCAACTGCGAGCAAATGACCCGAAAAATAGCGCGAAACGTTCGGAGCACCCTAGCGGCCGAGAAAATCCAGGTTGTTCCGCGAAAAAATCAACAGCCCGCGAACCCCAGCCAAAACAAGGCACAATCCAACTGCGAGCAAATGACCCGAAAAATGGCGCGAAACGTTTGGAGCACCCTAGCGGCCGAGAAAATCCAGGTTGTTCCGCGAAAAAATCAACAGCCCGCGAACGCCAGCCAAAACAAGGCACAATCCAACTGCGAGCAAATGACCCGAAAAATGGCGCGAAACGTTCGGAGCACCCTAGCGGCCGTGAAAATCCAGGTTGTTCCGCGAAAAAATCAACAGCCCGCGAACGCCAGCCAAAACAAGGTACAATCCAACTGCGAGCAAATGACCCGAAAAATGGCGCGAAACGTTCGGAGCACCCTAGCGGCCGAGAAAATCCAGGTTGTTCCGCGAAAAAATCAACAGTCCGCGAACCCCAGCCAAAACAAGGCACAATCCAACTGCGAGCAAATGACCCGAAAAATGGCGCGAAACGTTCGGAGCACCCTAGCGGCCGAGAAAATCCACTTTTTTCCGCGAAAAAATCAACAGTCCGCGAACCCCAGCCAAAACAAGGCACAATCCAACTGCGAGCAAATGACCCGAAAATTGCTGCGAAACGTTCGGAGCACCCTAGCGGCCGAGAAAATCCAGGTTGTTCCGCGAAAAAATCAACAGCCCGCGAACTCCAGCCAAAACAAGGCACAATCCAACTGCGAGCAAATGACCCGAAAAATGACGCGAAACGTTCGGAGCACCCTAGCGGCCGAGAAAATCCAGGTTGTTCCGCGAAAAAATCAACAGCCCGCGAACGCCAGCCAAAACAAGGCACAATCCAACTGCGAGCAAATGACCCGAAAAATGGCGCGAAACGTTCGGAGCACCCTAGCGGCCGTGAAAATCCAGGTTGTTCCGCGAAAAAATCAACAGCCCGCGAACGCCAGCCAAAACAAGGTACAATCCAACTGCGAGCAAATGACCCGAAAAATGGCGCGAAACGTTCGGAGCACCCTAGCGGCTGAGAAAATCCAGGTTGTTCCGCGAAAAAATCAACAGCCCGCGAACCCCAGCCAAAACAAGGCACAATCCAACTGCGAGCAAATGACCTGAAAAATGCCGCGAAACGTTCGGAGCACCCTAGCGGCCGAGAAAATCTAGGTTGTTCCGCGAAAAAATCAACAGCCCGCGAACCCCAGCCAAAACAAGGCACAATCCAACTGCGAGCAAATGACCCAAAAAATGGCGCGAAACGTTCGGAGCACCCTAGCGGCCGAGAAAATCCAGGTTGTTCCGCGAAAAAATCAACAGCCCGCGAACCCCAGCCAAAACAAGGCACAATCCAACTGCGAGCAAATGACCCGAAAAATGCCGCGAAACGTTCGGAGCACCCTAGCGGCCGAGAAAATTCAGGTTGTTCCGCGAAAAAATCAACACACCCGCGAACGCTAGCCAAAACATGGCACAATCCAACTGCGAGCAAATGACCCGAAAAATGGCGCGAAACGTTCGGAGCACCCTAGCGGCTGAGAAAATCCAGGTTGTTCCGCGAAAAAATCAACAGTCCGCGAACCCCAGCCAAAACAAGACACAATCCAACTGCGAGCAAATGACCCGAAAAATGCCGCGAAACGTTCGGAGCACCCTAGCGGCCGAGAAAATCCAGGTTGTTCCGCGAAAAAATCAACAGCCCGCGAACCCCAGCCAAAACAAGGCACAATCCAACTGCGAGCAAATGACCCGAAAATTGCTGCGAAACGTTCGGAGCACCCTAGCGGCCGAGAAAATCCAGGTTGTTCCGCGAAAAAATCAACAGCCCGCGAACTCCAGCCAAAACAAGGCACAATCCAACTGCGAGCAAATGACCCGAAAAATAGCGCGAAACGTTCGGAGCACCCTAGCGGCCGAGAAAATCCAGGTTGTTCCGCGAAAAAATCAACAGCCCGCGAACCCCAGCCAAAACAAGGCACAATCCAACTGCGAGCAAATGACCCGAAAAATGGCGCGAAACGTTTGGAGCACCCTAGCGGCCGAGAAAATCCAGGTTGTTCCGCGAAAAAATCAACAGCCCGCGAACGCCAGCCAAAACAAGGCACAATCCAACTGCGAGCAAATGACCCGAAAAATGGCGCGAAACGTTCGGAGCACCCTAGCGGCCGTGAAAATCCAGGTTGTTCCGCGAAAAAATCAACAGCCCGCGAACGCCAGCCAAAACAAGGTACAATCCAACTGCGAGCAAATGACCCGAAAAATGGCGCGAAACGTTCGGAGCACCCTAGCGGCCGAGAAAATCCAGGTTGTTCCGCGAAAAAATCAACAGTCCGCGAACCCCAGCCAAAACAAGGCACAATCCAACTGCGAGCAAATGACCCGAAAAATGGCGCGAAACGTTCGGAGCACCCTAGCGGCCGAGAAAATCCACTTTTTTCCGCGAAAAAATCAACAGTCCGCGAACCCCAGCCAAAACAAGGCACAATCCAACTGCGAGCAAATGACCCGAAAATTGCTGCGAAACGTTCGGAGCACCCTAGCGGCCGAGAAAATCCAGGTTGTTCCGCGAAAAAATCAACAGCCCGCGAACTCCAGCCAAAACAAGGCACAATCCAACTGCGAGCAAATGACCCGAAAAATGACGCGAAACGTTCGGAGCACCCTAGCGGCCGAGAAAATCCAGGTTGTTCCGCGAAAAAATCAACAGCCCGCGAACCCCAGCCAAAACAAGGCACAATCCAACTGCGAGCAAATGACCCGAAAAATGGCGCGAAACGTTTGGAGCACCCTAGCGGCCGAGAAAATCCAGGTTGTTCCGCGAAAAAATCAACAGCCCGCGAACGCCAGCCAAAACAAGGCACAATCCAACTGCGAGCAAATGACCCGAAAAAGGGCGCGAAACGTTCGGAGCACCCTGGCGGCCAAGAAAATCCAGGTTGTTCCGCGAAAAAATCAACAGCCCGCGAACGCCAGCCAAAACAAGGTACAATCCAACTGCGAGCAAATGACCCGAAAAATGGCGCGAAACGTTCGGAGCACCCTAGCGGCCGAGAAAATCCAGGTTGTTCCGCGAAAAAATCAACAGTCCGCGAACCCCAGCCAAAACAAGGCACAATCCAACTGCGAGCAAATGACCCGAAAAATGCCGCGAAACGTTCGGAGCACCCTAGCGGCCGAGAAAATCCACTTTTTTCCGCGAAAAAATCAACAGTCCGCGAACTCCAGCCAAAACAAGGCACAATCCAACTGCGAGCAAATGACCCGAAAAATGGCGCGAAACGTTCGGAGCACCCTAGCGGCCGAGAAAATCCAGGTTGTTCCGCGAAAAAATCAACAGCCCGCGAACCCCAGCCAAAACAAGGCACAATCCAACTGCGAGCAAATGACCCGAAAAATGGCGCGAAACGTTCGGAGCACCCTAGCGGCCGAGAAAATCCAGGTTGTTCCGCGAAAAAATCAACAGCCCGCGAACCCCAGCCAAAACAAGGCACAATCCAACTGCGAGCAAATGACCCGAAAAATGGCGCGAAGCGTTCGGAGCACCCTAGCGGCCGAGAAAATCCAGGTTGTTCCGCGAAAAAATCAACAGCCCGCGAACCCCAGCAAAACAAGGCACAATCCAACTGCGAGCAAATGACCCGAAAAATGGCGCGAAACGTTCGGAGCACCCTAGCGGCCGAGAAAATCCAGGTTGTTCCGCGAAAAAATCAACAGCCCGCGAACCCCAGCCAAAACAAGGCACAATCCAACTGCGAGCAAATGACCCGAAAATTGCCGCGAAACGTTCGGAGCACCCTAGCGGCCGAGAAAATCCACTTTTTTCCGCGAAAAAATCAACAGCCCGCGAACCCCAGCCAAAAACAAGGCACAATCCAACTGCGAGCAAATGACCCGAAAAATGCCGCGAAACGTTCGGAGCACCCTAGCGGCCGAGAAAATCCAGGTTGTTCCGCGAAAAAATCAACAGCCCGCGAACCCCAGCGAAAACAAGGCACAATCCAACTGCGAGCAAATGACCTGAAAAATGCCGCGAAACGTTCGGAGCACCCTAGCGGCCGAGAAAATCCAGGTTGTTCCGCGAAAAAATCAACAGCCCGCGAACCCCAGCCAAAACAAGGCACAATCCAACTGCGAGCAAATGACCCGAAAAATGGCGCGAAGCGTTCGGAGCACCCTAGCGGCCGAGAAAATCCAGGTTGTTCCGCGAAAAAATCAACAGCCCGCGAACCCCAGCAAAACAAGGCACAATCCAACTGCGAGCAAATGACCCGAAAAATGGCGCGAAACGTTCGGAGCACCCTAGCGGCCGAGAAAATCCAGGTTGTTCCGCGAAAAAATCAACAGCCCGCGAACCCCAGCCAAAACAAGGCACAATCCAACTGCGAGCAAATGACCCAAAAAATGGCGCGAAGCGTTCGGAGCACCCTAGCGGCCGAGAAAATCCAGGTTGTTCCGCGAAAAAATCAACAGCCCGCGAACCCCAGCGAAAACAAGGCACAATCCAACTGCGAGCAAATGACCTGAAAAATGCCGCGAAACGTTCGGAGCACCCTAGCGGCCGAGAAAATCCAGGTTGTTCCGCGAAAAAATCAACAGCCCGCGAACCCCAGCCAAAACAAGGCACAATCCAACTGCGAGCAAATGACCCGAAAAATAGCGCAAAACGTTCGGAGCACCCTAGCGGCTGAGAAAATCCAAGTTGTTCCGCGAAAAAATCAACAGCCCGCGAACCCCAGCCAAAACAAGGCACAATCCAACTGCGAGCAAATGACCCGAAAAATGGCGCGAAACGTTCGGAGCACCCTAGCGGCCGTGAAAATCCAGGTTGTTCCGCGAAAAAATCAACAGCCCGCGAACCCCAGCCAAAACAAGGCACAATCCAACTGCGAGCAAATGACCCGAAAATTGCTGCGAAACGTTCCGAGCACCCTAGCGGCCGAGAAAATCCAGGTTGTTCCGCGAAAAAATCAACAGCCCGCGAACTCCAGCCAAAACAAGGCACAATCCAACTGCGAGCAAATGACCCGAAAAATGGCGCGAAACGTTCGGAGCACCCTAGCGGCCGAGAAAATCCAGGTTGTTCCGCGAAAAAATCAACAGCCCGCGAACGCCAGCCAAAACAAGGCACAATCCAACTGCGAGCAAATGACCCGAAAAATGGCGCAAAACGTTCGGAGCACCCTGGCGGCCAAGAAAATCCAGGTTGTTCCGCGAAAAAATCAACAGCCCGCGAACGCCAGCCAAAACAAGGCACAATCCAACTGCGAGCAAATGACCCGAAAAATGGCGCGAAACGTTCGGAGCACCCTAGCGGCCGAGAAAATCCAGGTTGTTCCGCGAAAAAATCAACAGTCCGCGAACCCCAGCCAAAACAAGGCACAATCCAACTGCGAGCAAATGACCCGAAAAATGGCGCGAAACGTTCGGAGCACCCTAGCGGCCGAGAAAATCCACTTTTTTCCGCGAAAAAATCAACAGCCCGCGAACCCCAGCCAAAAACAAGGCACAATCCAACTGCGAGCAAATGACCCGAAAAATGCCGCGAAACGTTCGGAGCACCCTAGCGGCCGAGAAAATCCAGGTTGTTCCGCGAAAAAATCAACAGCCCGCGAACCCCAGCGAAAACAAGGCACAATCCAACTGCGAGCAAATGACCTGAAAAATGCCGCGAAACGTTCGGAGCACCCTAGCGGCCGTGAAAATCCAGGTTGTTCCGCGAAAAAATCAACAGCCCGCGAACCCCAGCCAAAACAAGGCACAATCCAACTGCGAGCAAATGACCCGAAAATTGCTGCGAAACGTTCCGAGCACCCTAGCGGCCGAGAAAATCCAGGTTGTTCCGCGAAAAAATCAACAGCCCGCGAACTCCAGCCAAAACAAGGCACAATCCAACTGCGAGCAAATGACCCGAAAAATGGCGCGAAACGTTCGGAGCACCCTAGCGGCCGAGAAAATCCAGGTTGTTCCGCGAAAAAATCAACAGCCCGCGAACGCCAGCCAAAACAAGGCACAATCCAACTGCGAGCAAATGACCCGAAAAATGGCGCAAAACGTTCGGAGCACCCTGGCGGCCAAGAAAATCCAGGTTGTTCCGCGAAAAAATCAACAGCCCGCGAACGCCAGCCAAAACAAGGCACAATCCAACTGCGAGCAAATGACCCGAAAAATGGCGCGAAACGTTCGGAGCACCCTAGCGGCCGAGAAAATCCAGGTTGTTCCGCGAAAAAATCAACAGTCCGCGAACCCCAGCCAAAACAAGGCACAATCCAACTGCGAGCAAATGACCCGAAAAATGGCGCGAAACGTTCGGAGCACCCTAGCGGCCGAGAAAATCCACTTTTTTCCGCGAAAAAATCAACAGTCCGCGAACCCCAGCCAAAACAAGGCACAATCCAACTGCGAGCAAATGACCCGAAAATTGCTGCGAAACGTTCGGAGCACCCTAGCGGCCGAGAAAATCCAGGTTGTTCCGCGAAAAAATCAACAGCCCGCGAACTCCAGCCAAAACAAGGCACAATCCAACTGCGAGCAAATGACCCGAAAAATGACGCGAAACGTTCGGAGCACCCTAGCGGCCGAGAAAATCCAGGTTGTTCCGCGAAAAAATCAACAGCCCGCGAACGCCAGCCAAAACAAGGCACAATCCAACTGCGAGCAAATGACCCGAAAAATGGCGCGAAACGTTCGGAGCACCCTAGCGGCCGTGAAAATCCAGGTTGTTCCGCGAAAAAATCAACAGCCCGCGAACGCCAGCCAAAACAAGGTACAATCCAACTGCGAGCAAATGACCCGAAAAATGGCGCGAAACGTTCGGAGCACCCTAGCGGCTGAGAAAATCCAGGTTGTTCCGCGAAAAAATCAACAGCCCGCGAACCCCAGCCAAAACAAGGCACAATCCAACTGCGAGCAAATGACCTGAAAAATGCCGCGAAACGTTCGGAGCACCCTAGCGGCCGAGAAAATCTAGGTTGTTCCGCGAAAAAATCAACAGCCCGCGAACCCCAGCCAAAACAAGGCACAATCCAACTGCGAGCAAATGACCCAAAAAATGGCGCGAAACGTTCGGAGCACCCTAGCGGCCGAGAAAATCCAGGTTGTTCCGCGAAAAAATCAACAGCCCGCGAACCCCAGCCAAAACAAGGCACAATCCAACTGCGAGCAAATGACCCGAAAAATGCCGCGAAACGTTCGGAGCACCCTAGCGGCCGAGAAAATTCAGGTTGTTCCGCGAAAAAATCAACACACCCGCGAACGCCAGCCAAAACAAGGCACAATCCAACTGCGAGCAAATGACCCGAAAAATGGCGCGAAACGTTCGGAGCACCCTAGCGGCTGAGAAAATCCAGGTTGTTCCGCGAAAAAATCAACAGTCCGCGAACCCCAGCCAAAACAAGACACAATCCAACTGCGAGCAAATGACCCGAAAAATGCCGCGAAACGTTCGGAGCACCCTAGCGGCCGAGAAAATCCAGGTTGTTCCGCGAAAAAATCAACAGCCCGCGAACCCCAGCCAAAACAAGGCACAATCCAACTGCGAGCAAATGACCCGAAAATTGCTGCGAAACGTTCGGAGCACCCTAGCGGCCGAGAAAATCCAGGTTGTTCCGCGAAAAAATCAACAGCCCGCGAACTCCAGCCAAAACAAGGCACAATCCAACTGCGAGCAAATGACCCGAAAAATAGCGCGAAACGTTCGGAGCACCCTAGCGGCCGAGAAAATCCAGGTTGTTCCGCGAAAAAATCAACAGCCCGCGAACCCCAGCCAAAACAAGGCACAATCCAACTGCGAGCAAATGACCCGAAAAATGGCGCGAAACGTTTGGAGCACCCTAGCGGCCGAGAAAATCCAGGTTGTTCCGCGAAAAAATCAACAGCCCGCGAACGCCAGCCAAAACAAGGCACAATCCAACTGCGAGCAAATGACCCGAAAAATGGCGCGAAACGTTCGGAGCACCCTAGCGGCCGTGAAAATCCAGGTTGTTCCGCGAAAAAATCAACAGCCCGCGAACGCCAGCCAAAACAAGGTACAATCCAACTGCGAGCAAATGACCCGAAAAATGGCGCGAAACGTTCGGAGCACCCTAGCGGCCGAGAAAATCCAGGTTGTTCCGCGAAAAAATCAACAGTCCGCGAACCCCAGCCAAAACAAGGCACAATCCAACTGCGAGCAAATGACCCGAAAAATGGCGCGAAACGTTCGGAGCACCCTAGCGGCCGAGAAAATCCACTTTTTTCCGCGAAAAAATCAACAGTCCGCGAACCCCAGCCAAAACAAGGCACAATCCAACTGCGAGCAAATGACCCGAAAATTGCTGCGAAACGTTCGGAGCACCCTAGCGGCCGAGAAAATCCAGGTTGTTCCGCGAAAAAATCAACAGCCCGCGAACTCCAGCCAAAACAAGGCACAATCCAACTGCGAGCAAATGACCCGAAAAATGACGCGAAACGTTCGGAGCACCCTAGCGGCCGAGAAAATCCAGGTTGTTCCGCGAAAAAATCAACAGCCCGCGAACCCCAGCCAAAACAAGGCACAATCCAACTGCGAGCAAATGACCCGAAAAATGGCGCGAAACGTTTGGAGCACCCTAGCGGCCGAGAAAATCCAGGTTGTTCCGCGAAAAAATCAACAGCCCGCGAACGCCAGCCAAAACAAGGCACAATCCAACTGCGAGCAAATGACCCGAAAAAGGGCGCGAAACGTTCGGAGCACCCTGGCGGCCAAGAAAATCCAGGTTGTTCCGCGAAAAAATCAACAGCCCGCGAACGCCAGCCAAAACAAGGTACAATCCAACTGCGAGCAAATGACCCGAAAAATGGCGCGAAACGTTCGGAGCACCCTAGCGGCCGAGAAAATCCAGGTTGTTCCGCGAAAAAATCAACAGTCCGCGAACCCCAGCCAAAACAAGGCACAATCCAACTGCGAGCAAATGACCCGAAAAATGCCGCGAAACGTTCGGAGCACCCTAGCGGCCGAGAAAATCCACTTTTTTCCGCGAAAAAATCAACAGTCCGCGAACTCCAGCCAAAACAAGGCACAATCCAACTGCGAGCAAATGACCCGAAAAATGGCGCGAAACGTTCGGAGCACCCTAGCGGCCGAGAAAATCCAGGTTGTTCCGCGAAAAAATCAACAGCCCGCGAACCCCAGCCAAAACAAGGCACAATCCAACTGCGAGCAAATGACCCGAAAAATGGCGCGAAACGTTCGGAGCACCCTAGCGGCCGAGAAAATCCAGGTTGTTCCGCGAAAAAATCAACAGCCCGCGAACCCCAGCCAAAACAAGGCACAATCCAACTGCGAGCAAATGACCCGAAAAATGGCGCGAAGCGTTCGGAGCACCCTAGCGGCCGAGAAAATCCAGGTTGTTCCGCGAAAAAATCAACAGCCCGCGAACCCCAGCAAAACAAGGCACAATCCAACTGCGAGCAAATGACCCGAAAAATGGCGCGAAACGTTCGGAGCACCCTAGCGGCCGAGAAAATCCAGGTTGTTCCGCGAAAAAATCAACAGCCCGCGAACCCCAGCCAAAACAAGGCACAATCCAACTGCGAGCAAATGACCCGAAAATTGCCGCGAAACGTTCGGAGCACCCTAGCGGCCGAGAAAATCCACTTTTTTCCGCGAAAAAATCAACAGCCCGCGAACCCCAGCCAAAAACAAGGCACAATCCAACTGCGAGCAAATGACCCGAAAAATGCCGCGAAACGTTCGGAGCACCCTAGCGGCCGAGAAAATCCAGGTTGTTCCGCGAAAAAATCAACAGCCCGCGAACCCCAGCGAAAACAAGGCACAATCCAACTGCGAGCAAATGACCTGAAAAATGCCGCGAAACGTTCGGAGCACCCTAGCGGCCGAGAAAATCCAGGTTGTTCCGCGAAAAAATCAACAGCCCGCGAACCCCAGCCAAAACAAGGCACAATCCAACTGCGAGCAAATGACCCGAAAAATGGCGCGAAGCGTTCGGAGCACCCTAGCGGCCGAGAAAATCCAGGTTGTTCCGCGAAAAAATCAACAGCCCGCGAACCCCAGCAAAACAAGGCACAATCCAACTGCGAGCAAATGACCCGAAAAATGCCGCGAAACGTTCGGAGCACCCTAGCGGCCGAGAAAATCCAGGTTGTTCCGCGAAAAAATCAACAGCCCGCGAACCCCAGCCAAAACAAGGCACAATCCAACTGCGAGCAAATGACCCAAAAAATGGCGCGAAGCGTTCGGAGCACCCTAGCGGCCGAGAAAATCCAGGTTGTTCCGCGAAAAAATCAACAGCCCGCGAACCCCAGCGAAAACAAGGCACAATCCAACTGCGAGCAAATGACCTGAAAAATGCCGCGAAACGTTCGGAGCACCCTAGCGGCCGAGAAAATCCAGGTTGTTCCGCGAAAAAATCAACAGCCCGCGAACCCCAGCCAAAACAAGGCACAATCCAACTGCGAGCAAATGACCCGAAAAATAGCGCAAAACGTTCGGAGCACCCTAGCGGCTGAGAAAATCCAAGTTGTTCCGCGAAAAAATCAACAGCCCGCGAACCCCAGCCAAAACAAGGCACAATCCAACTGCGAGCAAATGACCCGAAAAATGGCGCGAAACGTTCGGAGCACCCTAGCGGCCGTGAAAATCCAGGTTGTTCCGCGAAAAAATCAACAGCCCGCGAACCCCAGCCAAAACAAGGCACAATCCAACTGCGAGCAAATGACCCGAAAATTGCTGCGAAACGTTCCGAGCACCCTAGCGGCCGAGAAAATCCAGGTTGTTCCGCGAAAAAATCAACAGCCCGCGAACTCCAGCCAAAACAAGGCACAATCCAACTGCGAGCAAATGACCCGAAAAATGGCGCGAAACGTTCGGAGCACCCTAGCGGCCGAGAAAATCCAGGTTGTTCCGCGAAAAAATCAACAGCCCGCGAACGCCAGCCAAAACAAGGCACAATCCAACTGCGAGCAAATGACCCGAAAAATGGCGCAAAACGTTCGGAGCACCCTGGCGGCCAAGAAAATCCAGGTTGTTCCGCGAAAAAATCAACAGCCCGCGAACGCCAGCCAAAACAAGGCACAATCCAACTGCGAGCAAATGACCCGAAAAATGGCGCGAAACGTTCGGAGCACCCTAGCGGCCGAGAAAATCCAGGTTGTTCCGCGAAAAAATCAACAGTCCGCGAACCCCAGCCAAAACAAGGCACAATCCAACTGCGAGCAAATGACCCGAAAAATGGCGCGAAACGTTCGGAGCACCTTAGCGGCCGAGAAAATCCACTTTTTTCCGCGAAAAAATCAACAGCCCGCGAACTCCAGCCAAAACAAGGCACAATCCAACTGCGAGCAAATGACCCGAAAAATGGCGCGAAACGTTCGGAGCACCCTAGCGGCCGCGAAAATCCAGGTTGTTCCGCAAAAAAATCAACAGCCCGCGAACCCCAGCCAAAACAAGGCACAATCCAACTGCGAGCAAATGACCCGAAAAATGGCGCGAAACGTTCGGAGCACCCTAGCGGCCGAGAAAATCCAGGTTGTTCCGCGAAAAAATCAACAGCCCGCGAACCCCAGCCAAAACAAGGCACAATCCAACTGCGAGCAAATGACCCGAAAAATGACGCGAAACGTTCGGAGCACCCTAGCGGCCGAGAAAATCCAGGTTGTTCCGCGAAAAAATCAACAGCCCGCGAACCCCAGCAAAACAAGGCACAATCCAACTGCGAGCAAATGACCCGAAAAATGGCGCGAAACGTTCGGAGCACCCTAGCGGCCGAGAAAATCCACTTTTTTCCGCGAAAAAATCAACAGCCCGCGAACCCCAGCCAAAACAAGGCACAATCCAACTGCGAGCAAATGACCCGAAAAATGCCGCGAAACGTTCGGAGCACCCTAAAGCCGAGAAAATCCAGGTTGTTCCGCGAAAAAATCAACAGCCCGCGAACCCCAGCCAAAACAAGGCACAATCCAACTGCGAGCAAATGACCCGAAAAATGCCGCGAAACGTTCGGAGCACCCTAAAGCCGAGAAAATCCAGGTTGTTCCGCGAAAAAATCAACAGCCCGCGAACCCCAGCCAAAACAAGGCACAATCCAACTGCGAGCAAATGATCCGAAAAATGGCGCGAAACGTTCGGAGCACCCTAGCGGCCGAGAAAATCCAGGTTGTTCCGCGAAAAAATCAACAGCCCGCGAACCCCAGCCAAAACAAGGCACAATCCAACTGCGAGCAAATGACCTGAAAAATGCCGCGAAACGTTCGGAGCACCCTAGCGGCCGAGAAAATCCAGGTTGTTCCGCGAAAAAATCAACAGCCCGCGAACCCCTGCCAAAACAATACACAATCCAACTGCGAGCAAATGACCCGAAAAATGCCGCGAAACGTTCGGAGCACCCTAGCGGCCGAGAAAATCCAGGTTGTTCCGCGAAAAAATCAACAGCCCGCGAACCCCAGCCAAAACAAGGCACAATCCAACTGCAAGCAAATGACCTGAAAAATGGCGCGAAACGTTCGGAGCACCCTAGCGGCCGAGAAAATCCAGGTTGTTCCGCGAAAAAATCAACAGCCCGCGAACCCCAGCCAAAACAAGGCACAATCCAACTGCGAGCAAATGATCCGAAAAATGGCGCGAAACGTTTGGAGCACCCTAGCGGCCGAGAAAATCCAGGTTGTTCCGCGAAAAAATCAACAGCCCGCGAACCCCAGCCAAAACAAGGCACAATCCAACTGCAAGCAAATGACCTGAAAAATGGCGCGAAACGTTTGGAGCACCCTAGCGGCCGAGAAAATCCAGGTTGTTCCGCGAAAAAATCAACAGCCCGCGAACCCCAGCCAAAACAAGGCACAATCCAACTGCAAGCAAATGACCTGAAAAATGGCGCGAAACGTTCGGAGCACCCTAGCGGCCGAGAAAATCCAGGTTGTTCCGCGAAAAAATCAACAGCCCGCGAACCCCAGCGAAAACAAGGCACAATCCAACTGCGAGCAAATGACCTGAAAAATGCCGCGAAACGTTCGGAGCACCCTAGCGGCCGAGAAAATCCAGGTTGTTCCGCGAAAAAATCAACAGCCCGCGAACCCCAGCGAAAACAAGGCACAATCCAACTGCGAGCAAATGACCTGAAAAATGCCGCGAAACGTTCGGAGCACCCTAGCGGCCGAGAAAATCCAGGTTGTTCCGCGAAAAAATCAACAGCCCGCGAACCCCAGCAAAACAAGGCACAATCCAACTGCGAGCAAATGACCCGAAAAATGGCGCGAAACGTTCGGAGCACCCTAGCGGCCGAGAAAATCCACTTTTTTCCGCGAAAAAATCAACAGCCCGCGAACCCCAGCCAAAACAAGGCACAATCCAACTGCGAGCAAATGACCCGAAAAATGCCGCGAAACGTTCGGAGCACCCTAAAGCCGAGAAAATCCAGGTTGTTCCGCGAAAAAATCAACAGCCCGCGAACCCCAGCCAAAACAAGGCACAATCCAACTGCGAGCAAATGATCCGAAAAATGGCGCGAAACGTTCGGAGCACCCTAGCGGCCGAGAAAATCCAGGTTGTTCCGCGAAAAAATCAACAGCCCGCGAACCCCAGCCAAAACAAGGCACAATCCAACTGCGAGCAAATGACCTGAAAAATGGCGCGAAACGTTCGGAGCACCCTAGCGGCCGAGAAAATCCAGGTTGTTCCGCGAAAAAATCAACAGCCCGCGAACCCCTGACAAAACAATACACAATCCAACTGCGAGCAAATGACCCGAAAAATGCCGCGAAACGTTCGGAGCACCCTAGCGGCCGAGAAAATCCAGGTTGTTCCGCGAAAAAATCAACAGCCCGCGAACCCCAGCCAAAACACGGCACAATCCAACTGCGAGCACATGATCCGAAAAATGGCGCGAAACGTTTGGAGCACCCTAGCGGCCGAGAAAATCCAGGTTGTTCCGCGAAAAAATCAACAGCCCGCGAACCCCAGCCAAAACAAGGCACAATCCAACTGCGAGCAAATGACCTGAAAAATGGCGCGAAACGTTCGGAGCACCCTAGCGGCCGAGAAAATCCAGGTTGTTCCGCGAAAAAATCAACAGCCCGCGAACCCCAGCGAAAACAAGGCACAATCCAACTGCGAGCAAATGACCTGAAAAATGCCGCGAAACGTTCGGAGCACCCTAGCGGCCGAGAAAATCCGGGTTGTTCCGCGAAAAAATCAACAGCCCGCGAACCCCAGCAAAACAAGGCACAATCCAACTGCGAGCAAATGACCCGAAAAATGGCGCGAAACGTTCGGAGCACCCTAGCGGCCGAGAAAATCCACTTTTTTCCGCGAAAAAATCAACAGCCCGCGAACCCCAGCCAAAACAAGGCACAATCCAACTGCGAGCAAATGACCCGAAAAATGCCGCGAAACGTTCGGAGCACCCTAAAGCCGAGAAAATCCAGGTTGTTCCGCGAAAAAATCAACAGCCCGCGAACCCCAGCAAAAACAATACACAATCCAACTGCGAGCAAATGACCCGAAAAATGCCGCGAAACGTTCGGAGCACCCTAGCGGCCGAGAAAATCCAGGTTGTTCCGCGAAAAAATCAACAGCCCGCGAACCCCAGCCAAAACAAGGCACAATCCAACTGCGAGCAAATGACCTGAAAAATGGCGCGAAACGTTCGGAGCACCCTAGCGGCCGAGAAAATCCAGGTTGTTCCGCGAAAAAATCAACAGCCCGCGAACCCCAGCCAAAACAAGGCACAATCCAACTGCGAGCAAATGATCCGAAAAATGGCGCGAAACGTTCGGAGCACCCTAGCGGCCGAGAAAATCCAGGTTGTTCCGCGAAAAAATCAACAGCCCGCGAACCCCAGCAAAAACAATACACAATCCAACTGCGAGCAAATGACCCGAAAAATGCCGCGAAACGTTCGGAGCACCCTAGCGGCCGAGAAAATCCAGGTTGTTCCGCGAAAAAATCAACAGCCCGCGAACCCCAGCCAAAACAAGGCACAATCCAACTGCGAGCAAATGACCTGACAAATGGCGCGAAACGTTCGGAGCACCCTAGCGGCCGAGAAAATCCAGGTTGTTCCGCGAAAAAATCAACAGCCCGCGAACCCCAGCCAAAACAAGGCACAATCCAACTGCGAGCAAATGACCCGAAAAATGCCGCGAAACGTTCGGAGCACCCTAGCGGCCGAGAAAATCCAGGTTGTTCCGCGAAAAAATCAACAGCCCGCGAACTCCAGCCAAAACAAGGCACAATCCAACTGCGAGCAAATGACCCGAAAAATGGCGCGAAACGTTCGGAGCACCCTAGCGGCCGACAAAATCCAGGTTGTTCCGCGAAAAAATTAACAGCCCGCGAACGCCAGCCAAAACAAGGCACAATCCAACTGCGAGCAAATGACCCGAAAAATGGCGCGAAACGTTCGGAGCACCCTAGCGGCCGAGAAAATCCAGGTTGTTCCGCGAAAAAATCAACAGCCCGCGAACCCCAGCAAAAACAATACACAATCCAACTGCGAGCAAATGACCCGAAAAATGCCGCGAAACGTTCGGAGCACCCTAGCGGCCGAGAAAATCCAGGTTGTTCCGCGAAAAAATTAACAGCCCGCGAACGCCAGCCAAAACAAGGCACAATCCAACTGCGAGCAAATGACCCGAAAAATGGCGCGAAACGTTCGGAGCACCCTAGCGGCCGAGAAAATCCAGGTTGTTCCGCGAAAAAATCAACAGCCCGCGAACCCCAGCAAAAACAATACACAATCCAACTGCGAGCAAATGACCCGAAAAATGCCGCGAAACGTTCGGAGCACCCTAGCGGCCGAGAAAATCCAGGTTGTTCCGCGAAAAAATCAACAGCCCGCGAACCCCAGCCAAAACAAGGCACAATCCAACTGCGAGCAAATGACCTGAAAAATGGCGCGAAACGTTCGGAGCACCCTAGCGGCCGAGAAAATCCACTTTTTTCCGCGAAAAAATCAACAGCCCGCGAACCCCAGCCAAAACAAGGCACAATCCAACTGCGAGCAAATGACCCGAAAAATGGCGCGAAACGTTCGGAGCACCCTAGCGGCCGAGAAAATCCAGGTTGTTCCGCGAAAAAATTAACAGCCCGCGAACGCCAGCCAAAACAAGGCACAATCCAACTGCGAGCAAATGACCCGAAAAATGGCGCGAAACGTTCGGAGCACCCTAGCGGCCGAGAAAATCCAGGTTGTTCCGCGAAAAAATCAACAGCCCGCGAACCCCAGCCAAAACAAGGCACAATCCAACTGCGAGCAAATGACCCGAAAAATGCCGCGAAACGTTCGGAGCACCCTAGCGGCCGAGAAAATCCAGGTTGTTCCGCGAAAAAATCAACAGCCCGCGAACTCCAGCCAAAACAAGGCACAATCCAACTGCGAGTAAATGACCCGAAAAATGGCGCGAAACGTTCGGAGCACCCTAGCGGCCGAGAAAATCCAGGTTGTCCCGCGAAACAATCAACACCCCGCAAACCCCAGCCAAAACAAGGCACAATCCAACTGCGAGCAAATGACCCGAAAAATGGCGCGAAACGTTTGGAGCACCCTAGCGGCTGAGAAAATTAAGGTTGTTTCGCGAAAAAATCAACAGCCCGCGAACCCCAGCCAAAACAAGGCACAATCCAACTGCGAGCAAATGACCCGAAAAATGGCGCGAAACGTTCGGAGCACCCTAGCGGCCGAGAAAATCCAGGTTGTTCCGCGAAAAAATCAACAGCCCGCGAACCCCAGCCAAAACAAGGCTCAATCCAACTGCGAGCAAATGACCTGAAAAATGCCGCGAAACGTTCGGAGCACCCTAGCGGCCGAGAAAATCCAGGTTGTTCCGCGAAAAAATCAACAGCCCGCGAACCCCAGCCAAAACAAGGCACAATCCAACTGCGAGCAAATGACCCGAAAAATGGCGCGAAACGTTCGGAGCACCCTAGCGGCCGAGAAAATCCAGGTTGTCCCGCGAAAAAATCAACACCCCGCGAACCCCAGCCAAAACAAGGCACAATCCAACTGCGAGCAAATGACCCGACAAATGGCGCGAAACGTTTGGAGCACCCTAGCGGCTGACAAAATTAAGGTTGTTTCGCGAAAAAATCAACAGCCCGCGAACCCCAGCCAAAACAAGGCACAATCCAACTGCGAGCAAATGACCCGAAAAATGGCGCGAAACGTTTGGAGCACCCTAGCGGCTGAGAAAATTAAGGTTGTTTCGCGAAAAAATCAACAACCCCCGAACCCCAGCCAAAACAAGGCACAATCCAACTGCGAGCAAATGACCTGAAAAATGCCGCGAAACGTTCGGAGCACCCTAGCGGCCGAGAAAATCCAGGTTGTTCCGCGAAAAAATCAACAGCCCGCGAACCCCAGCCAAAACAAGGCACAATCCAACTGCGAGCAAATGACCTGAAAAATGCCGCGAAACGTTCGGAGCACCCTAGCGGCCGAGAAAATCCAGGTTGTTCCGCGAAAAAATCAACAGCCCGCGAACCCCTGCCAAAACAATACACAATCCAACTGCGAGCAAATGACCCGAAAAATGGCGCGAAACGTTTGGAGCACCCTAGCGGCTGAGAAAATTAAGGTTGTTTCGCGAAAAAATCAACAGCCCGCGAACCCCAGCAAAAACAAGGCACAATCCAACTGCGAGCAAATGACCCGAAAAATGGCGCGAAACGTTCGGAGCACCCTAGCGGCCGAGAAAATCCAGGTTGTTCCGCGAAAAAATCAACAGCCCGCGAACCCCAGCCAAAACAAGGCACAATCCAACTGCGAGCAAATGACCTGACAAATGGCGCGAAACGTTCGGAGCACCCTAGCGGCCGAGAAAATCCAGGTTGTTCCGCGAAAAAATCAACAGCCCGCGAACCCCAGCCAAAACAAGGCACAATCCAACTGCGAGCAAATGACCCGAAAAATGCCGCGAAACGTTCGGAGCACCCTAGCGGCCGAGAAAATCCAGGTTGTTCCGCGAAAAAATTAACAGCCCGCGAACGCCAGCCAAAACAAGGCACAATCCAACTGCGAGCAAATGACCCGAAAAATGGCGCGAAACGTTCGGAGCACCCTAGCGGCCGAGAAAATCCAGGTTGTTCCGCGAAAAAATCAACAGCCCGCGAACCCCAGCCAAAACAAGGCACAATCCAACTGCGAGCAAATGACCCGAAAAATGCCGCGAAACGTTCGGAGCACCCTAGCGGCCGAGAAAATCCAGGTTGTCCCGCGAAACAATCAACACCCCGCAAACCCCAGCCAAAACAAGGCACAATCCAACTGCGAGCAAATGACCCGAAAAATGGCGCGAAACGTTTGGAGCACCCTAGCGGCTGAGAAAATTAAGGTTGTTTCGCGAAAAAATCAACAGCCCGCGAACCCCAGCCAAAACAAGGCACAATCCAACTGCGAGCAAATGACCCGAAAAATGGCGCGAAACGTTCGGAGCACCCTAGCGGCCGAGAAAATCCAGGTTGTTCCGCGAAAAAATCAACAGCCCGCGAACCCCTGCCAAAACAATACACAATCCAACTGCGAGCAAATGACCCGAAAAATGGCGCGAAACGTTTGGAGCACCCTAGCGGCTGAGAAAATTAAGGTTGTTTCGCGAAAAAATCAACAGCCCGCGAACCCCAGCAAAAACAAGGCACAATCCAACTGCGAGCAAATGACCCGAAAAATGGCGCGAAACGTTCGGAGCACCCTAGCGGCCGAGAAAATCCAGGTTGTTCCGCGAAAAAATCAACAGCCCGCGAACCCCAGCCAAAACAAGGCACAATCCAACTGCGAGCAAATGACCTGACAAATGGCGCGAAACGTTCGGAGCACCCTAGCGGCCGAGAAAATCCAGGTTGTTCCGCGAAAAAATCAACAGCCCGCGAACTCCAGCCAAAACAAGGCACAATCCAACTGCGAGTAAATGACCCGAAAAATGGCGCGAAACGTTCGGAGCACCCTAGCGGCCGAGAAAATCCAGGTTGTCCCGCGAAACAATCAACACCCCGCAAACCCCAGCCAAAACAAGGCACAATCCAACTGCGAGCAAATGACCCGAAAAATGGCGCGAAACGTTTGGAGCACCCTAGCGGCCGAGAAAATCCAGGTTGTTCCGCGAAAAAATCAACAGCCCGCGAACCCCAGCCAAAACAAGGCTCAATCCAACTGCGAGCAAATGACCTGAAAAATGCCGCGAAACGTTCGGAGCACCCTAGCGGCCGAGAAAATCCAGGTTGTTCCGCGAAAAAATCAACAGCCCGCGAACCCCAGCCAAAACAAGGCACAATCCAACTGCGAGCAAATGACCCGAAAAATGGCGCGAAACGTTCGGAGCACCCTAGCGGCCGAGAAAATCCAGGTTGTCCCGCGAAAAAATCAACACCCCGCGAACCCCAGCCAAAACAAGGCACAATCCAACTGCGAGCAAATGACCCGACAAATGGCGCGAAACGTTTGGAGCACCCTAGCGGCTGACAAAATTAAGGTTGTTTCGCGAAAAAATCAACAGCCCGCGAACCCCAGCCAAAACAAGGCACAATCCAACTGCGAGCAAATGACCCGAAAAATGGCGCGAAACGTTTGGAGCACCCTAGCGGCTGAGAAAATTAAGGTTGTTTCGCGAAAAAATCAACAACCCCCGAACCCCAGCCAAAACAAGGCACAATCCAACTGCGAGCAAATGACCTGAAAAATGCCGCGAAACGTTCGGAGCACCCTAGCGGCCGAGAAAATCCAGGTTGTTCCGCGAAAAAATCAACAGCCCGCGAACCCCAGCCAAAACAAGGCACAATCCAACTGCGAGCAAATGACCTGAAAAATGCCGCGAAACGTTCGGAGCACCCTAGCGGCCGAGAAAATCCAGGTTGTTCCGCGAAAAAATCAACAGCCCGCGAACCCCTGCCAAAACAATACACAATCCAACTGCGAGCAAATGACCCGAAAAATGGCGCGAAACGTTTGGAGCACCCTAGCGGCTGAGAAAATTAAGGTTGTTTCGCGAAAAAATCAACAGCCCGCGAACCCCAGCAAAAACAAGGCACAATCCAACTGCGAGCAAATGACCCGAAAAATGCCGCGAAACGTTCGGAGCACCCTAGCGGCCGAGAAAATCCAGGTTGTTCCGCGAAAAAATCAACAGCCCGCGAACCCCAGCCAAAACAAGGCACAATCCAACTGCGAGCAAATGACCCGAAAAATGCCGCGAAACGTTCGGAGCACCCTAGCGGCCGAGAAAATCCAGGTTGTTCCGCGAAAAAATCAACAGCCCGCGAACCCCTGCCAAAACAATACACAATCCAACTGCGAGCAAATGACCCGAAAAATGGCGCGAAACGTTTGGAGCACCCTAGCGGCTGAGAAAATTAAGGTTGTTTCGCGAAAAAATCAACAGCCCGCGAACCCCAGCAAAAACAAGGCACAATCCAACTGCGAGCAAATGACCCGAAAAATGGCGCGAAACGTTCGGAGCACCCTAGCGGCCGAGAAAATCCAGGTTGTTCCGCGAAAAAATCAACAGCCCGCGAACCCCAGCCAAAACAAGGCACAATCCAACTGCGAGCAAATAACCCGAAAAATGGCGCGAAACGTTCGGACCACCCTAGCGGCCGAGAAAATCCAGGTTGTTCCGCGAAAAAATCAACAGCCCGCGAACTCCAGCCAAAACAAGGCACAATCCAACTGCGAGCAAATGACCCGAAAAATGGCGCGAAACGTTCGGAGCACCCTAGCGGCCGAGAAAATCCAGGTTGTCCCGCGAAAAAATCAACACCCTGCAAACCCCAGCCAAAACAAGGCACAATCCAACTGCGAGCAAATGACCCGAAAAATGGCGCGAAACGTTTGGAGCACCCTAGCGGCTGAGAAAATTAAGGTTGTTTCGCGAAAAAATCAACAGCCCGCGAACCCCAGCCAAAACAAGGCACAATCCAACTGCGAGCAAATGACCCGAAAAATGGCGCGAAACGTTCGGAGCACCCTAGCGGCCGAGAAAATCCAGGTTGTTCCGCGAAAAAATCAACAGCCCGCGAACCCCAGCCAAAACAAGGCTCAATCCAACTGCGAGCAAATGACCTGAAAAATACCGCGAAACGTTCGGAGCACCCTAGCGGCCGAGAAAATCCAGGTTGTTCCGCGAAAAAATCAACAGCCCGCGAACCCCAGCCAAAACAAGGCACAATCCAACTGCGAGCAAATGACCCGAAAAATGGCGCGAAACGTTCGGAGCACCCTAGCGGCCGAGAAAATCCAGGTTGTCCCGCGAAAAAATCAACAGCCCGCGAACCCCAGCCAAAACAAGGCACAATCCAACTGCGAGCAAATGACCCGACAAATGGCGCGAAACGTTTGGAGCACCCTAGCGGCTGAGAAAATTAAGGTTGTTTCGCGAAAAAATCAACAACCCCCGAACCCCAGCCAAAACAAGGCACAATCCAACTGCGAGCAAATGACCTGAAAAATGCCGCGAAACGTTCGGAGCACCCTAGCGGCCGAGAAAATCCAGGTTGTTCCGCGAAAAAATCAACAGCCCGCGAACTCCAGCCAAAACAAGGCACAATCCAACTGCGAGCAAATGACCCGAAAAATGGCGCGAAACGTTCGGAGCACCCTAGCGGCCGAGAAAATCCAGGTTGTCCCGCGAAAAAATCAACACCCCGCGAACCCCAGCCAAAACAAGGCACAATCCAACTGCGAGCAAATGACCCGAAAAATGGCGCGAAACGTTCGGAGCACCCTAGCGGCCGAGAAAATCCAGGTTGTTCCGCGAAAAAATCAACAGTCCGCGAACCCCAGCCAAAACAAGGCACAATCCAACTGCGAGCAAATGACCCGAAAAATGGCGCGAAACGTTCGGAGCACCCTAGCGGCCGAGAAAATCCAGGTTGTTCCGCGAAAAAATCAACAGCCCGCGAACTCCAGCCAAAACAAGGCACAATCCAACTGCGAGCAAATGACCCGAAAAATGGCGCGAAACGTTCGGAGCACCCTAGCGGCCGAGAAAATTCAGGTTGTTCCGCGAAAAAATCAACAGCCCGCGAACCCCAGCAAAAACAAGGCACAATCCAACTGCGAGCAAATGACCCGAAAAATGCCGCGAAACGTTCGGAGCACCCTAGCGGCCGAGAAAATCCAGGTTGTTCCGCGAAAAAATCAACAGCCCGCGAACCCCAGCCAAAACAAGGCACAATCCAACTGCGAGCAAATGACCTGAAAAATGCCGCGAAACGTTCGGAGCACCCTAGCGGCCGAGAAAATCCAGGTTGTTCCGCGAAAAAATCAACAGCCCGCGAACCCCAGCCAAAACAAGGCACAATCCAACTGCGAGCAAATGACCCGAAAAATGGCGCGAAACGTTCGGAGCACCCTAGCGGCCGAGAAAATCCAGGTAGTTCCGCGAAAAAATCAACAGCCCGCGAACTCCAGCAAAAACAAGGCACAATCCAACTGCGAGCAAATGACCCGAAAAATAGCGCGAAACGTTCGGAGCACCCTAGCGGCCGAGAAAATCCAGGTAGTTCCGCGAAAAAATCAACAGCCCGCGAACTCCAGCAAAAACAAGGCACAATCCAACTGCGAGCAAATGACCCGAAAAATAGCGCGAAACGTTCGGAGCACCCTAGCGACGGAGAAAATCCACTTTTTTCTGCGAAAAAATCAACACCCCGCGAACCCCAGCCAAAACAAGGCACAATCCAACTGCGAGCAAATGACCCGAAAAATGGCGCGAAACGTTCGGAGCACCCTAGCGGCCGAGAAAATCCAGGTAGTTCCGCGAAAAAATCAACAGCCCGCGAACTCCAGCAAAAACAAGGCACAATCCAACTGCGAGCAAATGACCCGAAAAATAGCGCGAAACGTTCGGAGCACCCTAGCGACGGAGAAAATCCACTTTTTTCTGCGAAAAAATCAACACCCCGCGAACCCCAGCCAAAACAAGGCACAATCCAACTGCGAGCAAATGACCCGAAAAATGGCGCGAAACGTTCGGAGCACCCTAGCGGCCGAGAAAATTCAGGTTGTTCCGCGAAAAAATCAACAGCCCGCGAACCCCAGCAAAAACAAGGCACAATCCAACTGCGAGCAAATGACCCGAAAAATGCCGCGAAACGTTCGGAGCACCCTAGCGGCCGAGAAAATCCAGGTTGTTCCGCGAAAAAATCAACAGCCCGCGAACCCCAGCCAAAACAAGGCACAATCCAACTGCGAGCAAATGACCCGAAAAATGCCGCGAAACGTTCGGAGCACCCTAGCGGCCGAGAAAATCCAGGTTGTTCCGCGAAAAAATCAACAGCCCGCGAACCCCAGCCAAAACAAGGCACAATCCAACTGCGAGCAAATGACCTGAAAAATGCCGCGAAACGTTCGGAGCACCCTAGCGGCCGAGAAAATCCAGGTTGTTCCGCGAAAAAATCAACAGCCCGCGAACCCCAGCCAAAACAAGGCACAATCCAACTGCGAGCAAATGACCCGAAAAATGGCGCGAAACGTTCGGAGCACCCTAGCGGCCGAGAAAATCCAGGTAGTTCCGCGAAAAAATCAACAGCCCGCGAACTCCAGCAAAAACAAGGCACAATCCAACTGCGAGCAAATGACCCGAAAAATAGCGCGAAACGTTCGGAGCACCCTAGCGGCCGAGAAAATCCAGGTAGTTCCGCGAAAAAATCAACAGCCCGCGAACTCCAGCAAAAACAAGGCACAATCCAACTGCGAGCAAATGACCCGAAAAATAGCGCGAAACGTTCGGAGCACCCTAGCGACGGAGAAAATCCACTTTTTTCTGCGAAAAAATCAACACCCCGCGAACCCCAGCCAAAACAAGGCACAATCCAACTGCGAGCAAATGACCCGAAAAATGGCGCGAAACGTTCGGAGCACCCTAGCGGCCGAGAAAATCCAGGTAGTTCCGCGAAAAAATCAACAGCCCGCGAACTCCAGCAAAAACAAGGCACAATCCAACTGCGAGCAAATGACCCGAAAAATAGCGCGAAACGTTCGGAGCACCCTAGCGACGGAGAAAATCCACTTTTTTCTGCGAAAAAATCAACACCCCGCGAACCCCAGCCAAAACAAGGCACAATCCAACTGCGAGCAAATGACCCGAAAAATGGCGCGAAACGTTCGGAGCACCCTAGCGGCCGAGAAAATCCAGGTAGTTCCGCGAAAAAATCAACAGCCCGCGAACTCCAGCAAAAACAAGGCACAATCCAACTGCGAGCAAATGACCCGAAAAATAGCGCGAAACGTTCGGAGCACCCTAGCGACGGAGAAAATCCACTTTTTTCTGCGAAAAAATCAACACCCCGCGAACCCCAGCCAAAACAAGGCACAATCCAACTGCGAGCAAATGACCCGAAAAATGGCGCGAAACGTTCGGAGCACCCTAGCGGCCGAGAAAATCCAGGTAGTTCCGCGAAAAAATCAACAGCCCGCGAACTCCAGCAAAAACAAGGCACAATCCAACTGCGAGCAAATGACCCGAAAAATAGCGCGAAACGTTCGGAGCACCCTAGCGACGGAGAAAATCCACTTTTTTCTGCGAAAAAATCAACACCCCGCGAACCCCAGCCAAAACAAGGCACAATCCAACTGCGAGCAAATGACCCGAAAAATGGCGCGAAACGTTCGGAGCACCCTAGCGGCCGAGAAAATTAAGGTTGTTCCGCGAAAAAATCAACAGCCCGCGAACCCCAGCAAAAACAAGGCACAATCCAACTGCGAGCAAATGACCCGAAAAATGCCGCGAAACGTTCGGAGCACCCTAGCGGCCGAGAAAATCAACTTTTTTCCGCGAAAAAATCAACACCCCGCGAACGCCAGCCAAAACAAGGCACAATCCAACGGCGAGAAAATGACCCGAAAAATGGCACGAAACGTTCGGAGCACCCTAGCGGCCGAGAAAATCCAGGTTGTTCCGCGAAAAAATCAACAGCCCGCGAACCCCAGCCAAAACAAGGCACAATCCAACTGCGAGCAAATGACCCGAAAAATACCGCGAAACGTTCGGAGCACCCTAGCGGCTGAGAAAATTAAGGTTGTTTCGCGAAAAAATCAACAACCCACGAACCCCAGCCAAAACAAGGCACAATCCAACTGCGAGCAAATGACCCGAAAAATAGCGCGAAACGTTTGGAGCACCCTAGCGACGGAGAAAATCCACTTTTTTCTGCGAAAAAATCAACACCCCGCGAACGCCAGCCAAAACAAGGCACAATCCAACTGCGAGCAAATGACCCGAAAAATGCCGCGAAACGTTCGGAGCACCCTAGCGGCCGAGAAAATCCAGGTTGTTCCGCGAAAAAATCAACAGCCCGCGAACCCCAGCAAAAACAAGGCACAATCCAACTGCGAGCAAATGACCCGAAAAATGCCGCGAAACGTTCGGAGCACCCTAGCGGCCGAGAAAATCCAGGTTGTTCCGCGAAAAAATCAACAGCCCGCGAACCCCAGCCAAAACAAGGCACAATCCAACTGCGAGCAAATGACCTGAAAAATGCCGCGAAACGTTCGGAGCACCCTAGCGGCCGAGAAAATCCAGGTTGTTCCGCGAAAAAATCAACAGCCCGCGAACCCCAGCCAAAACAAGACACAATCCAACTGCGAGCAAATGACCTGAAAAATGGCGCGAAACGTTCGGAGCACCCTAGCGGCCGAGAAAATCCAGGTAGTTCCGCGAAAAAATCAACAGCCCGCGAACCCCAGCAAAAACAAGGCACAATCCAACTGCGAGCAAATGACCCGAAAAATGCCGCGAAACGTTCGGAGCACCCTAGCGGCCGAGAAAATCCAGGTTGTTCCGCGAAAAAATTAACAGCCCGCGAACCCCAGCCAAAACAAGGCACAATCCAACTGCGAGCAAATGACCCAAAAAATGGCGCGAAACGTTCGGAGCACCCTAGCGGCTGAGAAAATCCAGGTTATTCCGCGAAAAAATTAACAGCCCGCAAACCCCAGCCAAAACAAGGCACAATCCAACTGCGAGCAAATGACCTGACAAATGGCGCGAAACGTTCGGAGCACCCTAGCGGCCGAGAAAATCTAGGTTGTTCCGCGAAAAAATTAACAGCCCGCGAACCCTAGCCAAAACAAGGCACAATCCAACTGCGAGCAAATGACCTGACAAATGCCGCGAAACGTTCGGAGCACCCTAGCGACGGAGAAAATCCACTTTTTTCTGCGAAAAAATCAACACCCCGCGAACGCCAGCAAAAACAAGGCACAATCCAACTGCGAGCAAATGACCTGAAAAATGGCGCGAAACGTTCGGAGCACCCTAGCGGCTGAGAAAATCCAGGTTATTCCGCGAAAAAATTAACAGCCCGCAAACCCCAGCCAAAACAAGGCACAATCCAACTGCGAGCAAATGACCTGAAAAATGGCGCGAAACGTTCGGAGCACCCTAGCGGCCGAGAAAATCCAGGTAGTTCCGCGAAAAAATCAACAGCCCGCGAACCCCAGCAAAAACAAGGCACAATCCAACTGCGAGCAAATGACCCGAAAAATGCCGCGAAACGTTCGGAGCACCCTAGCGGCCGAGAAAATCCAGGTTGTTCCGCGAAAAAATTAACAGCCCGCGAACCCCAGCCAAAACAAGGCACAATCCAACTGCGAGCAAATGACCCAAAAAATGGCGCGAAACGTTCGGAGCACCCTAGCGGCTGAGAAAATCCAGGTTATTCCGCGAAAAAATTAACAGCCCGCAAACCCCAGCAAAAACAAGGCACAATCCAACTGCGAGCAAATGACCTGAAAAATGCCGCGAAACGTTCGGAGCACCCTAGCGGCCGAGAAAATCCAGGTTGTTCCGCGAAAAAATCAACAGCCCGCGAACCCCAGCCAAAACAAGACACAATCCAACTGCGAGCAAATGACCAGAAAAATGGCGCGAAACGTTCGGAGCACCCTAGCGGCCGAGAAAATCCAGGTAGTTCCGCGAAAAAATCAACAGCCCGCGAACCCCAGCAAAAACAAGGCACAATCCAACTGCGAGCAAATGACCCGAAAAATGCCGCGAAACGTTCGGAGCACCCTAGCGGCCGAGAAAATCCAGGTTGTTCCGCGAAAAAATTAACAGCCCGCGAACCCCAGCCAAAACAAGGCACAATCCAACTGCGAGCAAATGACCCAAAAAATGGCGCGAAACGTTCGGAGCACCCTAGCGGCCGAGAAAATCCAGGTTGTTCCGCGAAAAAATTAACAGCCCGCAAACCCCAGCCAAAACAAGGCACAATCCAACTGCGAGCAAATGACCTGACAAATGCCGCGAAACGTTCGGAGCACCCTAGCGGCCGAGAAAATCCAGGTTGTTCCGCGAAAAAATTAACAGCCCGCGAACCCCAGCCAAAGCAAGGCACAATCCAACTGCGAGCAAATGACCCAAAAAATGGCGCGAAACGTTCGGAGCACCCTAGCGGCCGAGAAAATCCAGGTAGTTCCGCGAAAAAATCAACAGCCCGCGAACCCCAGCAAAAACAAGGCACAATCCAACTGCGAGCAAATGACCCGAAAAATGCCGCGAAACGTTCGGAGCACCCTAGCGGCCGAAAAAATCCAGGTTGTTCCGCGAAAAAATTAACAGCCCGCGAACCCCAGCCAAAACAAGGCACAATCCAACTGCGAGCAAATGACCCAAAAAATGGCGCGAAACGTTCGGAGCACCCTAGCAGCCGAGAAGATCCAGGTAGTTCCGCGAAAAAATCAACAGCCCGCGAACCCTTGCAAAAACAAGGCACAATCCAACTGCGAGCAAATGACCCGAAAAATGCCGCGAAACGTTCGGAGCACCCTAGCGGCCGAGAAAATCCAGGTTGTTCCGCGAAAAAATTAACAGCCCGCGAACCCCAGCCAAAACAAGGCACAATCCAACTGCGAGCAAATGACCCAAAAAATGGCGCGAAACGTTTGGAGCACCCTAGCGGCTGAGAAAATCCAGGTTATTCCGCGAAAAAATTAACAGCCCGCAAACCCCAGCCAAAACAAGGCACAATCCAACTGCGAGCAAATGACCTGACAAATGGCGCGAAACGTTCGGAGCACCCTAGCGGCCGAGAAAATCCAGGTTGTTCCGCGAAAAAATTAACAGCCCGCGAACCCCAGCCAAAACAAGGCACAATCCAACTGCGAGCAAATGACCCAAAAAATGGCGCGAAACGTTTGGAGCACCCTAGCGGCCGAGAAAATCCAGGTTGTTCCGCGAAAAAATTAACAGCCCGCAAACCCCAGCCACAACAAGGCACAATCCAACTGCGAGCAAATGACCTGACAAATGGCGCGAAACGTTCGGAGCACCCTAGCGGCCGAGAAAATCCAGGTTGTTCCGCGAAAAAATTAACAGCCCGCGAACCCCAGCCAAAACAAGGCACAATCCAACTGCGAGCAAATGACCCAAAAAATAGCGCGAAACGTTCGGAGCACCCTAGCGGCCGAGAAAATCCAGGTTGTTCCGCGAAAAAATCAACAACCCGCGAACCCCAGCCAAAACAAGGCACAATCCAACTGCGAGCAAATGACCTGAAAAATGCCGCGAAACGTTCGGAGCACCCTAGCGGCCGAGAAAATCCAGGTAGTTCCGCGAAAAAATCAACAGCTCGCGAACCCCCGCCAAAACAAGGCACAATCCAACTGCGAGCAAATGACCCGAAAAATGCCGCGAAACATTCGGAGCACCCTAGCGGCCGAGAAAATCCAGGTTGTTCCGCGAAAAAATCAACAGCCCGCGAACGCCAGCAAAAACAAGGCACAATCCAACTGCGAGCAAATGACCCGAAAAATGGCGCGAAACGTTCGGAGCACCCTAGCGGCCGAGAAAATCCAGGTTGTTCCGCGAAAAAATCAACAGCCCGCGAACCCCAGCCAAAACAAGGCACAATCCAACTGCGAGCAAATGACCCAAAAAATGGCGCAAAACGTTCGGAGCACCCTAGCGGCTGAGAAAATCCAGGTAGTTCCGCGAAAAATCAACAGCCCGCGAACCCCAGCCAAAACAAGGCACAATCCAACTGCGAGCAAATGACCTGACAAATGGCGCGAAACGTTCGGAGCACCCTAGCGGCCGAGAAAATCCAGGTTGTTCCGCGAAAAAATTAACAGCCCGCGAACCCCAGCCAAAACAAGGCACAATCCAACTGCGAGCAAATGACCCCAAAAATGGCGCGAAACGTTCGGAGCACCCTAGCGGCCGAGAAAATCCAGGTTGTTCCGCGAAAAAATTAACAGCCCGCAAACCCCAGCCAAAACAAGGCACAATCCAACTGCGAGCAAATGACCTGACAAATGGCGCGAAACGTTCGGAGCACCCTAGCGGCCGAGAAAATCCAGGTTGTTCCGCGAAAAAATTAACAGCCCGCGAACCCCAGCCAAAACAAGGCACAATCCAACTGCGAGCAAATGACCTGACACATGGCGCGAAACGTTCGGAGCACCCTAGCGGCTGAGAAAATCCAGGTTGTTCCGCGAAAAAATTAACAGCCCGCGAACCCCCGCCAAAACAAGGCACAATCCAACTGCGTGCAAATGACCCAAAAAATGGCGCGAAACGTTCGGAGCACCCTAGCGGCCGAGAAAATCCAGGTAGTTCCGCGAAAAAATCAACAGCCCGCGAACCCCAGCAAAAACAAGGCACAATCCAACTGCGAGCAAATGACCTGACAAATGGCGCGAAACGTTCGGAGCACCCTAGCGGCCGAGAAAATCCAGGTTGTTCCGCGAAAAAATTAACAGCCCGCGAACCCCAGCCAAAACAAGGCACAATCCAACTGCGAGCAAATGACCCAAAAAATGGCGCGAAACGTTCGGAGCACCCTAGCGGCCGAGAAAATCCAGGTTGTTCCGCGAAAAAATTAACAGCCCGCAAACCCCAGCCAAAACAAGGCACAATCCAACTGCGAGCAAATGACCTGACAAATGGCGCGAAACGTTCGGAGCACCCTAGCGGCCGAGAAAATCCAGGTTGTTCCGCGAAAAAATTAACAGCCCGCGAACCCCAGCCAAAACAAGGCACAATCCAACTGCGAGCAAATGACCCAAAAAATGGCGCGAAACGTTCGGAGCACCCTAGCGGCCGAGAAAATCCAGGTTGTTCCGCGAAAAAATCAACAGCCCGCGAACCCCAGCCAAAACAAGGCACAATCCAACTGCGAGCAAATGACCTGAAAAATGCCGCGAAACGTTCGGAGCACCCTAGCGGCCGAGAAAATCCAGGTTGTTCCGCGAAAAAACCAACAGCCTGCGAACCCCAGCCAAAACAAGGCACAATCCAACTGCGAGCAAATGACCTGACAAATGGCGCGAAACGTTCGGAGCACCCTAGCGGCCGAGAAAATCCAGGTTGTTCCGCGAAAAAATCAACAGCCCGCGAACCCCAGCCAAAACAAGGCACAATCCAACTGCGAGCAAATGACCTGAAAAATGCCGCGTTCGGAGCACCCTAGCGGCCGAGAAAATCCAGGTTGTTCCGCGAAAATACCAACAGCCTGCGAACCCCAGCCAAAACAAGGCACAATCCAAGCTGCGAGCAAATGACCCAAAAAATGACGCGAAACGTTCGGAGCACCCTAGCGGCTGAGAAAAATCCAGGTAGTAGTTCCGCGAAAAAATCAACAGCTCGCGAACCCCCGCCAAAACAAGGCACAATCCAACTGCGAGCAAATGACCCGAAAAATGCCGCGAAACATTCGGAGCACCCTAGCGGCCGCGAGAAAATCCAGGTTGTTCCGCGAAAAAATCAACAGCCCGCGAACGCCAGCAAAAAACAAGGCACAATCCAACTGCGAGCAAATGACCCGAAAAATGCCGCGAAACGTTCGGAGCACCCTAGCGGCCGAGAAAATCTAGGTTGTTCCGCGAAAAAAACAACAGCCCGCGAACCCCAGCCAAAACAAGGCACAATCCAACTGCGAGCAAATGACCCAAAAAATGCCGCGAAACGTTCGGAGCACCCTAGCGGCCGAGAAAATCCAGGTTGTTCCGCGAAAAATCTAACAGCCCGCGAACCCCAGCCAAAACAAGGCACAATCCAACTGCGAGCAAATGACCCAAAAAATGGCGCGAAACGTTCGGAGCACCCTAGCGGCCGAGAAAATCCAGGTTGTTCCGCGAAAAAATCAACAGCCCGCGAACCCCAGCCAAAACAAGGCACAATCCAACTGCGAGCAAATGACCTGACAAATGGCGCGAAACGTTCGGAGCACCCTAGCGGCCGAGAAAATCCAGGTTGTTCCGCGAAAAAATTAACAGCCCGCGAACCCCAGCCAAAACAAGGCACAATCCAACTGCGAGCAAATGACCCAAAAAATGCCGCGAAACGTTCGGAGCACCCTAGCGGCCGAGAAAATCCAGGTAGTTCCGCGAAAAAATCAACAGCCCGCGAACCCCAGCAAAAACAAGGCACAATCCAACTGCGAGCAAATGACCCGAAAAATGCCGCGAAACGTTCGGAGCACCCTAGCGGCCGAGAAAATCCAGGTTGTTCCGCGAAAAAATCAACAGCCCGCGAACCCCCGCCAAAACAAGGCACAATCCAACTGCGAGCAAATGACCCGAAAAATGCCGCGAAACGTTCGGAGCACCCTAGCGGCCGAGAAAATCCAGGTTGTTCCGCGAAAAAATCAACAGCCCGCGAACGCCAGCAAAAACAAGGCACAATCCAACTGCGAGAAAATGACCCGAAAAATGCCGCGAAACGTTCGGAGCACCCTAGCGGCCGAGAAAATCCAAGTTGTTCCGCGAAAAAATCAACAGCCCGCGAACGCCAGCCAAAACAAGGCACAATCCAACTGCGAGCAAATGACCTGAAAAATGCCGCGAAACGTTCGGAGCACCCTAGCGGCCGAGAAAATCAACTTTTTTCCGCGAAAAAATCAACACCCCGCGAACGCCAGCCAAAACAAGGCACAATCCAACGGCGAGAAAATGACCCGAAAAATGGCACGAAACGTTCGGAGCACCCTAGCGGCTGACAAAATCCAGGTAGTTCCGCGAAAAAATCAACAGCCCGCGAACCCCCGCCAAAACAAGGCACAATCCAACTGCAAGCAAATGACCCGAAAAATGGCGCAAAACGTTCGGAGCACCCTAGCGGCTGAGAAAATCCAGGTTGTTCCGCGAAAAAATCAACAGCCCGCGAACCCCAGCCAAAACAAGGCACAATCCAACTGCGAGCAAATGAACCGAAAAATGCCGCGAAACGTTCGGAGCACCCTAGCGGCCGAGAAAATCCAGGTTGTTCCGCGAAAAAATCAACAGCCCGCGAACCCCAGCCAAAACAAGGCACAATCCAACTGCGAGCAAATGACCTGAAAAATGCCGCGAAACGTTCGGAGCACCCTAGCGGCCGAGAAAATCCAGGTTGTTCCGCGAAAAAACCAACAGCCTGCGAACCCCAGCCAAAACAAGGCACAATCCAACTGCGAGCAAATGACCCAAAAAATGACGCGAAACGTTCGGAGCACCCTAGCGGCTGAGAAAATCCAGGTAGTTCCGCGAAAAAATCAACAGCTCGCGAACCCCCGCCAAAACAAGGCACAATCCAACTGCGAGCAAATGACCCGAAAAATGCCGCGAAACATTCGGAGCACCCTAGCGGCCGAGAAAATCCAGGTTGTTCCGCGAAAAAATCAACAGCCCGCGAACGCCAGCAAAAACAAGGCACAATCCAACTGCGAGCAAATGACCCGAAAAATGCCGCGAAACGTTCGGAGCACCCTAGCGGCCGAGAAAATCTAGGTTGTTCCGCGAAAAAAACAACAGCCCGCGAACCCCAGCCAAAACAAGGCACAATCCAACTGCGAGCAAATGACCCAAAAAATGCCGCGAAACGTTCGGAGCACCCTAGCGGCCGAGAAAATCCAGGTTGTTCCGCGAAAAATCTAACAGCCCGCGAACCCCAGCCAAAACAAGGCACAATCCAACTGCGAGCAAATGACCCAAAAAATGGCGCGAAACGTTCGGAGCACCCTAGCGGCCGAGAAAATCCAGGTTGTTCCGCGAAAAAATCAACAGCCCGCGAACCCCAGCCAAAACAAGGCACAATCCAACTGCGAGCAAATGACCTGACAAATGGCGCGAAACGTTCGGAGCACCCTAGCGGCCGAGAAAATCCAGGTTGTTCCGCGAAAAAATTAACAGCCCGCGAACCCCAGCCAAAACAAGGCACAATCCAACTGCGAGCAAATGACCCAAAAAATGCCGCGAAACGTTCGGAGCACCCTAGCGGCCGAGAAAATCCAGGTAGTTCCGCGAAAAAATCAACAGCCCGCGAACCCCAGCAAAAACAAGGCACAATCCAACTGCGAGCAAATGACCCGAAAAATGCCGCGAAACGTTCGGAGCACCCTAGCGGCCGAGAAAATCCAGGTTGTTCCGCGAAAAAATTAACAGCCCGCGAACCCCAGCCAAAACAAGGCACAATCCAACTGCTAGCAAATGAACCAAAAAATGGCGCGAAACGTTCGGAGCACCCTAGCGGCTGAGAAAATCCAGGTTATTCCGCGAAAAAATTAACAGCCCGCAAACCCCAGCCAAAACAAGGCACAATCCAACTGCGAGCAAATGACCTGACAAATGGCGCGAAACGTTCGGAGCACCCTAGCGGCCGAGAAAATCCAGGTTGTTCCGCGAAAAAATTAACAGCCCGCGAACCCCAGCCAAAACAAGGCACAATCCAACTGCGAGCAAATGACCCAAAAAATGGCGCGAAACGTTCGGAGCACCCTAGCGGCCGAGAAAATCCAGGTTGTTCCGCGAAAAAATTAACAGCCCGCAAACCCCAGCCAAAACAAGGCACAATCCAACTGCGAGCAAATGACCTGACAAATGGCGCGAAACGTTCGGAGCACCCTAGCGGCCGAGAAAATCCAGGTTGTTCCGCGAAAAAATTAACAGCCCGCGAACCCCAGCCAAAACAAGGCACAATCCAACTGCGAGCAAATGACCCAAAAAATGGCGCGAAACGTTCGGAGCACCCTAGCGGCCGAGAAAATCCAGGTTGTTCCGCGAAAAAATCACCAGCCCGCGAACCCCAGCCAAAACAAGGCACAATCCAACTGCGAGCAAATGACCTGAAAAATGGCGCGAAACGTTCGGAGCACCCTAGCGGCCGAGAAAATCCAGGTTGTTCCGCGAAAAAACCAACAGCCCGCGAACCCCAGCCAAAACAAGGCACAATCCAACTGCGAGCAAATGACCCAAAAAATGACGCGAAACGTTCGGAGCACCCTAGCGGCTGAGAAAATCCAGGTAGTTCCGCGAAAAAATCAACAGCTCGCGAACCCCCGCCAAAACAAGGCACAATCCAACTGCGAGCAAATGACCCGAAAAATGCCGCGAAACATTCGGAGCACCCTAGCGGCCGAGAAAATCCAGGTTGTTCCGCGAAAAAATCAACAGCCCGCGAACGCCAGCAAAAACAAGGCACAATCCAACTGCGAGCAAATGACCCGAAAAATGCCGCGAAACGTTCGGAGCACCCTAGCGGCCGAGAAAATCCAGGTTGTTCCGCGAAAAAATCAACAGCCCGCGAACCCCAGCCAAAACAAGGCACAATCCAACTGCGAGCAAATGACCCAAAAAATGGCGCAAAACGTTCGGAGCACCCTAGCGGCTGAGAAAATCCAGGTAGTTCCGCGAAAAATCAACAGCCCGCGAACCCCCGCCAAAATAAGGCACAATCCAACTGCGAGCAAATGACCTAAAAAATGGTGCGAAACGTTCGGAGCACCCTAGCGGCCGAGAAAATCCAGGTTGTTCCGCGAAAAAATCAACAGCCCGCGAACCCCAGCCAAAACAAGGCACAATCCAACTGCGAGCAAATGACCCAAAAAATGGCGCAAAACGTTCGGAGCACCCCAGCGGCTGAGAAAATCCAGGTAGTTCCGCGAAAAAATCAACAGCCCGCGAACCCCCGCCAAAACAAGGCACAATCCAACTGCGAGCAAATGACCCGAAAAATGCCGCGAAACGTTCGGAGCACCCTAGCGGCCGAGAAAATCCAGGTTGTTCCGCGAAAAAATCAACAGCCCGCGAACGCCAGCAAAAACAAGGCACAATCCAACTGCGAGCAAATGACCCGAAAAATGCCGCGAAACGTTCGGAGCACCCTAGCGGCCGAGAAAATCCAGGTTGTTCCGCGAAAAAATCAACAGCCCGCGAACCCCAGCCAAAACAAGGCACAATCCAACTGCGAGCAAATGACCCGAAAAATGCCGCGAAACGTTCGGAGCACCCTAGCGGCCGAGAAAATCCAGGTTGTTCCGCGAAAAAATCAACAGCCCGCGAACGCCAGCCAAAACAAGGCACAATCCAACTGCGAGCAAATGACCTAAAAAATGGCGCAAAACGTTCGGAGCACCCTAGCGGCTGAGAAAATCCAGGTAGTTCCGCGAAAAAATCAACAGCCCGCGAACCCCCGCCAAAACAAGGCACAATCCAACTGCGAGCAAATGACCCGAAAAATGCCGCGAAACGTTCGGAGCACCCTAGCGGCCGAGAAAATCCAGGTTGTTCCGCGAAAAAATCAACAGCCCGCGAACGCCAGCAAAAACAAGGCACAATCCAACTGCGAGCAAATGACCCGAAAAATGGCGCAAAACGTTCGGAGCACCCTAGCGGCCGAGAAAATCCAGGTTGTTCCGCGAAAAAATCAACAGCCCGCGAACGCCAGCCAAAACAAGGCACAATCCAACTGCGAGCAAATGACCTGAAAAATGCCGCGAAACGTTCGGAGCACCCTAGCGGCCGAGAAAATCAACTTTTTCCGCGAAAAAATCAACACCCCGCGAACGCCAGCCAAAACAAGGCACAATCCAACGGCGAGAAAATGACCCGAAAAATGGCACGAAACGTTCGGAGCACCCTAGCGGCTGACAAAATCCAGGTAGTTCCGCGAAAAAATCAACAGCCCGCGAACCCCCGCCAAAACAAGGCACAATCCAACTGCAAGCAAATGACCCAAAAAATGGCGCAAAACGTTCGGAGCACCCTAGCGGCTGAGAAAATCCAGGTAGTTCCGCGAAAAAATCAACAGCCCGCGAACCCCCGCCAAAACAAGGCACAATCCAACTGCGAGCAAATGACCCGAAAAATGCCGCGAAACGTTCGGAGCACCCTAGCGGCCGAGAAAATCCAGGTTGTTCCGCGAAAAAATCAACAGCCCGCGAACGCCAGCAAAAACAAGGCACAATCCAACTGCGAGAAAATGACCCGAAAAATGCCGCGAAACGTTCGGAGCACCCTAGCGGCCGAGAAAATCCAGGTTGTTCCGCGAAAAAATCAACAGCCCGCGAACGCCAGCCAAAACAAGGCACAATCCAACTGCGAGCAAATGACCTGAAAAATGCCGCGAAACGTTCGGAGCACCCTAGCGGCCGAGAAAATCAACTTTTTTCCGCGAAAAAATCAACACCCCGCGAACGCCAGCCAAAACAAGGCACAATCCAACGGCGAGAAAATGACCCGAAAAATGGCACGAAACGTTCGGAGCACCCTAGCGGCTGACAAAATCCAGGTAGTTCCGCGAAAAAATCAACAGCCCGCGAACCCCCGCCAAAACAAGGCACAATCCAACTGCAAGCAAATGACCCGAAAAATGGCGCAAAACGTTCGGAGCACCCTAGCGGCTGAGAAAATCCAGGTTGTTCCGCGAAAAAATCAACAGCCCGCGAACCCCAGCCAAAACAAGGCACAATCCAACTGCGAGCAAATGAACCGAAAAATGCCGCGAAACGTTCGGAGCACCCTAGCGGCCGAGAAAATCCAGGTTGTTCCGCGAAAAAATCAACAGCCCGCAAACCCCAGCCAAAACAAGGCACAATCCAACTGCGAGCAAATGACCCAAAAAATGGCGCGAAACGTTCGGAGCACCCTAGCGGCCGAGAAAATCCAGGTTGTTCCGCGAAAAAATTAACAGCCCGCAAACCCCAGCCAAAACAAGGCACAATCCAACTGCGAGCAAATGACCTGACAAATGGCGCGAAACGTTCGGAGCACCCTAGCGGCCGAGAAAATCCAGGTTGTTCCGCGAAAAAATCAACAGCCCGCGAACCCCAGCCAAAACAAGGCACAATCCAACTGTGAGCAAATGACCTGAAAAATGCCGCGAAACGTTCGGAGCACCCTAGCGGCCGAGAAAATCCAGGTTGTTCCGCGAAAAAACCAACAGCCTGCGAACCCCAGCCAAAACAAGGCACAATCCAACTGCGAGCAAATGACCCAAAAAATGACGCGAAACGTTCGGAGCACCCTAGCGGCTGAGAAAATCCAGGTAGTTCCGCGAAAAAATCAACAGCTCGCGAACCCCCGCCAAAACAAGGCACAATCCAACTGCGAGCAAATGACCCGAAAAATGCCGCGAAACATTCGGAGCACCCTAGCGGCCGAGAAAATCCAGGTTGTTCCGCGAAAAAATCAACAGCCCGCGAACGCCAGCAAAAACAAGGCACAATCCAACTGCGAGCAAATGACCCGAAAAATGCCGCGAAACGTTCGGAGCACCCTAGCGGCCGAGAAAATCTAGGTTGTTCCGCGAAAAAAACAACAGCCCGCGAACCCCAGCCAAAACAAGGCACAATCCAACTGCGAGCAAATGACCCAAAAAATGCCGCGAAACGTTCGGAGCACCCTAGCGGCCGAGAAAATCCAGGTTGTTCCGCGAAAAAATTAACAGCCCGCGAACCCCAGCCAAAACAAGGCACAATCCAACTGCGAGCAAATGACCCAAAAAATGGCGCGAAACGTTCGGAGCACCCTAGCGGCCGAGAAAATCCAGGTTGTTCCGCGAAAAAATTAACAGCCCGCGAACCCCAGCCAAAACAAGGCACAATCCAACTGCGAGCAAATGACCCAAAAAATGCCGCGAAACGTTCGGAGCACCCTAGCGGCCGAGAAAATCCAGGTTGTTCCGCGAAAAAATTAACAGCCCGCGAACCCCAGCCAAAACAAGGCACAATCCAACTGCGAGCAAATGAACCAAAAAATGGCGCGAAACGTTCGGAGCACCCTAGCGGCTGAGAAAATCCAGGTTATTCCGCGAAAAAATTAACAGCCCGCAAACCCCAGCCAAAACAAGGCACAATCCAACTGCGAGCAAATGACCTGACAAATGGCGCGAAACGTTCGGAGCACCCTAGCGGCCGAGAAAATCCAGGTTGTTCCGCGAAAAAATTAACAGCCCGCGAACCCCAGCCAAAACAAGGCACAATCCAACTGCGAGCAAATGACCCAAAAAATGGCGCGAAACGTTCGGAGCACCCTAGCGGCCGAGAAAATCCAGGTTGTTCCGCGAAAAAATTAACAGCCCGCAAACCCCAGCCAAAACAAGGCACAATCCAACTGCGAGCAAATGACCCAAAAAATGACGCGAAACGTTCGGAGCACCCTAGCGGCCGAGAAAATCCAGGTTGTTCCGCGAAAAAATCAACAGCCCGCGAACCCCAGCCAAAACAAGGCACAATCCAACTGCGAGCAAATGACCTGAAAAATGGCGCGAAACGTTCGGAGCACCCTAGCGGCCGAGAAAATCCAGGTTGTTCCGCGAAAAAACCAACAGCCCGCGAACCCCAGCCAAAACAAGGCACAATCCAACTGCGAGCAAATGACCCAAAAAATGACGCGAAACGTTCGGAGCACCCTAGCGGCTGAGAAAATCCAGGTAGTTCCGCGAAAAAATCAACAGCTCGCGAACCCCCGCCAAAACAAGGCACAATACAACTGCGAGCAAATGACCCGAAAAATGCCGCGAAACATTCGGAGCACCCTAGCGGCCGAGAAAATCCAGGTTGTTCCGCGAAAAAATCAACAGCCCGCGAACGCCAGCAAAAACAAGGCACAATCCAACTGCGAGCAAATGACCCGAAAAATGCCGCGAAACGTTCGGAGCACCCTAGCGGCCGAGAAAATCCAGGTTGTTCCGCGAAAAAATCAACAGCCCGCGAACCCCAGCCAAAACAAGGCACAATCCAACTGCGAGCAAATGACCCAAAAAATTTCGCAAAACGTTCGGAGCACCCTAGCGGCTGAGAAAATCCAGGTAGTTCCGCGAAAAATCAACAGCCCGCGAACCCCCGCCAAAATAAGGCACAATCCAACTGCGAGCAAATGACCTAAAAAATGGTGCGAAACGTTCGGAGCACCCTAGCGGCCGAGAAAATCCAGGTTGTTCCGCGAAAAAATCAACAGCCCGCGAACCCCCGCCAAAACAAGGCACAATCCAACTGCGAGCAAATGACCCGAAAAATGCCGCGAAACGTTCGGAGCACCCTAGCGGCCGAGAAAATCCAGGTTGTTCCGCGAAAAAATCAACAGTCCGCGAACGCCAGCAAAAACAAGGCACAATCCAACTGCGAGCAAATGACCCGAAAAATGCCGCGAAACGTTCGGAGCACCCTAGCGGCCGAGAAAATCCAGGTTGTTCCGCGAAAAAATCAACAGCCCGCGAACCCCAGCCAAAACAAGGCACAATCCAACTGCGAGCAAATGACCCGAAAAATGCCGCGAAACGTTCGGAGCACCCTAGCGGCCGAGAAAATCCAGGTTGTTCCGCGAAAAAATCAACAGCCCGCGAACGCCAGCCAAAACAAGGCACAATCCAACTGCGAGCAAATGACCTAAAAAATGGCGCAAAACGTTCGGAGCACCCTAGCGGCTGAGAAAATCCAGGTAGTTCCGCGAAAAAATCAACAGCCCGCGAACCCCCGCCAAAACAAGGCACAATCCAACTGCGAGCAAATGACCCGAAAAATGCCGCGAAACGTTCGGAGCACCCTAGCGGCCGAAAAAATCCAGGTTGTTCTGCGAAAAAATCAACAGCCCGCGAACGCCAGCCAAAACAAGGCACAATCCAACTGCGAGCAAATGACCTGAAAAATGCCGCGAAACGTTCGGAGCACCCTAGCGGCCGAGAAAATCAACTTTTTCCGCGAAAAAATCAACACCCCGCGAACGCCAGCCAAAACAAGGCACAATCCAACGGCGAGAAAATGACCCGAAAAATGGCACGAAACGTTCGGAGCACCCTAGCGGCTGACAAAATCCAGGTAGTTCCGCGAAAAAATCAACAGCCCGCGAACCCCCGCCAAAACAAGGCACAATCCAACTGCAAGCAAATGACCCAAAAAATGGCGCAAAACGTTCGGAGCACCCTAGCGGCTGAGAAAATCCAGGTAGTTCCGCGAAAAAATCAACAGCCCGCGAACCCCCGCCAAAACAAGGCACAATCCAACTGCGAGCAAATGACCCGAAAAATGCCGCGAAACGTTCGGAGCACCCTAGCGGCCGAGAAAATCCAGGTTGTTCCGCGAAAAAATCAACAGCCCGCGAACGCCAGCAAAAACAAGGCACAATCCAACTGCGAGCAAATGACCCGAAAAATGCCGCGAAACGTTCGGAGCACCCTAGCGGCCGAGAAAATCCAGGTTGTTCCGCGAAAAAATCAACAGCCCGCGAACCCCAGCCAAAACAAGGCACAATCCAACTGCGAGCAAATGACCCAAAAAATTTCGCAAAACGTTCGGAGCACCCTAGCGGCTGAGAAAATCCAGGTAGTTCCGCGAAAAATCAACAGCCCGCGAACCCCCGCCAAAATAAGGCACAATCCAACTGCGAGCAAATGACCTAAAAAATGGTGCGAAACGTTCGGAGCACCCTAGCGGCCGAGAAAATCCAGGTTGTTCCGCGAAAAAATCAACAGCCCGCGAACCCCCGCCAAAACAAGGCACATTCCAACTGCGAGCAAATGACCCGAAAAATGCCGCGAAACGTTCGGAGCACCCTAGCGGCCGAGAAAATCCAGGTTGTTCCGCGAAAAAATCAACAGTCCGCGAACGCCAGCAAAAACAAGGCACAATCCAACTGCGAGCAAATGACCCGAAAAATGCCGCGAAACGTTCGGAGCACCCTAGCGGCCGAGAAAATCCAGGTTGTTCCGCGAAAAAATCAACAGCCCGCGAACCCCAGCCAAAACAAGGCACAATCCAACTGCGAGCAAATGACCCGAAAAATGCCGCGAAACGTTCGGAGCACCCTAGCGGCCGAGAAAATCCAGGTTGTTCCGCGAAAAAATCAACAGCCCGCGAACGCCAGCCAAAACAAGGCACAATCCAACTGCGAGCAAATGACCTAAAAAATGGCGCAAAACGTTCGGAGCACCCTAGCGGCTGAGAAAATCCAGGTAGTTCCGCGAAAAAATCAACAGCCCGCGAACCCCCGCCAAAACAAGGCACAATCCAACTGCGAGCAAATGACCCGAAAAATGCCGCGAAACGTTCGGAGCACCCTAGCGGCCGAGAAAATCCAGGTTGTTCCGCGAAAAAATCAACAGCCCGCGAACGCCAGCCAAAACAAGGCACAATCCAACTGCGAGCAAATGACCTGAAAAATGCCGCGAAACGTTCGGAGCACCCTAGCGGCCGAGAAAATCAACTTTTTCCGCGAAAAAATCAACACCCCGCGAACGCCAGCCAAAACAAGGCACAATCCAACGGCGAGAAAATGACCCGAAAAATGGCACGAAACGTTCGGAGCACCCTAGCGGCTGACAAAATCCAGGTAGTTCCGCGAAAAAATCAACAGCCCGCGAACCCCCGCCAAAACAAGGCACAATCCAACTGCAAGCAAATGACCCAAAAAATGGCGCAAAACGTTCGGAGCACCCTAGCGGCTGAGAAAATCCAGGTAGTTCCGCGAAAAAATCAACAGCCCGCGAACCCCCGCCAAAACAAGGCACAATCCAACTGCGAGCAAATGACCCGAAAAATGCCGCGAAACGTTCGGAGCACCCTAGCGGCCGAGAAAATCCAGGTTGTTCCGCGAAAAAATCAACAGCCCGCGAACGCCAGCAAAAACAAGGCACAATCCAACTGCGAGCAAATGACCCGAAAAATGCCGCGAAACGTTCGGAGCACCCTAGCGGCCGAGAAAATCCAGGTTGTTCCGCGAAAAAATCAACAGCCCGCGAACGCCAGCCAAAACAAGGCACAATCCAACTGCGAGCAAATGACCTGAAAAATGCCGCGAAACGTTCGGAGCACCCTAGCGGCCGAGAAAATCAACTTTTTTCCGCGAAAAAATCAACACCCCGCGAACGCCAGCCAAAACAAGGCACAATCCAACGGCGAGAAAATGACCCGAAAAATGGCACGAAACGTTCGGAGCACCCTAGCGGCTGACAAAATCCAGGTAGTTCCGCGAAAAAATCAACAGCCCGCGAACCCCCGCCAAAACAAGGCACAATCCAACTGCAAGCAAATGACCCAAAAAATGGCGCAAAACGTTCGGAGCACCCTAGCGGCTGAGAAAATCCAGGTTGTTCCGCGAAAAAATCAACAGCCCGCGAACCCCAGCCAAAACAAGGCACAATCCAACTGCGAGCAAATGAACCGAAAAATGCCGCGAAACGTTCGGAGCACCCTAGCGGCCGAGAAAATCCAGGTTGTTCCGCGAAAAAATCAACAGCCCGCAAACCCCAGCCAAAACTAGGCACAATCCAACTGCGAGCAAATGACCCAAAAAATGGCGCAAAACGTTCGGAGCACCCTAGCGGCTGAGAAAATCCAGGTTGTTCCGCGAAAAAATCAACAGCCCGCGAACCCAGCAAAAACAAGGCACAATCCAACTGCGAGCAAATGACCTGAAAATGCCGCGAAACGTTCGGAGCACCCTAGCGGCCGAGAAAATCCAGGTTGTTCCGCGAAAAAATCAACAGCCCGCGAACCCCAGCCAAAACAAGGCACAATCCAACTGCGAGCAAATGACCTGAAAAATGCCGCGAAACGTTCGGAGCACCCTAGCGGCCGAGAAAATCCAGGTTGTTCCGCGAAAAATCAACAGCCCGCGAACCCCAGCCAAAACAAGGCACAATCCAACTGCGAGCAAATGACTCGAAAAATGACGCGAAACGTTCGGAGCACCCTAGCGGCTGAGAAAATCCAGGTAGTTCCGCGAAAAATCAACAACCCGCGAACCCCCGCCAAAACAAGGCACAATCCAACTGCGAGCAAATGACCCAAAAAAATGGCGCAAAACGTTCGGAGCACCCTAGCGGCTGAGAAAATCCAGGTTGTTCCGCGAAAAAATCAACAGCCCGCGAACCCCAGCCAAAACAAGGCACAATCCAACTGCGAGCAAATGACCCGAAAAATGCCGCGAAACGTTCGGAGCACCCTAGCGGCCGAGAAAATCCACTTTTTTCCGCGAAAAAATCAACACCCCGCGAACGCCAGCCAAAACAAGGCACAATCCAATTGCGAGCAATGACCCGAAAAATGGCGCGAAACGTTCGGAGCACCCTAGCGGCCGAGAAAATCCAGGTTGTTCCGCGAAAAATCAACAGCCCGCGAACCCCAGCCAAAACAAGACACAATCCAACTGCGAGCAAATGACCCGAAAAATGGCGCAAAACGTTCGGAGCACCCTAGCGGCCGAGAAAATCCAGGTTGTTCCGCGAAAAAATCAACAGCCCGCGAACCCCAGCCAAAACAAGGCACAATCCAACTGCGAGCAAATGACCTGAAAAATGCCGCGAAACGTTCGGAGCACCCTAGCGGCCGAGAAAATCCAGGTTGTTCCGCGAAAAAATAACAGCCCACGAACTCCAGCCATAACAAGGCACAATCCAACTGCGAGCAAATGACCCGAAAAATGCCGCGAAACGTTCGGAGCACCCTAGCGCTGAGAAAATCCAGGTTGTTCCGCGAAAAAATCAACAGCCCGCGAACCCCAGCAAAAACAAGGCACAATCCAACTGCGAGCAAATGACCCGAAAAATGGCGCGAAACGTTCGGAGCACCCTAGCGGCCGAGAAAATCCAGGTTGTTCCGCGAAAAAATCAACAGCCCGCGAACCCCAGCCAAAACAAGGCACAATCCAATTGCGAGCAAATGACCCGAAAAATGGCGCGAAACGTTCGGAGCACCCTAGCGGCCGAGAAAATCCAGGTAGTTCCGCGAAAAAATCAACAGCCCGCGAACCCCAGCAAAAACAAGGCACAATCCAACTGCGAGCAAATGACCCGAAAAATGGCGCGAAACGTTCGGAGCACCCTAGCGGCCGAGAAAATCCAGGTTGTTCCGCGAAAAAATCAACAGCCCGCGAACCCCAGCCAAAACAAGGCACAATCCAACTGCGAGCAAATGACCCGAAAAATGCCGCGAAACGTTCGGAGCACCCTAGCGGCCGAGAAAATCCAGGTTGTTCCGCGAAAAAAGCAGCAGCCCGCGAACCCCAGCCAAAACAAGGCACAATCCAACTGCGAGCAAATGACCTGAAAAATGCCGCGAAACGTTCGGAGCACCCTAGCGGCCGAGAAAATCCAGGTTGTTCCGCGAAAAAATCAACAGCCCACGAACTCCAGCCATAACAAGGCACAATCCAACTGCGAGCAAATGACCCGAAAAATGGCGCGAAACGTTCGGAGCACACTAGCGGCCGAGGAAATCCAGGTTGTTCCGCGAAAAAATCAACAGCCCGCGAACCCCAGCCAAAACAAGGCACAATCCAACTGCGAGCAAATGACCCGAAAAATGGCGCGAAACGTTCGGAGCAGCCTAGCGGCCGAGGAAATCCAGTTTTTTCCGCGAAAAAATCAAAAGCTCGCGAACGCCAGCCAAAACAAGTCACAATCCAACTGCGAGCAAGTGACCCGAAAAATGGCGCAAAACGTTCGGAGCAGCCTAGTGGCCGAGGAAATCCAGTTTTTTCCGCGAAAAAATCAAAAGCTCGCGAACGCCAGCCAAAACTAGTCACAATCCAACTGCGAGCAAATGACCCGAAAAATGGCGCAAAACGTTCGGAGCACCCTAGCGGCCGAGAAAATCCAGTTTTTTCCGCGAAAAAATCAAAAGCTCGCGAACGCCAGCCAAAACAAGTCACAATCCAACTGCGAGCAAATGACCCGAAAAATGGCGCAAAACGTTCGGAGCACCCTAGCGGCCGAGAAAATCCAGTTTTTTACGCGAAAAAGTCAAAATCTCGCGAACGCCAGCAAAAACAAGTCACAATCCAACTGCGAGCAATTAACCGAAAAATGGCGCAAAACGTTCGGAGCACCCTAGTGGCCGAGAAAATCCAGTTATTTCCGCGAAAAAATCAAAAGCCCGCGAACGCCAGCCAAAACAAGGCACAATCCAACTGCGAGCAAATGACCCGAAAAATGGCGCAAAACGTTCGGAGCACCCTAACGGCCGAGAAAATCCAGTTTTTTCCGCGAAAAAGTCAAAAGCTCGCGAACGCTAGCAAAAACAAGTCACAATCCAACTGCGAGCAATTAACCGAAAATTGGCGCAAAACGTTCGGAGCACCCTAGCGGCCGAGAAAATCCAGTTTTTTCCGCGAAAACATCAAAAGCCCGCGAACGCCAGCCAAAACAAGTCACAATCCAACTGCGAGCAAATGACCCGAAAAATGGCGCAAAACGTTCGGAGCACCCTAGCGGCCGAGAAAATCCAGTTTTTTCCGCGAAAAAATCAAAAGCTCGCGAACGCCAGCCAAAACAAGTCACAATCCAACTGCGAGCAAATGACCCGAAAAATGGCGCAAAACGTTCGGAGCACCCTAGCGGCCGAGAAAATCCAGGTAGTTCCGCGAAAAAGTCAAAAGCTCGCGAACACTAGCAAAAACAAGTCACACTCCAACTGCGAGCAAATGACCCGAAAAATGGCGCGAAACGTTCGGAGCACCCTAGCGGCCGAGGAAATCCAGTTTTTTCCGCGAAAAAATCAAAAGCTCGCGAACGCCATCCAAAACAAGTCACAATCCAACTGCGAGCAAGTGACCCGAAAAATGGCGCAAAACGTTCGGAGCAGCCTAGCGGCCGAGGAAATCCAGTTTTTTCCGCGAAAAAATCAAAAGCTCGCGAACGCCAGCCAAAACAAGTCACAATCCAACTGCGAGCAAGTGACCCGAAAAATGGCGCAAAACGTTCGGAGCACCCTAGCGGCCGAGGAAATCCAGTTTTTTCCGCGAAAAAATCAAAAGCTCGCGAACGCCATCCAAAACAAGTCACAATCCAACTGCGAGCAAGTGACCCGAAAAATGGCGCAAAACGTTCGGAGCAGCCTAGTGGCCGAGGAAATCCAGTTTTTTCCAAGAAAAAATCAAAAGCTCGCGAACGCCAGCCAAAACTAGTCACAATCCAACTGCGAGCAAATGACCCGAAAAATGGCGCAAAACGTTCGGAGCACCCTAGCGGCCGAGAAAATCCAGTTTTTTCCGCGAAAAAATCAAAAGCTCGCGAACGCCAGCCAAAACAAGTCACAATCCAACTGCGAGCAAATGACCCGAAAAATGGCGCAAAACGTTCGGAGCACCCTAGCGGCCGAGAAAATCCAGTTTTTTCCGCGAAAAAATCAAAAGCTCGCGAACGCCAGCCAAAACAAGTCACAATCCAACTGCGAGCAAGTGACCCGAAAAATGGCGCAAAACGTTCGGAGCACCCTAGCGGCCGAGAATCCAGTTTTTTACGCGAAAAAGTCAAAATCTCGCGAACGCCAGCAAAAACAAGTCACAATCCAACTGCGAGCAAATGACCCGAAAAATGCCGCGAAACGTTCGTAGCACCCTAGCGGCCGAGAAAATCCAGGTTGTTCCGCGAAAAAATCAACAGCCCGCGAACCCAAGCAAAAACAAGGCACAATCCAACTGCGAGCAAATGACCCGAAAAATGCCGCGAAACGTTCGGAGCACCCTAGCGGCCGAGAAAATCCAGGTTGTTCCGCGAAAAAATCAACAGCCCGCGAACCCCAGCCAAAACAAGGCACAATCCAACTGCGAGCAAATGACCCGATAAATGACGCGAAACGTTCGGAGCACCCTAGCGGCCGAGAAAATCCAGGTTGTTCCGCGAAAAAAGCAACAGCCCGCGAACCCCAGCCAAAACAAGGCACAATCCAACTGCGAGCAAATGACCCGAAAAATGCCGCGAAACGTTCGGAGCACCCTAGCGGCCGAGAAAATCCAGGTTGTTCCGCGAAAAAAGCAACAGCCCGCGAACCCCAGCCAAAACAAGGCACAATCCAACTGCGAGCAAATGACCTGAAAAATGCCGCGAAACGTTCGGAGCACCCTAGCGGCCGAGAAAATCCAGGTTGTTCCGCGAAAAAATCAACAGCCCGCGAACCCCAGCCAAAACAAGGCACAATCCAACTGCGAGCAAATGACCTGAAAAATGCCGCGAAACGTTCGGAGCACCCTAGCGGCCGAGAAAATCCAGGTTGTTCCGCGAAAAAATCAACAGCCCGCGAACCCCAGCCAAAACAAGGCACAATCCAACTGCGAGCAAATGACCCGAAAAATGGCGCGAAACGTTCGGAGCAGCCTAGCGGCCGAGGAAATCCAGTTTTTTCCGCGAAAAAATCAAAAGCTCGCGAACGCCAGCCAAAACAAGTCACAATCCAACTGCGAGCAAATGATCCGAAAAATGGCGCAAAACGTTCGGAGCACCCTAGCGGCCGAGGAAATCCAGTTTTTTCCGCGAAAAAATCAAAAGCTCGCGAACGCCAGCCACCCTAGCGGCCGAGAAAATCTAGTTTTTTCCGCGAAAAAATCAAAAGCTCGCGAACGCCAGCCAAAACAAGTCACAATCCAACTGCGAGCAAATGACCCGAAAAATGGGGCAAAACGTTCGGAGCACCCTAGCGGCCGAGAAAATCCAGTTTTTTCCGCGAAAAAATCAAAAGCTCGCGAACGCCAGCCAAAACTAGTTACAATCCAACTGCGAGCAAGTGACCCGAAAAATGGCGCAAAACGTTCGGAGCACCCTAGCGGCCGAGAAAATCCAGTTTTTTCCGCGAAAAAATCAAAAGCTCGCGAACGCCAGCCAAAACAAGTCACAATCCAACTGCGAGCAAGTGACCCGAAAAATGGCGCAAAACGTTCGGAGCACCCTAGCGGCCGAGAAAATCCAGTTTTTTACGCGAAAAAGTCAAAATCTCGCGAACGCCAGCAAAAACAAGTCACAATCCAACTGCGAGCAATTAACCAAAAAATGGCGCAAAACGTTCGGAGCACCCTAGTGGCCGAGAAAATCCAGTTTTTTCCGCGAAAAAATCAAAAGCCCGCGAACGCCAGCCAAAACAAGTCACAATCCAACTGCGAGCAAATGACCCGAAAAATGGCGCAAAACGTTCGGAGCACCCTAACGGCCGAGAAAATCCAGTTTTTTCCGCGAAAAAATCAAAAGCTCGCGAACGCTAGCAAAAACAAGTCACAATCCAACTGCGAGCAATTAACCGAAAAATGGCGCAAAACGTTCGGAGCACCCTAGCGGCCGAGAAAATCCAGTTTTTTCCGCGAAAAAATCAAAAGCCCGCGAACGCCAGCCAAAACAAGTCACAATCCAACTGCGAGCAATTAACCGAAAAATGGCGCAAAACGTTCGGAGCACCCTAACGGCCGAGAAAATCCAGTTTTTTCCGCGAAAAAATCAAAAGCCCGCGAACGCCAGCCAAAACAAGTCACAATCCAACTGCGAGCAAATGACCCGAAAAATGGCGCAAAACGTTCGGAGCACCCTAACGGCCGAGAAAATCCAGTTTTTTCCGCGAAAAAATCAAAAGCTCGCGAACGCTAGCAAAACAAGTCACAATCCAACTGCGAGCAATTAACCGAAAAATGGCGCAAAACGTTCGGAGCACCCTAGTGGCCGAGAAAATCCAGTTTTTTCCGCGAAAAAATCAAAAGCCCGCGAACGCCAGCCAAAACAAGTCACAATCCAACTGCGAGCAAATGACCCGAAAAATGGCGCAAAACGTTCGGAGCACCCTAACGGCCGAGAAAATCCAGTTTTTTCCGCGAAAAAATCAAAAGCTCGCGAACGCTAGCAAAAACAAGTCACAATCCAACTGCGAGCAATTAACCGAAAAATGGCGCAAAACGTTCGGAGCACCCTAGCGGCCGAGAAAATCCAGTTTTTTCCGCGAAAAAATCAAAAGCCCGCGAACGCCAGCCAAAACAAGTCACAATCCAACTGCGAGCAAATGACCCGAAAAATGGCGCAAAACGTTCGGAGCACCCTAACGGCCGAGAAAATCCAGTTTTTTCCGCGAAAAAATCAAAAGCTCGCGAACGCTAGCAAAAACAAGTCACAATCCAACTGCGAGCAATTAACCGAAAAATGGCGCAAAACGTTCGGAGCACCCTAGCGGCCGAGAAAATCCAGTTTTTTCCGCGAAAAAATCAAAAGCTCGCGAACGCCAGCCAAAACAAGTCACACTCCAACTGCGAGCAAATGACCCGAAAAATGGCGCAAAACGTTCGGAGCACCCTAGCCGCCGAGAAAATCCAGTTTTTTACGCGAAAAAGTCAAAATCTCGCGAACGCCAGCAAAAACAAGTCACAATCCAACTGCGAGCAATTAACCAAAAAATGGCGCAAAACGTTCGGAGCACCCTAGTGGCCGAGAAAATCCAGTTTTTTCCGCGAAAAAATCAAAAGCCCGCGAACGCCAGCCAAAACAAGTCACAATCCAACTGCGAGCAAATGACCCGAAAAATGGCGCAAAACGTTCGGAGCACCCTAACGGCCGAGAAAATCCAGTTTTTTCCGCGAAAAAATCAAAAGCTCGCGAACGCTAGCAAAAACAAGTCACAATCCAACTGCGAGCAATTAACCGAAAAATGGCGCAAAACGTTCGGAGCACCCTAGCGGCCGAGAAAATCCAGTTTTTTCCGCGAAAAAATCAAAAGCCCGCGAACGCCAGCCAAAACAAGTCACAATCCAACTGCGAGCAAATGACCCGAAAAATGGCGCAAAACGTTCGGAGCACCCTAACGGCCGAGAAAATCCAGTTTTTTCCGCGAAAAAATCAAAAGCTCGCGAACGCTAGCAAAAACAAGTCACAATCCAACTGCGAGCAATTAACCGAAAAATGGCGCAAAACGTTCGGAGCACCCTAGCGGCCGAGAAAATCCAGTTTTTTCCGCGAAAAAATCAAAAGCTCGCGAACGCCAGCCAAAACAAGTCACACTCCAACTGCGAGCAAATGACCCGAAAAATGGCGCAAAACGTTCGGAGCACCCTAGCCGCCGAGAAAATCCAGTTTTTTCCGCGAAAAAGTCAAAAGCTCGCGAACGCTAGCAAAAACAAGTCACAATCCAACTGCGAGCAATTAACCGAAAAATGGCGCAAAACGTTCGGAGCACCCTAGCGGCCGAGAAAATCCAGTTTTTTTCGCGAAAAAATCAAAAGCCCGCGAACGCCAGCCAAAACAAGTCACAATCCAACTGCGAGCAAATGACCCGAAAAATGGCGCAAAACGTTCGGAGCACCCTAGCGGCCGAGAAAATCCAGGTTGTTCCGCGAAAAAAGCAACAGCCCGCGAACCCCAGCCAAAACAAGGCACAATCCAACTGCGAGCAAATGACCTGAAAAATGCCGCGAAACGTTCGGAGCACCCTAGCGGCCGAGAAAATCCAGGTTGTTCCGCGAAAAAATCAACAGCCCGCGAACCCCAGCCAAAACAAGACACAATCCAACTGCGAGCAAATGACCTGAAAAATGGCGCGAAACGTTCGGAGCACCCTAGCGGCCGAGAAAATCCAGGTAGTTCCGCGAAAAAATCAACAGCCCGCGAACCCCAGCAAAAACAAGGCACAATCCAACTGCGAGCAAATGACCCGAAAAATGCCGCGAAACGTTCGGAGCACCCTAGCGGCCGAGAAAATCCAGGTTGTTCCGCGAAAAAATTAACAGCCCGCGAACCCCAGCCAAAACAAGGCACAATCCAACTGCGAGCAAATGACCCAAAAAATGGCGCGAAACGTTCGGAGCACCCTAGCGGCTGAGAAAATCCAGGTTGTTCCGCGAAAAAATTAACAGCCCGCAAACCCCAGCCAAAACAAGGCACAATCCAACTGCGAGCAAATGACCTGACAAATGGCGCGAAACGTTCGGAGCACCCTAGCGGCCGAGAAAATCCAGGTTGTTCCGCGAAAAAATTAACAGCCCGCGAACCCCAGCCAAAACAAGGCACAATCCAACTGCGAGCAAATGACCCAAAAAATGGCGCGAAACGTTCGGAGCACCCTAGCGGCCGAGAAAATCCAGGTAGTTCCGCGAAAAAATCAACAGCCCGCGAACCCCAGCAAAAACAAGGCACAATCCAACTGCGAGCAAATGACCCGAAAAATGCCGCGAAACGTTCGGAGCACCCTAGCGGCCGAGAAAATCCAGGTTGTTTCGCGAAAAAATTAACAGCCCGCGAACCCCAGCCAAAACAAGGCACAATCCAACTGCGAGCAAATGACCCAAAAAATGGCGCGAAGCGTTCGGAGCACCCTAGCGGCTGAGAAAATCCAGGTTATTCCGCGAAAAAATTAACAGCCCGCAAACCCCAGCCAAAACAAGGCACAATCCAACTGCGAGCAAATGACCTGACAAATGGCGCGAAACGTTCGGAGCACCCTAGCGGCCGAGAAAATCCAGGTTGTTCCGCGAAAAAATTAACAGCCCGCGAACCCCAGCCAAAACAAGGCACAATCCAACTGCGAGCAAATGACCCAAAAAATGGCGCGAAACGTTCGGAGCACCCTAGCGGCTGAGAAAATCCAGGTTATTCCGCGAAAAAATTAACAGCCCGCAAACCCCAGCCAAAACAAGGCACAATCCAACTGCGAGCAAATGACCCGAAAAATGGCGCGAAACGTTCGGAGCACCCTAGCGGCCGAGAAAATCCAGGTTGTTCCGCGAAAAAAGCAACAGCCCGCGAACCCCAGCCAAAACAAGGCACAATTCAACTGCGAGCAAATGACCCAAAAAATGACGCGAAACGTTCGGAGCACCCTAGCGGCCGAGAAAATCCAGGTTGTTCCGCGAAAAAATTAACAGCCCGCAAACCCCAGCCAAAACAAGGCACAATCCAACTGCGAGCAAATGACCTGACAAATGGCGCGAAACGTTCGGAGCACCCTAGCGGCCGAGAAAATCCAGGTTGTTCCGCGAAAAAATTAACAGCCCGCGAACCCCAGCCAAAACAAGGCACAATCCAACTGCGAGCAAATGACCCAAAAAATGACGCGAAACGTTCGGAGCACCCTAGCGGCCGAGAAAATCCAGGTTGTTCCGCGAAAAAATTAACAGCCCGCAAACCCCAGCCAAAACAAGGCACAATCCAACTGCGAGCAAATGACCCGAAAAATGGCGCGAAACGTTCGGAGCACCCTAGCGGCCGAGAAAATCCAGGTTGTTCCGCGAAAAAATCAACAGCCCGCGAACCCCAGCCAAAACAAGGCACAATCCAACTGCGAGCAAATGACCTGAAAAATGCCGCGAAACGTTCGGAGCACCCTAGCGGCCGAGAAAATCCAGGTTGTTCCGCGAAAAAACCAACAGCCCGCGAACCCCAGCCAAAACAAGGCACAATCCAACTGCGAGCAAATGACCCAAAAAATGACGCGAAACGTTCGGAGCACCCTAGCGGCTGAGAAAATCCAGGTAGTTCCGCGAAAAAATCAACAGCTCGCGAACCCCCGCCAAAACAAGGCACAATCCAACTGCGAGCAAATGACCCGAAAAATGCCGCGAAACATTCGGAGCACCCTAGCGGCCGAGAAAATCCAGGTTGTTCCGCGAAAAAATCAACAGCCCGCGAACGCCAGCAAAAACAAGGCACAATCCAACTGCGAGCAAATGACCTGAAAAATGCCGCGAAACGTTCGGAGCACCCTAGCGGCCGAGAAAATCCAGGTTGTTCCGCGAAAAAATTAACAGCCCGCAAACCCCAGCCAAAACAAGGCACAATCCAACTGCGAGCAAATGACCCGAAAAATGGCGCGAAACGTTCGGAGCACCCTAGCGGCCGAGAAAATCCAGGTTGTTCCGCGAAAAAACCAACAGCCCGCGAACCCCAGCCAAAACAAGGCACAATCCAACTGCGAGCAAATGACCCAAAAGATGACGCGAAACGTTCGGAGCACCCTAGCGGCTGAGAAAATCCAGGTAGTTCCGCGAAAAAATCAACAGCTCGCGAACCCCCGCCAAAACAAGGCACAATCCAACTGCGAGCAAATGACCCGAAAAATGCCGCGAAACGTTCGGAGCACCCTAGCGGCCGAGAAAATCCAGGTTGTTCCGCGAAAAAATCAACAGCCCGCGAACCCCAGCCAAAACAAGGCACAATCCAACTGCGAGCAAATGACCTGAAAAATGCCGCGAAACGTTCGGAGCACCCTAGCGGCCGAGAAAATCCAGGTTGTTCCGCGAAAAAATTAACAGCCCGCAAACCCCAGCCAAAACAAGGCACAATCCAACTGCGAGCAAATGACCCGAAAAATGCCGCGAAACGTTCGGAGCACCCTAGCGGCCGAGAAAATCCAGGTTGTTCCGCGAAAAAACCAACAGCCCGCGAACCCCAGCCAAAACAAGGCACAATCCAACTGCGAGCAAATGACCCAAAAGATGACGCGAAACGTTCGGAGCACCCTAGCGGCTGAGAAAATCCAGGTAGTTCCGCGAAAAAATCAACAGCTCGCGAACCCCCGCCAAAACAAGGCACAATCCAACTGCGAGCAAATGACCCGAAAAATGCCGCGAAACATTCGGAGCACCCTAGCGGCCGAGAAAATCCAGGTTGTTCCGCGAAAAAATCAACAGCCCGCGAACGCCAGCAAAAACAAGGCACAATCCAACTGCGAGCAAATGACCCGAAAAATGCCGCGAAACGTTCGGAGCACCCTAGCGGCCGAGAAAATCCAGGTTGTTCCGCGAAAAAATTAACAGCCCGCAAACCCCAGCCAAAACAAGGCACAATCCAACTGCGAGCAAATGACCCGAAAAATGCCGCGAAACGTTCGGAGCACCCTAGCGGCCGAGAAAATCCAGGTTGTTCCGCGAAAAAACCAACAGCCCGCGAACCCCAGCCAAAACAAGGCACAATCCAACTGCGAGCAAATGACCCAAAAAATGACGCGAAACGTTCGGAGCACCCTAGCGGCTGAGAAAATCCAGGTAGTTCCGCGAAAAAATTAACAGCTCGCGAACCCCCGCCAAAACAAGGCACAATCCAACTGCGAGCAAATGACCCGAAAAATGCCGCGAAACATTCGGAGCACCCTAGCGGCCGAGAAAATCCAGGTTGTTCCGCGAAAAAATCAACAGCCCGCGAACGCCAGCAAAAACAAGGCACAATCCAACTGCGAGCAAATGACCCGAAAAATGCCGCGAAACGTTCGGAGCACCCTAGCGGCCGAGAAAATCCAGGTTGTTCCGCGAAAAAATTAACAGCCCGCAAACCCCAGCCAAAACAAGGCACAATCCAACTGCGAGCAAATGACCTGACAAATGGCGCGAAACGTTCGGAGCACCCTAGCGGCCGAGAAAATCCAGGTTGTTCCGCGAAAAAATTAACAGCCCGCGAACCCCAGCCAAAACAAGGCACAATCCAACTGCGAGCAAATGACCCGAAAAATGGCGCGAAACGTTCGGAGCACCCTAGCGGCCGAGAAAATCCAGGTTGTTCCGCGAAAAAATCAACAGCCCGCGAACCCCAGCCAAAACAAGGCACAATCCAACTGCGAGCAAATGACCTGAAAAATGCCGCGAAACGTTCGGAGCACCCTAGCGGCCGAGAAAATCCAGGTTGTTCCGCGAAAAAATCAACAGCCCGCGAACCCCCGCCAAAACAAGGCACAATCCAACTGCGAGCAAATGACCCGAAAAATGCCGCGAAACGTTCGGAGCACCCTAGCGGCCGAGAAAATCCAGGTTGTTCCGCGAAAAAATCAACAGCCCGCGAACGCCAGCAAAAACAAGGCACAATCCAACTGCGAGCAAATGACCCGAAAAATGGCGCGAAACGTTCGGAGCACCCTAGCGGCCGAGAAAATCCAGGTTGTTCCGCGAAAAAATCAACAGCCCGCGAACCCCAGCCAAAACAAGGCACAATCCAACTGCGAGCAAATGACCCGAAAAATGCCGCGAAACGTTCGGAGCACCCTAGCGGCCGAGAAAATCCAGGTTGTTCCGCGAAAAAATCAACAGCCCGCGAACGCCAGCCAAAACAAGGCACAATCCAACTGCGAGCAAATGACCCGAAAAATGGCGCAAAACGTTCGGAGCACCCTAGCGGCTGAGAAAATCCAGGTTGTTCCGCGAAAAAATCAACAGCCCGCGAACCCCAGCCAAAACAAGGCACAATCCAACTGCGAGCAAATGACCTGAAAAATGCCGCAAAACGTTCGGAGCACCCTAGCGGCCGAGAAAATCAACTTTTTTCCGCGAAAAAATCAACACCCCGCGAACGCCAGCCAAAACAAGGCACAATCCAACGGCGAGAAAATGACCCGAAAAATGGCACGAAACGTTCGGAGCACCCTAGCGGCTGACAAAATCCAGGTAGTTCCGCGAAAAAATCAACAGCCCGCGAACCCCCGCCAAAACAAGGCACAATCCAACTGCAAGCAAATGACCCAAAAAATGGCGCAAAACGTTCGGAGCACCCTACCGGCTGAGAAAATCCAGGTTGTTCCGCGAAAAAATCAACAGCCCGCGAACCCCAGCCAAAACAAGGCACAATCCAACTGCGAGCAAATGAACCGAAAAATGCCGCGAAACGTTCGGAGCACCCTAGCGGCCGAGAAAATCCAGGTTGTTCCGCGAAAAAATCAACAGCCCGCAAACCCCAGCCAAAACAAGGCACAATCCAACTGCGAGCAAATGACCCAAAAAATGGCGCAAAACGTTCGGAGCACCCTAGCGGCTGAGAAAATCCAGGTTGTTCCGCGAAAAAATCAACAGCCCGCGAACCCCAGCAAAAACAAGGCACAATCCAACTGCGAGCAAATGACCCGAAAAATGCCGCGAAACGTTCGGAGCACCCTAGCGGCCGAGAAAATCCACTTTTTTCCGCGAAAAAATCAACACCCCGCGAACGCCAGCCAAAACAAGGCACAATCCAACGGCGAGAAAATGACCCGAAAAATGGCACGAAACGTTCGGAGCACCCTAGCGGCCGAGAAAATCCAGGTTGTTCCGCGAAAAAATCAACAGCCCGCGAACCCCAGCCAAAACAAGGCACAATCCAACTGCGAGCAAATGAACCGAAAAATGCCGCGAAACGTTCGGAGCACCCTAGCGGCCGAGAAAATCCAGGTTGTTCCGCGAAAAAATCAACAGCCCGCGAACCCCAGCCAAAACAAGGCACAATCCAACGGCGAGCAAATGACCCGAAAAATGCCGCGAAACGTTCGGAGCACCCTAGCGGCCGAGAAAATCCAGGTTGTTCCGCGAAAAAATCAACAGCCCGCGAACCCCAGCCAAAACAAGGCACAATCCAACTGCGAGCAAATGAACCGAAAAATGCCGCGAAACGTTCGGAGCACCCTAGCGGCCGAGAAAATCCAGGTTGTTCCGCGAAAAAATCAACAGCCCGCGAACCCCAGCCAAAACAAGGCACAATCCAACTGCGAGCAAATGACCCAAAAAATGGCGCAAAACGTTCGGAGCACCCTAGCGGCTGAGAAAATCCAGGTTGTTCCGCGAAAAAATCAACAGCCCGCGAACCCCAGCCAAAACAAGGCACAATTCAACGGCGAGCAAATGACCCGAAAAATGCCGCGAAACGTTCGGAGCACCCTAGCGGCCGAGAAAATCCAGGTTGTTCCGCGAAAAAATCAACAGCCCGCGAACCCCAGCCAAAACAAGGCACAATCCAACTGCGAGCAAATGAACCGAAAAATGCCGCGAAACGTTCGGAGCACCCTAGCGGCCGAGAAAATCCAGGTTGTTCCGCGAAAAAATCAACAGCCCGCGAACCCCAGCCAAAACAAGGCACAATCCAACTGCGAGCAAATGACCCAAAAAATGGCGCAAAACGTTCGGAGCACCCTAGCGGCTGAGAAAATCCAGGTTGTTCCGCGAAAAAATCAACAGCCCGCGAACCCCAGCCAAAACAAGGCACAATCCAACGGCGAGCAAATGACCCGAAAAATGCCGCGAAACGTTCGGAGCACCCTAGCGGCCGAGAAAATCCAGGTTGTTCCGCGAAAAAATCAACAGCCCGCGAACCCCAGCCAAAACAAGGCACAATCCAACGGCGAGCAAATGACCCGAAAAATGCCGCGAAACGTTCGGAGCACCCTAGCGGCCGAGAAAATCCAGGTTGTTCCGCGAAAAAATCAACAGCCCGCGAACCCCAGCCAAAACAAGGCACAATCCAACTGCGAGCAAATGAACCGAAAAATGCCGCGAAACGTTCGGAGCACCCTAGCGGCCGAGAAAATCCAGGTTGTTCCGCGAAAAAATCAACAGCCCGCGAACCCCAGCCAAAACAAGGCACAATCCAACTGCGAGCAAATGACCCAAAAAATGGCGCGAAACGTTCGGAGCACCCTAGCGGCCGAGAAAATCCAGGTTGTTCCGCGAAAAAATCAACAGCCCGCGAACCCCAGCCAAAACAAGGCACAATCCAACGGCGAGCAAATGACCCGAAAAATGACGCGAAACGTTCGGAGCACCCTAGCGGCTGAGAAAATCCAGGTAGTTCCGCGAAAAAATCAACAGCCCGCGAACCCCCGCCAAAACAAGGCACAATCCAACTGCGAGCAAATGAACCGAAAAATGCCGCGAAACGTTCGGAGCACCCTAGCGGCCGAGAAAATCCACTTTTTTACGCGAAAAAATCAACACCCCGCGAAAGCCAGCCAAAACAAGGCACAATCCAACGGCGAGAAAATGACCCGAAAAATGGCACGAAACGTTCGGAGCACCCTAGCGGCCGAGAAAATCCAGGTTGTTCCGCGATAAAATCAACAGCCCGCGAACCCCAGCCAAAACAAGGCACAATCCAACTGCGAGCAAATGACCTGAAAAATGCCGCGAAACGTTCGGAGCACCCTAGCGGCCGAGAAAATCCAGGTTGTTCCGCGAAAAAATCAACAGCCCACGAACTCCAGCCATAACAAGGCACAATCCAACTGCGAGCAAATGACCCGAAAAATGGCGCGAAACGTTCGGAGCACCCTAGCGGCCGAGAAAATCCAGGTTGTTCCGCGAAAAAATCAACAGCCCGCGAACACCAGCCAAAACAAGGCACAATCCAACTGCGAGCAAATGACCCGAAAAATGCCGCGAAACGTTCGGAGCACACTAGCGGCCGAGAAACTCCAGGTTGTTCCGCGAAAAAATCAACAGCCCGCGAACCCCAGCCAAAACAAGGCACAATCCAACTGCGAGCAAATGACCCAAAAAATGGCGCGAAACGTTCGGAGCACCCTAGCGGCCGAGAAAATCCAGGTTGTTCCGCGAAAAAATCAACAGCCCGCGAACCCCAGCCAAAACAAGGCACAATCCAACTGCGAGCAAATGACCCGAAAAATGCCGCGAAACGTTCGGAGCACACTAGCGGCCGAGAAAATCCAGGTTGTTCCGCGAAAAAATCAACAGCCCGCGAACCCCAGCCAAAACAAGGCACAATCCAACTGCGAGCAAATGACCCGAAAAATGCCGCGAAACGTTCGGAGCACCCTAGCGGCTGAGAAAATCCAGGTAGTTCCGCGAAAAAATCAACAGCCCGCGAACCCCAGCAAAAACAAGGCACAATCCAACTGCGAGCAAATGACCCGAAAAATGGCGCGAAACGTTCGGAGCACCCTAGCGGCCGAGAAAATCCAGGTTGTTCCGCGAAAAAATCAACAGCCCACGAACTCCAGCCATAACAAGGCACAATCCAACTGCGAGCAAATGACCCGAAAAATGGCGCGAAACGTTCGGAGCACCCTAGCGGCCGAGAAAATCCAGGTTGTTCCGCGAAAAAATCAACAGCCCGCGAACCCCAGCCAAAACAAGGCACAATCCAACTGCGAGCAAATGACCCGAAAAATGCCGCGAAACGTTCGGAGCACCCTAGCGGCCGAGAAAATCCAGGTTGTTCCGCGAAAAAATCAACAGCCCGCGAACCCCAGCCAAAACAAGGCACAATCCAACTGCGAGCAAATGACCCAAAAAATGGCGCGAAACGTTCGGAGCACCCTAGCGGCCGAGAAAATCCAGGTTGTTCCGCGAAAAAATCAACAGCCCGCGAACCCCAGCCAAAACAAGGCACAATCCAACTGCGAGCAAATGACCCGAAAAATGCCGCGAAACGTTCGGAGCACACTAGCGGCCGAGAAAATCCAGGTTGTTCCGCGAAAAAATCAACAGCCCGCGAACCCCAGCCAAAACAAGGCACAATCCAACTGCGAGCAAATGACCCGAAAAATGCCGCGAAACGTTCGGAGCACCCTAGCGGCCGAGAAAATCCAGGTAGTTCCGCGAAAAAATCAACAGCCCGCGAACCCCAGCAAAAACAAGGCACAATCCAACTGCGAGCAAATGACCCGAAAAATGGCGCGAAACGTTCGGAGCACCCTAGCGGCCGAGAAAATCCAGGTTGTTCCGCGAAAAAATCAACAGCCCGCGAACCCCAGCCAAAACAAGGCACAATCCAACTGCGAGCAAATGACCCGAAAAATGCCGCGAAACGTTCGGAGCACCCTAGCGGCCGAGAAAATCCAGGTTGTTCCGCGAAAAAATCAACAGCCCGCGAACCCCAGCCAAAACAAGGCACAATCCAACTGCGAGCAAATTACCCGATAAATGACGCGAAACGTTCGGAGCACCCTAGCGGCCGAGAAAATCCAGGTTGTTCCGCGAAAAAAGCAACAGCCCGCGAACCCCAGCCAAAACAAGGCACAATCCAACTGCGAGCAAATGACCCGAAAAATGCCGCGAAACGTTCGGAGCACCCTAGCGGCCGAGAAAATCCAGGTTGTTCCGCGAAAAAAGCAACAGCCCGCGAACCCCAGCCAAAACAAGGCACAATCCAACTGCGAGCAAATGACCCGAAAAATGCCGCGAAACGTTCGGAGCACCCTAGCGGCCGAGAAAATCCACTTTTTTCCGCGAAAAAATCAACACCCCGCGAACGCCAGCCAAAACAAGGCACAATCCAACGGCGAGCAAATGACCCGAAAAATGCCGCGAAACGTTCGGAGCACCCTAGCGGCTGAGAAAATCCAGGTTGTTCCGCGAAAAAATCAACAGCCCGCGAACCCCAGCCAAAACAAGGCACAATCCAACTGCGAGCAAATGACCTGAAAAATGCCGCGAAACGTTCGGAGCACCCTAGCGGCCGAGGAAACCCAGTTTTTTCCGCGAAAAAATCAAAAGCTCGCGAACGCCAGCCAAAACAAGGCACAATCCAACGGCGAGAAAATGACCCGAAAAATGGCACGAAACGTTCGGAGCACCCTAGCGGCCGAGAAAATCCAGGTTGTTCCGCGAAAAAATCAACAGCCCGCGAACCCCAGCCAAAACAAGGCACAATCCAACTGCGAGCAAATGACCCGAAAAATGCCGCGAAACGTTCGGAGCACACTAGCGGCCGAGAAAATCCAGGTTGTTCCGCGAAAAAATCAACAGCCCGCGAACCCCAGCCAAAACAAGGCACAATCCAACTGCGAGCAAATGACCCGAAAAATGCCGCGAAACGTTCGGAGCACCCTAGCGGCTGAGAAAATCCAGGTAGTTCCGCGAAAAAATCAACAGCCCGCGAACCCCAGCAAAAACAAGGCACAATCCAACTGCGAGCAAATGACCCGAAAAATGGCGCGAAACGTTCGGAGCACCCTAGCGGCCGAGAAAATCCAGGTTGTTCCGCGAAAAAATCAACAGCCCGCGAGCCCCAGCCAAAACAAGGCACAATCCAACTGCGAGCAAATGACCCGAAAAATGCCGCGAAACGTTCGGAGCACCCTAGCGGCCGAGAAAATCCACTTTTTTACGCGAAAAAATCAACACCCCGCGAAAGCCAGCCAAAACAAGGCACAATCCAACGGCGAGAAAATGACCCGAAAAATGGCACGAAACGTTCGGAGCACCCTAGCGGCCGAGAAAATCCAGGTTGTTCCGCGAAAAAATCAACAGCCCGCGAACCCCAGCCAAAACAAGGCACAATCCAACTGCGAGCAAATGACCCGAAAAATGCCGCGAAACGTTCGGAGCACACTAGCGGCCGAGAAAATCCAGGTTGTTCCGCGAAAAAATCAACAGCCCGCGAACCCCAGCCAAAACAAGGCACAATCCAACTGCGAGCAAATGACCCGAAAAATGCCGCGAAACGTTCGGAGCACCCTAGCGGCTGAGAAAATCCAGGTAGTTCCGCGAAAAAATCAACAGCCCGCGAACCCCAGCAAAAACAAGGCACAATCCAACTGCGAGCAAATGACCCGAAAAATGGCGCGAAACGTTCGGAGCACCCTAGCGGCCGAGAAAATCCAGGTTGTTCCGCGAAAAAATCAACAGCCCACGAACTCCAGCCATAACAAGGCACAATCCAACTGCGAGCAAATGACCCGAAAAATGGCGCGAAACGTTCGGAGCACCCTAGCGGCCGAGAAAATCCACTTTTTTACGCGAAAAAATCAACACCCCGCGAAAGCCAGCCAAAACAAGTCACAATCCAACTGCGAGCAATTAACCGAAAAATGGCGCAAAACGCTCGGAGCACCCTAGCGGCCGAGAAAATCCAGTTTTTTCCGCGAAAAAATCAAAAGCCCGCGAACGCCAGCCAAAACAAGTCACAATCCAACTGCGAGAAAATGACCCGAAAAATGGCACGAAACGTTCGGAGCACCCTAGCGGCCGAGAAAATCCAGGTTGTTCCGCGAAAAAATCAACAGCCCGCGAACCCCAGCCAAAACAAGGCACAATCCAACTGCGAGCAAATGACCCGAAAAATGCCGCGAAACGTTCGGAGCACACTAGCGGCCGAGAAAATCCAGGTTGTTCCGCGAAAAAATCAACAGCCCGCGAACCCCAGCCAAAACAAGGCACAATCCAACTGCGAGCAAATGACCCGAAAAATGCCGCGAAACGTTCGGAGCACCCTAGCGGCCGAGAAAATCCAGGTTGTTCCGCGAAAAAATCAACAGCCCACGAACTCCAGCCATAACAAGGCACAATCCAACTGCGAGCAAATGACCCGAAAAATGGCGCGAAACGTTCGGAGCACCCTAGCGGCCGAGAAAATCCACTTTTTTACGCGAAAAAATCAACACCCCGCGAAAGCCAGCCAAAACAAGGCACAATCCAACGGCGAGAAAATGACCCGAAAAATGCCGCGAAACGTTCGGAGCACCCTAGCGGCCGAGAAAATCCACTTTTTTCCGCGAAAAAATCAACACCCCGCGAACGCCAGCCAAAACAAGGCACAATCCAACGGCGAGCAAATGACCCGAAAAATGCCGCGAAACGTTCGGAGCACCCTAGCGGCTGAGAAAATCCAGGTTGTTCCGCGAAAAAATCAACAGCCCGCGAACCCCAGCCAAAACAAGGCACAATCCAACTGCGAGCAAATGACCTGAAAAATGCCGCGAAACGTTCGGAGCACCCTAGCGGCCGAGGAAACCCAGTTTTTTCCGCGAAAAAATCAAAAGCTCGCGAACGCCAGCCAAAACAAGGCACAATCCAACGGCGAGAAAATGACCCGAAAAATGGCACGAAACGTTCGGAGCACCCTAGCGGCCGAGAAAATCCAGGTTGTTCCGCGAAAAAATCAACAGCCCGCGAGCCCCAGCCAAAACAAGGCACAATCCAACTGCGAGCAAATGACCCGAAAAATGCCGCGAAACGTTCGGAGCACCCTAGCGGCCGAGAAAATCCACTTTTTTACGCGAAAAAATCAACACCCCGCGAAAGCCAGCCAAAACAAGGCACAATCCAACGGCGAGAAAATGACCCGAAAAATGGCACGAAACGTTCGGAGCACCCTAGCGGCCGAGAAAATCCAGGTTGTTCCGCGAAAAAATCAACAGCCCGCGAACCCCAGCCAAAACAAGGCACAATCCAACTGCGAGCAAATGACCCGAAAAATGCCGCGAAACGTTCGGAGCACACTAGCGGCCGAGAAAATCCAGGTTGTTCCGCGAAAAAATCAACAGCCCGCGAACCCCAGCCAAAACAAGGCACAATCCAACTGCGAGCAAATGACCCGAAAAATGCCGCGAAACGTTCGGAGCACCCTAGTGGCCGAGGAAATCCAGGTTGTTCCGCGAAAAAATCAACAGCCCACGAACTCCAGCCATAACAAGGCACAATCCAACTGCGAGCAAATGACCCGAAAAATGGCGCGAAACGTTCGGAGCACCCTAGCGGCCGAGAAAATCCACTTTTTTACGCGAAAAAATCAACACCCCGCGAAAGCCAGCCAAAACAAGGCACAATCCAACGGCGAGAAAATGACCCGAAAAATGCCGCGAAACGTTCGGAGCACCCTAGCGGCCGAGAAAATCCAGGTTGTTCCGCGAAAAAATCAACAGCCCGCGAACCCCAGCCAAAACAAGGCACAATCCAACTGCGAGCAAATGACCCGAAAAATGCCGCGAAACGTTCGGAGCACACTAGCGGCCGAGAAAATCCAGGTTGTTCCGCGAAAAAATCAACAGCCCGCGAACCCCAGCCAAAACAAGGCACAATCCAACTGCGAGCAAATGACCCAAAAAATGGCGCGAAACGTTCGGAGCACCCTAGCGGCCGAGAAAATCCAGGTTGTTCCGCGAAAAAATCAACAGCCCGCGAACCCCAGCCAAAACAAGGCACAATCCAACTGCGAGCAAATGACCCGAAAAATGCCGCGAAACGTTCGGAGCACACTAGCGGCCGAGAAAATCCAGGTTGTTCCGCGAAAAAATCAACAGCCCGCGAACCCCAGCCAAAACAAGGCACAATCCAACTGCGAGCAAATGACCCGAAAAATGCCGCGAAACGTTCGGAGCACCCTAGCGGCTGAGAAAATCCAGGTAGTTCCGCGAAAAAATCAACAGCCCGCGAACCCCAGCAAAAACAAGGCACAATCCAACTGCGAGCAAATGACCCGAAAAATGGCGCGAAACGTTCGGAGCACCCTAGCGGCCGAGAAAATCCACTTTTTTACGCGAAAAAATCAACACCCCGCGAAAGCCAGCCAAAACAAGGCACAATCCAACGGCGAGAAAATGACCCGAAAAATGCCGCGAAACGTTCGGAGCACCCTAGCGGCCGAGAAAATCCACTTTTTTACGCGAAAAAATCAACACCCCGCGAAAGCCAGCCAAAACAAGTCACAATCCAACTGCGAGCAATTAACCGAAAAATGGCGCAAAACGTTCGGAGCACCCTAGCGGCCGAGAAAATCCAGTTTTTTCCGCGAAAAAATCAAAAGCCCGCGAACGCCAGCCAAAACAAGTCACAATCCAACTGCGAGAAAATGACCCGAAAAATGGCACGAAACGTTCGGAGCACCCTAGCGGCCGAGAAAATCCAGGTTGTTCCGCGAAAAAATCAACAGCCCGCGAACCCCAGCCAAAACAAGGCACAATCCAACTGCGAGCAAATGACCCGAAAAATGCCGCGAAACGTTCGGAGCACACTAGCGGCCGAGAAAATCCAGGTTGTTCCGCGAAAAAATCAACAGCCCGCGAACCCCAGCCAAAACAAGGCACAATCCAACTGCGAGCAAATGACCCGAAAAATGCCGCGAAACGTTCGGAGCACCCTAGCGGCCGAGAAAATCCAGGTTGTTCCGCGAAAAAATCAACAGCCCACGAACTCCAGCCATAACAAGGCACAATCCAACTGCGAGCAAATGACCCGAAAAATGGCGCGAAACGTTCGGAGCACCCTAGCGGCCGAGAAAATCCACTTTTTTACGCGAAAAAATCAACACCCCGCGAAAGCCAGCCAAAACAAGGCACAATCCAACGGCGAGAAAATGACCCGAAAAATGCCGCGAAACGTTCGGAGCACCCTAGCGGCCGAGAAAATCCACTTTTTTCCGCGAAAAAATCAACACCCCGCGAACGCCAGCCAAAACAAGGCACAATCCAACGGCGAGCAAATGACCCGAAAAATGCCGCGAAACGTTCGGAGCACCCTAGCGGCTGAGAAAATCCAGGTTGTTCCGCGAAAAAATCAACAGCCCGCGAACCCCAGCCAAAACAAGGCACAATCCAACTGCGAGCAAATGACCTGAAAAATGCCGCGAAACGTTCGGAGCACCCTAGCGGCCGAGGAAACCCAGTTTTTTCCGCGAAAAAATCAAAATCTCGCGAACGCAAGCAAAAACAAGTCACAATCCAACTGCGAGCAATTAACTGAAAAATGGCGCAAAACGTTCGGAGCAGCCTAGCGGCCGAGAAAATCCAGTTTTTTCCGCGAAAAAATCAAAAGCCCGCGAACCCCAGCCAAAACAAGGCACAATCCAACTGCGAGCAAGTGACCCGAAAAATGGCGCAAAACGTTCGGAGCACCCTAGTGGCCGAGGAAATCCAGGTTGTTCCGCGAAAAAATCAACAGCCCACGAACTCCAGCCATAACAAGGCACAATCCAACTGCGAGCAAATGACCCGAAAAATGGCGCGAAACGTTCGGAGCACCCTAGCGGCCGAGAAAATCCACTTTTTTACGCGAAAAAATCAACACCCCGCGAAAGCCAGCCAAAACAAGGCACAATCCAACGGCGAGAAAATGACCCGAAAAATGCCGCGAAACGTTCGGAGCACCCTAGCGGCCGAGAAAATCCAGGTTGTTCCGCGAAAAAATCAACAGCCCGCGAACCCCAGCCAAAACAAGGCACAATCCAACTGCGAGCAAATGACCCGAAAAATGCCGCGAAACGTTCGGAGCACACTAGCGGCCGAGAAAATCCAGGTTGTTCCGCGAAAAAATCAACAGCCCGCGAACCCCAGCCAAAACAAGGCACAATCCAACTGCGAGCAAATGACCCAAAAAATGGCGCGAAACGTTCGGAGCACCCTAGCGGCCGAGAAAATCCAGGTTGTTCCGCGAAAAAATCAACAGCCCGCGAACCCCAGCCAAAACAAGGCACAATCCAACTGCGAGCAAATGACCCGAAAAATGCCGCGAAACGTTCGGAGCACACTAGCGGCCGAGAAAATCCAGGTTGTTCCGCGAAAAAAGCAACAGCCCGCGAACCCCAGCCAAAACAAGGCACAATCCAACTGCGAGCAAATGACCCGAAAAATGCCGCGAAACGTTCGGAGCACCCTAGCGGCCGAGAAAATCCACTTTTTTCCGCGAAAAAATCAACACCCCGCGAACCCCAGCAAAAACAAGGCACAATCCAACTGCGAGCAAATGACCCGAAAAATGGCGCGAAACGTTCGGAGCACCCTAGCGGCCGAGAAAATCCAGGTTGTTCCGCGAAAAAATCAACAGCCCACGAACTCCAGCCATAACAAGGCACAATCCAACTGCAAGCAAATGACCCGAAAAATGGCGCGAAACGTTCGGAGCACCCTAGCGGCCGAGAAAATCCAGGTTGTTCCGCGAAAAAATCAACAGCCCGCGAACCCCAGCAAAAACAAGGCACAATCCAACTGCGAGCAAATGACCCGAAAAATGCCGCGAAACGTTCGGAGCACCCTAGCGGCCGAGAAAATCCAGGTTGTTCCGCGAAAAAATCAACAGCCCGCGAACCCCAGCCAAAACAAGGCACAATCCAACTGCGAGCAAATGACCCAAAAAATGGCGGGAAACGTTCGGAGCACCCTAGCGGCCGAGAAAATCCAGGTTGTTCCGCGAAAAAATCAACAGCCCGCGAACCCCAGCCAAAACAAGGCACAATCCAACTGCGAGCAAATGACCCAAAAAATGGCGGGAAACGTTCGGAGCACCCTAGCGGCCGAGAAAATCCAGGTTGTTCCGCGAAAAAATCAACAGCCCGCGAACCCCAGCCAAAACAAGGCACAATCCAACTGCGAGCAAATGACCCGAAAAATGCCGCGAAACGTTCGGAGCACCCTAGCGGCCGAGAAAATCCAGGTTGTTCCGCGAAAAAAGCAACAGCCCGCGAACCCCAGCCAAAACAAGGCACAATCCAACTGCGAGCAAATGACCCGATAAATGACGCGAAACGTTCGGAGCACCCTAGCGGCCGAGAAAATCCAGGTTGTTCCGCGAAAAAAGCAACAGCCCGCGAACCCCAGCCAAAACAAGGCACAATCCAACTGCGAGCAAATGACCCGAAAAATGCCGCGAAACGTTCGGAGCACCCTAGCGGCCGAGAAAATCCAGGTTGTTCCGCGAAAAAAGCAACAGCCCGCGAACCCCAGCCAAAACAAGGCACAATCCAACGGCGAGCAAATGACCCGAAAAATGCCGCGAAACGTTCGGAGCACCCTAGCGGCCGAGAAAATCCAGGTTGTTCCGCGAAAAAATCAACAGCCCGCGAACCCCAGCCAAAACAAGGCACAATCCAACTGCGAGCAAATGACCTGAAAAATGCCGCGAAACGTTCGGAGCACCCTAGCGGCCGAGGAAATCCAGTTTTTTCCGCGAAAAAATCAAAAGCTCGCGAACGCCATCCAAAACAAGTCACAATCCAACTGCGAGCAAGTGACCCGAAAAATGGCGCAAAACGTTCGGAGCAGCCTAGTGGCCGAGGAAATCCAGGTTGTTCCGCGAAAAAATCAACAGCCCGCGAACCCCAGCCAAAACAAGGCACAATCCAACTGCGAGCAAATTACCCGAAAAATGGCGCGAAACGTTCGGAGCAGCCTAGTGGCCGAGGAAATCCAGTTTTTTCCGCGAAAAAATCAAAAGCTCGCGAACGCCAGCCAAAACAAGTCACAATCCAACTGCGAGCAAGTGACCCGAAAAATGGCGCAAAACGTTCGGAGCACCCTAGCGGCCGAGGAAATCCAGTTTTTTCCGCGAAAAAATCAAAAGCTCGCGAACGCCATCCAAAACAAGTCACAATCCAACTGCGAGCAAGTGACCCGAAAAATGGCGCAACACGTTCGGAGCACCCTAGCGGCCGAGGAAATCCAGTTTTTTCCGCGAAAAAATCAAAAGCTCGCGAACGCCATCCAAAACAAGTCACAATCCAACTGCGAGCAAGTGACCCGAAAAATGGCGCAAAACGTTCGGAGCAGCCTAGTGGCCGAGGAAATCCAGTTTTTTCCGCGAAAAAATCAAAAGCTCGCGAACGCCAGCCAAAACAAGTCACAATCCAACTGCGAGCAAATGACCCGAAAAATGGCGCAACACGTTCGGAGCACCCTAGCGGCCGAGAAAATCCAGTTTTTTCCGCGAAAAAATCAAAAGCTCGCGAACGCCAGCCAAAACAAGTCACAATCCAACTGCGAGCAAGTGACCCGAAAAATGGCGCAAAACGTTCGGAGCACCCTAGCGGCCGAGAAAATCCAGTTTTTTACGCGAAAAAGTCAAAATCTCGCGAACGCCAGCAAAAACAAGTCACAATCCAACTGCGAGCAATTAACCGAAAAATGGCGCAAAACGTTCGGAGCACCCTAGTGGCCGAGAAAATCCAGTTTTTTCCGCGAAAAAATCAAAAGCCCGCGAACGCCAGCCAAAACAAGTCACAATCCAACTGCGAGCAAATGACCCGAAAAATGGCGCAAAACGTTCGGAGCACCCTAACGGCCGAGAAAATCCAGTTTTTTCCGCGAAAAAGTCAAAAGCTCGCGAACGCTAGCAAAAACAAGTCACAATCCAACTGCGAGCAATTAACCGAAAAATGGCGCAAAACGTTCGGAGCACCCTAGCGGCCGAGAAAATCCAGTTTTTTCCGCGAAAAAATCAAAAGCCCGCGAACGCCAGCCAAAACAAGTCACAATCCAACTGCGAGCAAATGACCCGAAAAATGGCGCAAAACGTTCGGAGCACCCTAGCGGCCGAGAAAATCCAGTTTTACGCGAAAAAATCAAAAGCTCGCGAACGCCAGCCAAAACAAGTCACAATCCAACTGCGAGCAAATGACCCGAAAAATGGCGCAAAACGTTCGGAGCACCCTAGCGGCCGAGAAAATCCAGGTTGTTCCGCGAAAAAATCAACAGCCCGCGAACCCCAGCCAAAACAAGGCACAATCCAACTGCGAGCAAATGACCCGAAAAATGCCGCGAAACGTTCGGAGCACCCTAGCGGCCGAGAAAATCCAGGTTGTTCCGCGAAAAAATCAACAGCCCGCGAACCCCAGCCAAAACAAGGCACAATCCAACTGCGAGCAAATGACCCGATAAATGACGCGAAACGTTCGGCGCACCCTAGCGGCCGAGAAAATCCAGGTTGTTCCGCGAAAAAAGCAACAGCCCGCGAACCCCAGCCAAAACAAGGCACAATCCAACTGCGAGCAAATGACCCGAAAAATGCCGCGAAACGTTCGGAGCACCCTAGCGGCCGAGAAAATCTACTTTTTTCCGCGAAAAAATCAACACCCCGCGAACGCCAGCCAAAACAAGGCACAATCCAACGGCGAGCAAATGACCCGAAAAATGCCGCGAAACGTTCGGAGCACCCTAGCGGCTGAGAAAATCCAGGTTGTTCCGCGAAAAAATCAACAGCCCGCGAACCCCAGCCAAAACAAGGCACAATCCAACTGCGAGCAAATGACCCGAAAAATGGCGCGAAACGTTCGGAGCACCCTAGCGGCCGAGGAAATCCAGTTTTTTCCGCGAAAAAATCAAAAGCTCGCGAACGCCAGCCAAAACAAGTCACAATCCAACTGCGAGCAAATGACCCGAAAAATGGCGCAAAACGTTCGGAGCACCCTAGCGGCCGAGAAAATCCAGTTTTTTCCGCGAAAAAGTCAAAAGCTCGCGAACGCTAGCAAAAACAAGTCACAATCCAACTGCGAGCAATTAACCGAAAAATGGCGCAAAACGTTCGGAGCAGCCTAGCGGCCGAGAAAATCCAGTTTTTTTCGCGAAAAAATCAAAAGCCCGCGAACGCCAGCCAAAACAAGTCACAATCCAACTGCGAGCAAATGACCCGAAAAATGGCGCAAAACGTTCGGAGCACCCTAGCGGCCGAGAAAATCCAGTTTGTTCCGCGAAAAAATCAAAAGCTCGCGAACGCCAGCCAAAACTAGTCACAATCCAACTGCGAGCAAATGACCCGAAAAATGGCGCAAAACGTTCGGAGCACCCTAGCGGCCGAGAAAATCCAGTTTTTTCCGCGAAAAAATCAAAAGCTCGCGAACGCCAGCCAAAACTAGTCACAATCCAACTGCGAGCAAGTGACCCGAAAAATGGCGCAAAACGTTCGGAGCACCCTAGCGGCCGAGAAAATCCAGTTTTTTCCGCGAAAAAATCAAAAGCTCGCGAACGCCTGCCAAAACAAGTCACAATCCAACTGCGAGCAAGTGACCCGAAAAATGGCGCAAAACGTTCGGAGCACCCTAGCGGCCGAGAAAATCCAGTTTTTTCCGCGAAAAAATCAAAAGCTCGCGAACGCCAGCCAAAACAAGTCTTAATCCAACTGCGAGCAAATGACCCGAAAAATGGCGCAAAACGTTCGGAGCACCCTAGCGGCCGAGGAAATCCAGTTTTTTCCGCGAAAAAATCAAAAGCCCGCGAACGCCAGCCAAAACTAGTCACAATCCAACTGCGAGCAAGTGACCCGAAAAATGGCGCAAAACGTTCGGAGCACCCTAGCGGCCGAGAAAATCCAGTTTTTTCCGCGAAAAAATCAAAAGCTCGCGAACGCCAGCCAAAACTAGTCACAATCCAACTGCGATCAAGTGACCCGAAAAATGGCGCAAAACGTTCGGAGCAGCCTAGCGGCCGAGGAAATCCAGTTTGTTCCGCGAAAAAATCAAAAGCTCGCGAACGCCATCCAAAACAAGTCACAATCCAACTGCGAGCAAGTGACCCGAAAAATGGCGCAAAACGTTCGGAGCAGCCTAGCGGCCGAGGAAATCTAGTTTTTTCCGCGACAAAATCAAAAGCTCGCGAACGCCAGCCAAAACAAGTCACAATCCAACTGCGAGCAAGTGACCCGAAAAATGGCGCAAAACGTTCGGAGCACCCTAGCGGCCGAGAAAATCCAGTTTTTTACGCGAAAAAGTCAAAATCTCGCGAACGCAAGCAAAAACAAGTCACAATCCAACTGCGAGCAATTAACTGAAAAATGGCGCAAAACGTTCGGAGCAGCCTAGCGGCCGAGAAAATCCAGTTTTTTCCGCGAAAAAATCAAAAGCCCGCGAACGCCAGCCAAAACAAGTCACAATCCAACTGCGAGCAAATGACCCGAAAAATGGCGCAAAACGTTCGGAGCACCCTAACGGCCGAGAAAATCAAGTTTTTTCCGCGAAAAAGTCAAAAGCTCGCGAACGCCAGCCAAAACAAGTCACAATCCAACTGCGAGCAATTAACCGAAAAATGGCGCAAAACGTTCGGAGCACCCTAGCGGCCGAGAAAATCCAGGTTGTTCCGCGAAAAAATCAACAGCCCGCGAACCCCAGCCAAAACAAGGCACAATCCAACTGCGAGCAAATGACCCGAAAAATGCCGCGAAACGTTCGGAGCACCCTAGCGGCCGAGAAAATCCAGGTTGTTCCGCGAAAAAATCAACAGCCCGCGAACCCCAGCCAAAACAAGGCACAATCCAACTGCGAGCAAATGACCCGATAAATGACGCGAAACGTTCGGCGCACCCTAGCGGCCGAGAAAATCCAGGTTGTTCCGCGAAAAAAGCAACAGCCCGCGAACCCCAGCCAAAACAAGGCACAATCCAACTGCGAGCAAATGACCCGAAAAATGCCGCGAAACGTTCGGAGCACCCTAGCGGCCGAGAAAATCCACTTTTTTCCGCGAAAAAATCAACACCCCGCGAACGCCAGCCAAAACAAGGCACAATCCAACGGCGAGCAAATGACCCGAAAAATGCCGCGAAACGTTCGGAGCACCCTAGCGGCTGAGAAAATCCAGGTTGTTCCGCGAAAAAATCAACAGCCCGCGAACCCCAGCCAAAACAAGGCACAATCCAACTGCGAGCAAATGACCTGAAAAATGCCGCGAAACGTTCGGAGCACCCTAGCGGCCGAGAAAATCCAGGTTGTTCCGCGAAAAAATCAACAGCCCGCGAACCCCAGCCAAAACAAGGCACAATCCAACTGCGAGCAAATGACCCGAAAAATGGCGCGAAACGTTCGGAGCACCCTAGCGGCCGAGGAAATCCAGTTTTTTCCGCGAAAAAATCAAAAGCTCGCGAACGCCAGCCAAAACAAGTCACAATCCAACTGCGAGCAAATGACCCGAAAAATGGCGCAAAACGTTCGGAGCACCCTAGCGGCCGAGAAAATCCAGTTTTTTCCGCGAAAAAGTCAAAAGCTCGCGAACGCTAGCAAAAACAAGTCACAATCCAACTGCGAGCAATTAACCGAAAAATGGCGCAAAACGTTCGGAGCAGCCTAGCGGCCGAGAAAATCCAGTTTTTTCCGCGAAAAAATCAAAAGCTCGCGAACGCCAGCCAAAACTAGTCACAATCCAACTGCGAGCAAGTGACCCGAAAAATGGCGCAAAACGTTCGGAGCAGCCTAGCGGCCGAGGAAATCTAGTTTTTTCCGCGACAAAATCAAAAGCTCGCGAACGCCAGCCAAAACAAGTCACAATCCAACTGCGAGCAAGTGACCCGAAAAATGGCGCAAAACGTTCGGAGCACCCTAGCGGCCGAGGAAATCCAGTTTTTTCCGCGAAAAAATCAAAAGCCCGCGAACGCCAGCCAAAACTAGTCACAATCCAACTGCGAGCAAGTGACCCGAAAAATGGCGCAAAACGTTCGGAGCACCCTAGCGGCCGAGAAAATCCAGTTTTTTCCGCGAAAAAATCAAAAGCTCGCGAACGCCAGCCAAAACAAGTCACAATCCAACTGCGAGCAAATGACCCGAAAAATGGCGCAAAACGTTCGGAGCACCCTAGCGGCCGAGAAAATCCAGTTTTTTCCGCGAAAAAGTCAAAAGCTCGCGAACGCTAGCAAAAACAAGTCACAATCCAACTGCGAGCAATTAACCGAAAAATGGCGCAAAACGTTCGGAGCAGCCTAGCGGCCGAGAAAATCCAGTTTTTTCCGCGAAAAAATCAAAAGCTCGCGAACGCCAGCCAAAACTAGTCACAATCCAACTGCGAGCAAGTGACCCGAAAAATGGCGCAAAACGTTCGGAGCAGCCTAGCGGCCGAGGAAATCTAGTTTTTTCCGCGACAAAATCAAAAGCTCGCGAACGCCAGCCAAAACAAGTCACAATCCAACTGCGAGCAAGTGACCCGAAAAATGGCGCAAAACGTTCGGAGCACCCTAGCGGCCGAGGAAATCCAGTTTTTTCCGCGAAAAAATCAAAAGCCCGCGAACGCCAGCCAAAACTAGTCACAATCCAACTGCGAGCAAGTGACCCGAAAAATGGCGCAAAACGTTCGGAGCAGCCTAGCGGCCGAGGAAATCTAGTTTTTTCCGCGACAAAATCAAAAGCTCGCGAACGCCAGCCAAAACAAGTCACAATCCAACTGCGAGCAAGTGACCCGAAAAATGGCGCAAAACGTTCGGAGCACCCTAGCGGCCGAGAAAATCCAGTTTTTTCCGCGAAAAAATCAAAAGCTCGCGAACGCCTGCCAAAACAAGTCACAATCCAACTGCGAGCAAGTGACCCGAAAAATGGCGCAAAACGTTCGGAGCACCCTAGCGGCCGAGAAAATCCAGTTTTTTCCGCGAAAAAATCAAAAGCTCGCGAACGCCAGCCAAAACAAGTCACAATCCAACTGCGAGCAAATGACCCGAAAAATGGCGCAAAACGTTCGGAGCACCCTAGCGGCCGAGGAAATCCAGTTTTTTCCGCGAAAAAATCAAAAGCCCGCGAACGCCAGCCAAAACTAGTCACAATCCAACTGCGAGCAAGTGACCCGAAAAATGGCGCAAAACGTTCGGAGCACCCTAGCGGCCGAGAAAATCCAGTTTTTTCCGCGAAAAAATCAAAAGCTCGCGAACGCCAGCCAAAACTAGTCACAATCCAACTGCGATCAAGTGACCCGAAAAATGGCGCAAAACGTTCGGAGCAGCCTAGCGGCCGAGGAAATCCAGTTTGTTCCGCGAAAAAATCAAAAGCTCGCGAACGCCATCCAAAACAAGTCACAATCCAACTGCGAGCAAGTGACCCGAAAAATGGCGCAAAACGTTCGGAGCAGCCTAGCGGCCGAGGAAATCTAGTTTTTTCCGCGACAAAATCAAAAGCTCGCGAACGCCAGCCAAAACAAGTCACAATCCAACTGCGAGCAAGTGACCCGAAAAATGGGGCAAAACGTTCGGAGCACCCTAGCGGCCGAGAAAATCCAGTTTTTTACGCGAAAAAGTCAAAATCTCGCGAACGCAAGCAAAAACAAGTCACAATCCAACTGCGAGCAATTAACTGAAAAATGGCGCAAAACGTTCGGAGCAGCCTAGCGGCCGAGAAAACCCAGTTTTTTCCGCGAAAAAATCAAAAGCCCGCGAACGCCAGCCAAAACAAGTCACAATCCAACTGCGAGCAAATGACCCGAAAAATGGCGCAAAACGTTCGGAGCACCCTAGCGGCCGAGAAAATCCAGTTTTTTCCGCGAAAAAATCAAAAGCTCGCGAACGCCAGCCAAAACTAGTCACAATCCAACTGCGAGCAAGTGACCCGAAAAATGGCGCAAAACGTTCGGAGCACCCTAGCGGCCGAGAAAATCCAGTTTTTTTCGCGAAAAAATCAAAAGCTCGCGAACGCCTGCCAAAACAAGTCACAATCCAACTGCGAGCAAGTGACCCGAAAAATGGCGCAAAACGTTCGGAGCACCCTAGCGGCCGAGAAAATCCAGTTTTTTCCGCGAAAAAATCAAAAGCTCGCGAACGCCAGCCAAAACAAGTCACAATCCAACTGCGAGCAAATGACCCGAAAAATGGCGCAAAACGTTCGGAGCACCCTAGCGGCCGAGGAAATCCAGTTTTTTCCGCGAAAAAATCAAAAGCCCGCGAACGCCAGCCAAAACTAGTCACAATCCAACTGCGAGCAAGTGACCCGAAAAATGGCGCAAAACGTTCGGAGCACCCTAGCGGCCGAGAAAATCCAGTTTTTTCCGCGAAAAAATCAAAAGCTCGCGAACGCCAGCCAAAACTAGTCACAATCCAACTGCGATCAAGTGACCCGAAAAATGGCGCAAAACGTTCGGAGCAGCCTAGCGGCCGAGGAAATCCAGTTTGTTCCGCTAAAAAAACAAAAGCTCGCGAACGCCATCCAAAACAAGTCACAATCCAACTGCGAGCAAGTGACCCGAAAAATGGCGCAAAACGTTCGGAGCAGCCTAGCGGCCGAGGAAATCTAGTTTTTTCCGCGACAAAATCAAAAGCTCGCGAACGCCAGCCAAAACAAGTCACAATCCAACTGCGAGCAAGTGACCCGAAAAATGGCGCAAAACGTTCGGAGCACCCTAGCGGCCGAGAAAATCCAGTTTTTTACGCGAAAAAGTCAAAATCTCGCGAACGCAAGCAAAAACAAGTCACAATCCAACTGCGAGCAATTAACTGAAAAATGGCGCAAAACGTTCGGAGCAGCCTAGCGGCCGAGAAAATCCAGTTTTTTCCGCGAAAAAATCAAAAGCCCGCGAACGCCAGCCAAAACAAGTCACAATCCAACTGCGAGCAAATGGCCCGAAAAATGGCGCAAAACGTTCGGAGCACCCTAACGGCCGAGAAAATCAAGTTTTTTCCGCGAAAAAGTCAAAAGCTCGCGAACGCCAGCCAAAACAAGTCACAATCCAACTGCGAGCAATTAACCGAAAAATGGCGCAAAACGTTCGGAGCACCCTAGCGGCCGAGAAAATCCAGTTTTTTCCGCGAAAAAATCAAAAGCCCGCGAACGCCAGCCAAAACAAGTCACAATCCAACTGCGAGAAAATGACCCGAAAAATGGCGCAAAACGTTCGGAGCACCCTAGCGGCCGAGTAAATCCAGTTTTTTCCGCGAAAAAATCAAAAGCTCGCGAACGCCAGCCAAAACAAGTCACAATCTAACTGCGAGCAAGTGACCCGAAAAATGGCGCAAAACGTTCGGAGCACCCTAGCGGCCGAGAAAATCCAGTTTTTTCAGCGAAAAAATCAAAAGCTCGCGAACGCCAGCCAAAACAAGTCACAATCCAACTGCGAGCAAATGACCCGAAAAATGGCGCAAAACGTTCGGAGCACCCTAGCGGCCGAGAAAATCCAGTTTTTTCCGCGAAAAAGTCAAAAGCTCGCGAACGCCAGCCAAAACAAGTCACAATCCAACTGCGAGCAAATGACCCGAAAAATGGCGCAAAACGTTCGGAGCACCCTAGCGGCCGAGAAAATCCTGTATTTTCCGCGAAAAAATCAAAAGCTAGCGAACGCCAGCCAAAACAAGTCACAATCAAACTGCGAGCAAGTGACCCGAAAAATGGTGCAAAACGTTCGGAGCACCCTAGCGGCCGAGAAAATCCAGTTTTTTCAGCGAAAAAATCAAAAGCTCGCGAACGCCAGCCAAAACAAGTCACAATCCAACTGCGAGCAAATGACCCGAAAAATGCCGCGAAACGTTCGGAGCACCCTAGCGGCCGAGAAAATCCAGTTTTTTCCGCGAAAAAGTCAAAAGCTCGCGAACGCCAGCAAAAACAAGTCACAATCCAACTGCGAGCAAGTGAACCGAAAAATGGCGCAAAACGTTCGGAGCACCCTAGTGGCCGAGGAAATCCAGTTTTTTCCGCGAAAAAATCAAAAGCCCGCGAACGCCAGCCAAAACTAGTCACAATCTAACTGCGAGCAAGTGACCCGAAAAATGGCGCAAAACGTTCGAAGCACCCTAGCGGCCGAGGAAATCCAGTTTTTTCCACGAAAAAATCAAAAGCTCGCGAACGCCAGCCAAAACAAGTCACAATCCAACTGCGAGCAAGTGACCCGAAAAATGGCGCAAAACGTTCGGAGCAGCCTAGCGGCCGAGAAAATCCAGTTTTTTCCGCGAAAAAATCAAAAGCTCGCGAACGCCAGCCAAAACAAGTCACAATCCAACTGCGAGCAAGTGACCCGAAAAATGACGCAAAACGTTCGGAGCACCCTAGCGGCCGAGAAAATCCAGTTTTTTTCCGCGAAAAAATCAAAAGCCCGCGAACGCCAGCCAAAACTACTCACAATCCAACTGCGAGCAAATGACCCGAAAAATGGCGCAAAACGTTCGGACCACCCTAGCGGCCGAGAAAATCCAGTTTTTTCCGCGAAAAAGTCAAAAGCTCGCGAACGCCAGCCAAAACAAGTCACAATCCAACTGCGAGCAAGTGACCCGAAAAATGGCGCAAAACGTTCGGAGCACCCTAGCGGCCGAGAAAATCCTGTTTTTCCGCGAAAAAATCAAAAGCTCGCGAACGCCAGCCAAAACAAGTCACAATCCAACTGCGAGCAAGTGACCCGAAAAATGGCGCAAAACGTTCGGAGCACCCTAGCGGCCGAGAAAATCCAGTTTTTTCAGCGAAAAAATCAAAAGCTCGCGAACGCCAGCCAAAACAAGTCACAATCCAACTGCGAGCAAATGATCCGAAAAATGGCGCAAAGCGTTCGGAGCACCCTAGCGGCCGAGAAAATCCAGTTTTTTCCGCGAAAAAATCAAAAGCCCGCGAACGCCAGCAAAAACAAGTCACAATCCAACTGCGAGCAATTAACCGAAAAATGGCGCAAAACGTTCGGAGCACCCTAGCGGCCGAGAAAATCCTGTTTTTTCCGCGAAAAAATCAAAAGCTCGCGAACGCCAGCCAAAACAAGTCACAATCCAACTGCGAGCAAGTGACGCGAAAAATGGCGCAAAACGTTCGGAGCACCCTAGCGGCCGAGAAAATCCAGCTTTTTCCGCGAAAAAATCAAAAGCTCGCGAACGCCAGCCAAAACAAGTCACAATCCAACTGCGAGCAAATGACCCGAAAAATGGCGCAAAACGTTCGGAGCACCCTAGCGGCCGAGGAAATCCAGTTTTTCCGCGAAAAAATCAAAAGCCCGCGAACGCCAGCTAAACTAGTCACAGTCCAACTGCGAGCAAGTGACCCGAAAAATGGCGCAAAACGTTCGGAGCACCCTAGCGGCCGAGGAAATCCAGTTTTTTCCGCGAAAAAATCAAAAGCCCGCGAACGCCAGCCAAAACTAGTCACAATCTAACTGCGAGCAAGTGACCCGAAAAATGGCGCAAAACGTTCGGAGCACCCTAGCGGCCGAGAAAATCCAGTTTTTTCCGCGAAAAAATCAAAAGCTCGCGAACGCCAGCCAAAACTAGTCACAATCCAACTGCGAGCAAGTGACCCGAAAAATGGCGCAAAACGTTTGGAGCACCCTAGCGGCCGAGGAAATCCAGTTTTTTCCGCGAAAAAATCAAAAGCTCGCGAACGCCAGCCAAAACAAGTCACAATCCACCTGCGAGCAAGTGACCCGAAAAATGGCGCAAAACGTTCGGAGCAGCCTAGCGGCCGAGGAAATCCAGTTTTTTTCGGGAAAAAATCAAAAGCCCGCGAACGCCAGCCAAAACTAGTCACAATCCAACTGCGAGCAAGTGACCCGCAAAATGGCGCAAAACGTTCGGAGCACCCTAGCGGCCGAGAAAATCCAGTTTTTTCCGCGAAAAAGTCAAAAGCTCGCGAACGCCAGCCAAAACAAGTCACAATCCAACTGCGAGCAAATGACCCGAAAAATGGCGCAAAATGTTCGGAGCACCCTAGCGGCCGAGGAAATCCAGTTTTTCCGCGAAAAAATCAAAAGCCCGCGAACGCCAGCCAAACTAGTCACAATCCAACTGCGAGCAAGTGACCCGAAAAATGGCGCAAAACGTTCGGAGCACCCTAGCGGCCGAGAAAATCCAGTTTTTTTAGCGAAAAAATCAAAAGCTCGCGATCCCCAGCCAAAACAAGTCACAATCCAACTGCGAGCAAGTGACCCGAAAAATGGCGCAAAACGTTCGGAGCAGCCTAGCGGCCGAGGAAATCCAGTTTTTTCCGCGAAAAAGTCAAAAGCTCGCGAACGCCAGCCAAAACAAGTCACAATCCAACTGCGAGCAAGTGACCCGAAAAATGGCGCAAAACGTTCGGAGCAGCCTAGCGGCCGAGGAAATCCAGTTTTTTCCGCGAAAAAATCAAAAGCTCGCGAACGCCAGCAAAAACAAGTCACAATCCAACTGCGAGCAATTAACCGAAAAATGGCGCAAAACGTTCGGAGCACCCTAGCGGCCGAGAAAATCTAGTTTTTTCCGCGAAAAAATCAAAAGCTCGCGAACGCCAGCCAAAACAAGTCACAATCCAACTGCGAGCAAATGACCCGAAAAATGGGGCAAAACGTTCGGAGCACCCTAGCGGCCGAGGAAATCCAGTTTTCCCGCGAAAAAATCAAAAGCCCGCGAACGCCAGGCAAAACTAGTCACAATCCAGCTGCGAGCAAGTGACCCGAAAAATGGCGCAAAACGTTCGGAGCACCCTAGCGGCCGAGGAAATCCAGTTTTTTCCGCGAAAAAATCAAAAGCCCGCGAACGCCAGCCAAAACTAGTCACAATCCAACTGCGAGCAAGTGACCCGAAAAATGGCGCAAAACGTTCGGAGCACCCTAGCGGCCGAGAAAATCCAGTTTTTTCCGCGAAAAAATCAAAAGCTCGCGAACGCCAGCCAAAGCTAGTCACAATCCAACTGCGAGCAAGTGACCCGAAAAATGGCGCAAAACGTTCGGAGCAGCCTAGCGGCCGAGAAAATCCAGTTTTTTCCGCGAAAAAATCAAAAGCCCGCGAACGCCAGCCAAAACTAGTCACAATCCAACTGCGAGCAAGTGACCCGAAAAATGGCGCAAAACGTTCGGAGCACCCTAGCGGCCGAGAAAATCCAGTTTTTTCCGCGAAAAAATCAAAAGCTCGCGAACGCCAGCCAAAACTAGTCACAATCCAACTGCGAGCAACTGACCCGAAAAATGGCGCAAAACGTTCGGAGCACCCTAGCGGCCGAGAAAATCCAGTTTTTTCCGCGAAAAAATCAAAAGCCCGCGAACGCCAGCCAAAACTAGTCACAATCCAACTGCGAGCAAATGACCCGAAAAATGCCGCGAAACGTTCGGAGCACCCTAGCGGCCGAGAAAATCCAGTTTTTTTAGCGAAAAAATCAAAAGCTCGCGATCGCCAGCCAAAACAAGTCACAATCCAACTGCGAGCAAGTGACCCGAAAAATGGCGCAAAACGTTCGGAGCAGCCTAGCGGCCGAGGAAATCCAGTTTTTTCCGCGAAAAAGTCAAAAGCTCGCGAACGCCAGCCAAAACAAGTCACAATCCAACTGCGAGCAAGTGACCCGAAAAATGGCGCAAAACGTTCGGAGCAGCCTAGCGGCCGAGGAAATCCAGTTTTTTCCGCGAAAAAATCAAAAGCTCGCGAACGCCAGCAAAAACAAGTCACAATCCAACTGCGAGCAATTAACCGAAAAATGGCGCAAAACGTTCGGAGCACCCTAGCGGCCGAGAAAATCCTGTTTTTTCCGCGAAAAAATCAAAAGCTCGCGAACGCCAGCCAAAACAAGTCACAATCCAACTGCGAGCAAATGACCCGAAAAATGGGGCAAAACGTTCGGAGCACCCTAGCGGCCGAGGAAATCCAGTTTTTTCCGCGAAAAAATCAAAAGCCCGCGAACGCCAGCCAAAACTAGTCACAATCCAACTGCGAGCAAGTGACCCGAAAAATGGCGCAAAACGTTCGGAGCACCCTAGCGGCCGAGAAAATCCAGTTTTTTCCGCGAAAAAATCAAAAGCTCGCGAACGCCAGCCAAAACTAGTTACAATCCAACTGCGAGCAAGTGACCCGAAAAATGGCGCAAAACGTTCGGAGCACCCTAGCGGCCGAGAAAATCCAGTTTTTTCCGCGAAAAAATCAAAAGCTCGCGAACGCCAGCCAAAACAAGTCACAATCCAACTGCGAGCAAGTGACCCGAAAAATGGCGCAAAACGTTCGGAGCACCCTAGCGGCCGAGAAAATCCAGTTTTTTCCGCGAAAAAATCAAAAGCTCGCGAACGCCAGCCAAAACTAGTCACAATCCAACTGCGAGCAAGTGACCCGAAAAATGGCGCAAAACGTTCGGAGCACCCTAGCGGCCGAGAAAATCCAGTTTTTTCCGCGAAAAAATCAAAAGCTCGCGAACGCCAGCCAAAACAAGTCACAATCCAACTGCGAGCAAGTGACCCGAAAAATGGCGCAAAACGTTCGGAGCACCCTAGCGGCCGAGAAAATCCAGTTTTTTCCGCGAAAAAATCAAAAGCTCGCGAACGCCAGCCAAAACTAGTCACAATCCAACTGCGAGCAAGTGACCCGAAAAATGGCGCAAAACGTTCGGAGCACCCTAGCGGCCGAGAAAATCCAGTTTTTTCCGCGAAAAAATCAAAAGCTCGCGAACGCCAGCCAAAACAAGTCACAATCCAACTGCAAGCAAGTGACCCGAAAAATGGCGCAAAACGTTCGGAGCACCCTAGCGGCCGAGAAAATCCAGTTTTTTCCGCGAAAAATCAAAAGCCCGCGAACGCCAGCCAAAACTAGTCACAATCCAACTGCGAGCAAATGACCCGAAAAATGGCGCAAAACGTTCGGAGCACCCTAGCGGCCGAGAAACTCCAGTTTTTTTAGCGAAAAAATCAAAAGCTCGCGATCGCCAGCCAAAACAAGTCACAATCCTACTGCGAGCAAGTGACCCGAAAAATGGCGCAAAACGTTCGGAGCAGCCTAGCGGCCGAGGAAATCCAGTTTTTTCCGCGAAAAAGTCAAAAGCTCGCGAACGCCAGCCAAAACAAGTCACAATCCAACTGCGAGCAAGTGACCCGAAAAATGGCGCAAAACGTTCGGAGCAGCCTAGCGGCCGAGGAAATCCAGTTTTTTCCGCGAAAAAATCAAAAGCTCGCGAACGCCAGCAAAAACAAGTCACAATCCAACTGCGAGCAATTAACCGAAAAATGGCGCAAAACGTTCGGAGCACCCTAGCGGCCGAGGAAATCCAGTTTTCCCGCGAAAAAATCAAAAGCCCGCGAACGCCAGCCAAAACTAGTCACAATCCAGCTGCGAGCAAGTGACCCGAAAAATGGCGCAAAACGTTCGGAGCACCCTAGCGGCCGAGGAAATCCAGTTTTTTCCGCGAAAAAATCAAAAGCCCGCGAACGCCAGCCAAAACTAGTCACAATCCAACTGCGAGCAAGTGACCCGAAAAATGGCGCAAAACGTTCGGAGCACCCTAGCGGCCGAGAAAATCCAGTTTTTTCCGCGAAAAAATCAAAAGCTCGCGAACGCCAGCCAAAACTAGTCACAATCCAACTGCGAGCAAGTGACCCGAAAAATGGCGCAAAACGTTCGGAGCAGCCTAGCGGCCGAGGAAATCCAGTTTGTTCCGCGAAAAAATCAAAAGCTCGCGAACGCCATCCAAAACAAGTCACAATCCAACTGCGAGCAAGTGACCCGAAAAATGGCGCAAAACGTTCGGAGCAGCCTAGCGGCCGAGGAAATCCAGTTTTTTCCGCGACAAAATCAAAAGCTCGCGAACGCCAGCCAAAACAAGTCACAATCCAACTGCGAGCAAGTGACCCGAAAAATGGCGCAAAACGTTCGGAGCACCCTAGCGGCCGAGAAAATCCAGTTTTTTACGCGAAAAAGTCAAAATCTCGCGAACGCAAGCAAAAACAAGTCACAATCCAACTGCGAGCAATTAACTGAAAAATGGCGCAAAACGTTCGGAGCAGCCTAGCGGCCGAGAAAATCCAGTTTTTTCCGCGAAAAAATCAAAAGCCCGCGAACGCCAGCCAAAACAAGTCACAATCCAACTGCGAGCAAATGACCCGAAAAATGGCGCAAAACGTTCGGAGCACCCTAACGGCCGAGAAAATCAAGTTTTTTCCGCGAAAAAGTCAAAAGCTCGCGAACGCCAGCCAAAACAAGTCACAATCCAACTGCGAGCAATTAACCGAAAAATGGCGCAAAACGTTCGGAGCACCCTAGCGGCCGAGAAAATCCAGTTTTTTCCGCGAAAAAATCAAAAGCCCGCGAACGCCAGCCAAAACAAGTCACAATCCAACTGCGAGAAAATGACCCGTAAAATGGCGCAAAACGTTCGGAGCACCCTAGCGGCCGAGTAAATCCAGTTTTTTCCGCGAAAAAATCAAAAGCTCGCGAACGCCAGCCAAAACAAGTCACAATCTAACTGCGAGCAAGTGACCCGAAAAATGGCGCAAAACGTTCGGAGCACCCTAGCGGCCGAGAAAATCCAGTTTTTTCCGCGAAAAAATCAAAAGCTCGCGAACGCCAGCCAAAACAAGTCACAATCCAACTGCGAGCAAATGACCCGAAAAATGGCGCAAAGCGTTCGGAGCACCCTAGCGGCCGAGAAAATCCAGTTTTTTCCGCGAAAAAGTCAAAAGCTCGCGAACGCCAGCCAAAACAAGTCACAATCCAACTGCGAGCAAATGACCCGAAAAATGGCGCAAAACGTTCGGAGCACCCTAGCGGCCGAGGAAATCCAGTTTGTTCCGCGAAAAAATCAAAAGCTCGCGAACGCCATCCAAAACAAGTCACAATCCAACTGCGAGCAAGTGACCCGAAAAATGGCGCAAAACGTTCGGAGCAGCCTAGCGGCCGAGGAAATCCAGTTTTTTCCGCGACAAAATCAAAAGCTCGCGAACGCCAGCCAAAACAAGTCACAATCCAACTGCGAGCAAGTGACCCGAAAAATGGCGCAAAACGTTCGGAGCACCCTAGCGGCGAGAAAATCCAGTTTTTTACGCGAAAAAGTCAAAATCTCGCGAACGCAAGCAAAAACAAGTCACAATCCAACTGCGAGCAATTAACTGAAAAATGGCGCAAAACGTTCGGAGCACCCTAGCGGCCGAGGAAATCCAGTTTTTTCCGCGAAAAAATCAAAAGCCCGCGAACGCCAGCCAAAACAAGTCACAATCCAACTGCGAGCAAGTGACCCGAAAAATGGCGCAAAACGTTCGGAGCACCCTAGCGGCCGAGAAAATCTAGTTTTTTCCGCGAAAAAGTCAAAAGCTCGCGAACGCCAGCAAAAACAAGTCACAATCCAACTGCGAGCAAGTGAACCGAAAAATGGCGCAAAACGTTCGGAGCACCCTAGCGGCCGAGAAAATCCAGTTTTTTCCGCGAAAAAATCAAAAGCCCGCGAACGCCAGCCAAAACAAGTCACAATCCAACTGCGAGCAAATGACCCGAAAAATGGCGCAAAACGTTCGGAGCACCCTAGCGGCCGAGAAAATCCTGTATTTTCCGCGAAAAAATCAAAAGCTAGCGAACGCCAGCCAAAACAAGTCACAATCCAACTGCGAGCAAGTGACCCGAAAAATGGTGCAAAACGTTCGGAGCACCCTAGCGGCCGAGAAAATCCAGTTTTTTCAGCGAAAAAATCAAAAGCTCGCGAACGCCAGCCAAAACAAGTCACAATCCAACTGCGAGCAAATGACCCGAAAAATGGCGCAAAGCGTTCGGAGCACCCTAGCGGCCGAGAAAATCCAGTTTTTTCCGCGAAAAAGTCAAAAGCTCGCGAACGCCAGCAAAAACAAGTCACAATCCAACTGCGAGCAAATGACCCGAAAAATGGCGCAAAACGTTCGGAGCACCCTAGCGGCCGAGAAAATCCAGTTTTTTCCGCGAAAAAGTCAAAATCTCGCGAACGCAAGCAAAAACAAGTCACAATCCAACTGCGAGCAATTAACTGAAAAATGGCGCAAAACGTTCGGAGCACCCTAGCGGCCGAGGAAATCCAGTTTTTTCCGCGAAAAAATCAAAAGCCCGCGAACGCCAGCCAAAACAAGTCACAATCCAACTGCGAGCAAGTGACCCGAAAAATGGCGCAAAACGTTCGGAGCACCCTAGCGGCCGAGAAAATCTAGTTTTTTCCGCGAAAAAGTCAAAAGCTCGCGAACGCCAGCAAAAACAAGTCACAATCCAACTGCGAGCAAGTGAACCGAAAAATGGCGCAAAACGTTCGGAGCACCCTAGCGGCCGAGAAAATCCAGTTTTTTCCGCGAAAAAATCAAAAGCCCGCGAACGCCAGCCAAAACAAGTCACAATCCAACTGCGAGCAAATGACCCGAAAAATGGCGCAAAGCGTTCGGAGCACCCTAGCGGCCGAGAAAATCCAGTTTTTTCCGCGAAAAAGTCAAAAGCTCGCGAACGCCAGCCAAAACAAGTCACAATCCAACTGCGAGCAAATGACCCGAAAAATGGCGCAAAACGTTCGGAGCACCCTAGCGGCCGAGAAAATCCTGTATTTTCCGCGAAAAAATCAAAATCTCGCGAACGCAAGCAAAAACAAGTCACAATCCAACTGCGAGCAATTAACTGAAAAATGGCGCAAAACGTTCGGAGCACCCTAGCGGCCGAGGAAATCCAGTTTTTTCCGCGAAAAAATCAAAAGCCCGCGAACGCCAGCCAAAACAAGTCACAATCCAACTGCGAGCAAGTGACCCGAAAAATGGTGCAAAACGTTCGGAGCACCCTAGCGGCCGAGAAAATCCAGTTTTTTCAGCGAAAAAATCAAAAGCTCGCGAACGCCAGCCAAAACAAGTCACAATCCAACTGCGAGCAAATGACCCGAAAAATGGCGCAAAGCGTTCGGAGCACCCTAGCGGCCGAGAAAATCCACTTTTTTCCGCGAAAAAGTCAAAAGCTCGCGAACGCCAGCAAAAACAAGTCACAATCCAACTGCGAGCAAGTGAACCGAAAAATGGCGCAAAACGTTCGGAGCACCCTAGCGGCCGAGGAAATCCAGTTTTTTCCGCGAAAAAATCAAAAGCCCGCGAACGCCAGCCAAAACAAGTCACAATCCAACTGCGAGCAAGTGACCCGAAAAATGGCGCAAAACGTTCGGAGCACCCTAGCGGCCGAGAAAATCCAGTTTTTTCCGCGAAAAAGTCAAAAGCCCGCGAACGCCAGCCAAAACTAGTCACAATCTAACTGCGAGCAAGTGACCCGAAAAATGGCGCAAAACGTTCGAAGCACCCTAGCGGCCGAGGAAATCCAGTTTTTTCCACGAAAAAATCAAAAGCTCGCGAACGCCAGCCAAAACTAGTCACAATCCAACTGCGAGCAAGTGACCCGAAAAATGGCGCAAAACGTTCGGAGCAGCCTAGCGGCCGAGAAAATCCAGTTTTTTCCGCGAAAAAATCAAAAGCTCGCGAACGCCAGCAAAAACAAGTCACAATCCAACTGCGAGCAAGTGAACCGAAAAATGGCGCAAAACGTTCGGAGCACCCTAGCGGCCGAGGAAATCCAGTTTTTTCCGCGAAAAAATCAAAAGCCCGCGAACGCCAGCCAAAACTAGTCACAATCTAACTGCGAGCAAGTGACCCGAAAAATGGCGCAAAACGTTCGAAGCACCCTAGCGGCCGAGGAAATCCAGTTTTTTCCGCGAAAAAATCAAAAGCTCGCGAACGCCAGCCAAAACAAGTCACAATCCAACTGCGAGCAAATGACCCGAAAAAATGGCGCAAAACGTTCGGAGCACCCTAGCGGCCGAGAAAATCCAGTTTTTTTAGCGAAAAAATCAAAAGCTCGCGATCGCCAGCCAAAACAAGTCACAATCCAACTGCGAGCAAGTGACCCGAAAAATGGCGCAAAACGTTCGGAGCAGCCTAGCGGCCGAGGAAATCCAGTTTTTTCCGCGAAAAAATCAAAAGCTCGCGAACGCCAGCAAAACAAGTCACAATCCAACTGCGAGCAAGTGACCCGAAAAATGGCGCAAAACGTTCGGAGCGCCCTAGCGGCGAGAAAATCCAGTTTTTTTCCGCGAAAAAGTCAAAAGCTCGCGAACGCCAGCCAAAACAAGTCACAATCCAACTGCGAGCAAGTGACCCGAAAAATGGCGCAAAACGTTCAGAGCACCCTAGCGGCCGAGAAAATCCTGTTTTTCCGCGAAAAAATCAAAAGCTCGCGAACGCCAGCCAAAACAAGTCACAATCCAACTGCGAGCAAGTGACCCGAAAAATGGCGCAAAACGTTCGGAGCACCCTAGCGGCCGAGAAAATCCAGTTTTTTCAGCGAAAAAGTCAAAAGCTCGCGAACGCCACCAAAAACAAGTCACAATCCAACTGCGAGCAATTAACCGAAAAATGGCGCAAAACGTTCGGAGCACCCTAGCGGCCGAGAAAATCCAGTTTTTTCCGCGAAAAAATCAAAAGCTCGCGAACGCCAGCCAAAACAAGTCACAATCCAACTGCGAGCAAATGACCCGAAAAATGGCGCAAAACGTTCGGAGCACCCTAGCGGCCGAGAAAATCCAGTTTTTTCAGCGAAAAAATGAAAAGCTCGCGAACGCCAGCCAAAACAAGTCACAATCCAACTGCGAGCAAATGATCCGAAAAATGGCGCAAAGCGTTCGGAGCACCCTAGCGGCCGAGAAAATCCAGTTTTTTCCGCGAAAAAATCAAAAGCCCGCGAACGCCAGCAAAAACAAGTCACAATCCAACTGCGAGCAATTAACCGAAAAATGGCGCAAAACGTTCGGAGCACCCTAGCGGCCGAGAAAATCCAGTTTTTTCCGCGAAAAAATCAAAAGCCCGCGAACGCCAGCCAAAACAAGTCACAATCCAACTGCGAGCAAGTGACCCGAAAAATGGCGCAAAACGTTCGGAGCACCCTAGCGGCCGAGAAAATCCAGCTTTTTCCGCGAAAAAATCAAAAGCTCGCGAACGCCAGCCAAAACAAGTCACAATCCAACTGCGAGCAAATGACCCGAAAAATGGCGCAAAACGTTCGGAGCACCCTAGCGGCCGAGGAAATCCAGTTTTTCCGCGAAAAAATCAAAAGCCCGCGAACGCCAGCCAAACTAGTCACAATCCAACTGCGAGCAAGTGACCCGAAAAATGGCGCAAAACGTTCGGAGCACCCTAGCGGCCGAGGAAATCCAGTTTTTTCCGCGAAAAAATCAAAAGCCCGCGAACGCCAGCCAAAACTAGTCACAATCCAACTGCGAGCAAGTGAACCGAAAAATGGCGCAAAACGTTCAGAGCACCCTAGCGGCCGAGGAAATCCTGTTTTTCCGCGAAAAAATCAAAAGCTCGCGAACGCCAGCCAAAACAAGTCACAATCCAACTGCGAGCAAGTGACCCGAAAAATGGCGCAAAACGTTCGGAGCACCCTAGCGGCCGAGAAAATCCAGTTTTTTCAGCGAAAAAATCAAAAGCTCGCGAACGCCAGCCAAAACAAGTCACAATCCAACTGCGAGCAAATGATCCGAAAAATGGCGCAAAGCGTTCGGAGCACCCTAGCGGCTGAGAAAATCCAGTTTTTTCCGCGAAAAAATCAAAAGCCCGCGAACGCCAGCAAAAACAAGTCACAATCCAACTGCGAGCAATTAACCGAAAAATGGCGCAAAACGTTCGGAGCACCCTAGCGGCCGAGAAAATCCAGTTTTTTCCGCGAAAAAAACAAAAGCCCGCGAACGCCAGCCAAAACAAGTCACAATCCAACTGCGAGCAAGTGACCCGAAAAATGGCGCAAAACGTTCGGAGCACCCTAGCGGCCGAGAAAATCCAGTTTTTTCCGCGAAAAAATCAAAAGCCCGCGAACGCCAGCAAAAACAAGTCACAATCCAACTGCGAGCAAGTGAACCGAAAAATGGCGCAAAACGTTCAGAGCACCCTAGCGGCCGAGGAAATCCAGTTTTTTCCGCGAAAAAATCAAAAGCTCGCGAACGCCAGCCAAAACAAGTCACAATCCAACTGCGAGCAAGTGACCCGAAAAATGGCGCAAAACGTTCGGAGCAGCCTAGCGGCCGAGGAAATCCAGTTTTTTCCGCGAAAAAATCAAAAGCTCGCGAACGCCAGCCAAAACTAGTCACAATCCAACTGCGAGCAAGTGACCCGAAAAATGGCGCAAAACGTTCGGAGCAGCCTAGCGGCCGAGGAAATCCAGTTTTTTCCGCGAAAAAATCAAAAGCTCGCGAACGCCAGCAAAAACAAGTCACAATCCAACTGCGAGCAAGTGACCCGAAAAATGGCGCAAAACGTTCGGAGCACCCTACCGGCCGAGAAAATCCTGTTTTTCCGCGAAAAAATCAAAAGCTCGCGAACGCCAGCCAAAACTAGTCACAATCCAACTGCGAGCAAGTGAACCGAAAAATGGCGCAAAACGTTCAGAGCACCCTAGCGGCCGAGGAAATCCTGTTTTTCCGCGAAAAAATCAAAAGCTCGCGAACGCCAGCCAAAACAAGTCACAATCCAACTGCGAGCAAGTGACCCGAAAAATGGCGCAAAACGTTCGGAGCACCCTAGCGGCCGAGAAAATCCAGTTTTTTCAGCGAAAAAATCAAAAGCTCGCGAACGCCAGCCAAAACAAGTCACAATCCAACTGCGAGCAAATGATCCGAAAAATGGCGCAAAGCGTTCGGAGCACCCTAGCGGCCGAGAAAATCCAGTTTTTTCCGCGAAAAAATCAAAAGCCCGCGAACGCCAGCAAAAACAAGTCACAATCCAACTGCGAGCAATTAACCGAAAAATGGCGCAAAACGTTCGGAGCACCCTAGCGGCCGAGAAAATCCAGTTTTTTCCGCGAAAAAAACAAAAGCTCGCGAACGCCAGCCAAAACAAGTCACAATCCAACTGCGAGCAAGTGACCCGAAAAATGGCGCAAAACGTTCGGAGCACCCTAGCGGCCGAGGAAATCCAGTTTTTTCCGCGAAAAAATCAAAAGCTCGCGAACGCCAGCCAAAACTAGTCACAATCCAACTGCGAGCAAGTGACCCGAAAAATGGCGCAAAACGTTCGGAGCAGCCTAGCGGCCGAGGAAATCCAGTTTTTTTCGGGAAAAAATCAAAAGCCCGCGAACGCCAGCCAAAACTAGTCACAATCCAACTGCGAGCAAGTGACCCGCAAAATGGCGCAAAACGTTCGGAGCACCCTAGCGGCCGAGAAAATCCAGTTTTTTCCGCGAAAAAGTCAAAAGCTCGCGAACGCCAGCCAAAACAAGTCACAATCCAACTGCGAGCAAGTGACCCGAAAAATGGCGCAAAACGTTCGGAGCACCCTAGCGGCCGAGAAAATCCTGTTTTTCCGCGAAAAAATCAAAAGCTCGCGAACGCCAGCCAAAACAAGTCACAATCCAACTGCGAGCAAGTGACCCGAAAAATGGCGCAAAACGTTCGGAGCACCCTAGCGGCCGAGAAAATCCAGTTTTTTCAGCGAAAAAATCAAAAGCTCGCGAACGCCAGCCAAAACAAGTCACAATCCAACTGCGAGCAAATGATCCGAAAAATGGCGCAAAGCGTTCGGAGCACCCTAGCGGCCGAGAAAATCCAGTTTTTTCCGCGAAAAAATCAAAAGCCCGCGAACGCCAGCAAAAACAAGTCACAATCCAACTGCGAGCAATTAACCGAAAAATGGCGCAAAACGTTCGGAGCACCCTAGCGGCCGAGAAAATCCTGTTTTTTCCGCGAAAAAATCAAAAGCTCGCGAACGCCAGCCAAAACAAGTCACAATCCAACTGCGAGCAAGTGACCCGAAAAATGGCGCAAAACGTTCGGAGCACCCTAGCGGCCGAGAAAATCCAGCTTTTTCCGCGAAAAAATCAAAAGCTCGCGAACGCCAGCCAAAACAAGTCACAATCCAACTGCGAGCAAATGACCCGAAAAATGGCGCAAAACGTTCGGAGCACCCTAGCGGCCGAGGAAATCCAGTTTTTCCGCGAAAAAATCAAAAGCCCGCGAACGCCAGCTAAACTAGTCACAATCCAACTGCGAGCAAGTGACCCGAAAAATGGCGCAAAACGTTCGGAGCACCCTAGCGGCCGAGGAAATCCAGTTTTTTCCGCGAAAAAATCAAAAGCCCGCGAACGCCAGCCAAAACTAGTCACAATCTAACTGCGAGCAAGTGACCCGAAAAATGGCGCAAAACGTTCGGAGCACCCTAGCGGCCGAGAAAATCCAGTTTTTTCCGCGAAAAAATCAAAAGCTCGCGAACGCCAGCCAAAACTAGTCACAATCCAACTGCGAGCAAGTGACCCGAAAAATGGCGCAAAACGTTCGGAGCACCCTAGCGGCCGAGGAAATCCAGTTTTTTCCGCGAAAAAATCAAAAGCTCGCGAACGCCAGCCAAAACAAATCACAATCCAACTGCGAGCAAGTGACCCGAAAAATGGCGCAAAACGTTCGGAGCACCCTAGCGGCCGAGGAAATCCAATTTTTTTCGGGAAAAAATCAAAAGCCCGCGAACGCCAGCCAAAACTAGTCACAATCCAACTGCGAGCAAGTGACCCGCAAAATGGCGCAAAACGTTCGGAGCACCCTAGCGGCCGAGAAAATCCAGTTTTTTCCGCGAAAAAGTCAAAAGCTCGCGAACGCCAGCCAAAACAAGTCACAATCCAACTGCGAGCAAATGACCCGAAAAATGGCGCAAAATGTTCGGAGCACCATAGCGGCCGAGGAAATCCAGTTTTTCCGCGAAAAAATCAAAAGCCCGCGAACGCCAGCCAAACTAGTCACAATCCAACTGCGAGCAAGTGACCCGAAAAATGGCGCAAAACGTTCGGAGCACCCTAGCGGCCGAGAAAATCCAGTTTTTTTAGCGAAAAAATCAAAAGCTCGCGATCGCCAGCCAAAACAAGTCACAATCCAACTGCGAGCAAGTGACCCGAAAAATGGCGCAAAACGTTCGGAGCAGCCTAGCGGCCGAGGAAATCCAGTTTTTTCCGCGAAAAAGTCAAAAGCTCGCGAACGCCAGCCAAAACAAGTCACAATCCAACTGCGAGCAAGTGACCCGAAAAATGGCGCAAAACGTTCGGAGCAGCCTAGCGGCCGAGGAAATCCAGTTTTTTCCGCGAAAAAATCAAAAGCTCGCGAACGCCAGCAAAAACAAGTCACAATCCAACTGCGAGCAATTAACCGAAAAATGGCGCAAAACGTTCGGAGCACCCTAGCGGCCGAGAAAATCTAGTTTTTTCCGCGAAAAAATCAAAAGCTCGCGAACGCCAGCCAAAACAAGTCACAATCCAACTGCGAGCAAATGACCCGAAAAATGGGGCAAAACGTTCGGAGCACCCTAGCGGCCGAGGAAATCCAGTTTTCCCGCGAAAAAATCAAAAGCCCGCGAACGCCAGGCAAAACTAGTCACAATCCAGCTGCGAGCAAGTGACCCGAAAAATGGCGCAAAACGTTCGGAGCACCCTAGCGGCCGAGGAAATCCAGTTTTTTCCGCGAAAAAATCAAAAGCCCGCGAACGCCAGCCAAAACTAGTCACAATCCAACTGCAAGCAAGTGACCCGAAAAATGGCGCAAAACGTTCGGAGCACCCTAGCGGCCGAGAAAATCCAGTTTTTTCCGCGAAAAAATCAAAAGCTCGCGAACGCCAGCCAAAGCTAGTCACAATCCAACTGCGAGCAAGTGACCCGAAAAATGGCGCAAAACGTTCGGAGCAGCCTAGCGGCCGAGAAAATCCAGTTTTTTCCGCGAAAAAATCAAAAGCTCGCGAACGCCAGCCAAAACAAGTCACAATCCAACTGCGAGCAAGTGACCCGAAAAATGGCGCAAAACGTTCGGAGCACCCTAGCGGCCGAGAAAATCCAGTTTTTTCCGCGAAAAAGTCAAAAGCTCGCGAACGCCAGCCAAAACTAGTCACAATCCAACTGCGAGAAAGTGACCCGAAAAATGGCGCAAAACGTTCGGAGCACCCTAGCGGCCGAGAAAATCCAGTTTTTTCCGCGAAAAAATCAAAAGCTCGCGAACGCCAGCCAAAACAAGTCACAATCCAACTGCGAGCAACTGACCCGAAAAATGGCGCAAAACGTTCGGAGCACCCTAGCGGCCGAGGAAATCCAGTTTTTTCCGCGAAAAAATCAAAAGCCCGCGAACGCCAGCCAAAACTAGTCACAATCCAACTGCGAGCAAATGACCCGAAAAATGCCGCGAAACGTTCGGAGCACCCTAGCGGCCGAGAAAATCCAGTTTTTTTAGCGAAAAAATCAAAAGCTCGCGATCGCCAGCCAAAACAAGTCACAATCCAACTGCGAGCAAGTGACCCGAAAAATGGCGCAAAACGTTCGGAGCAGCCTAGCGGCCGAGGAAATCCAGTTTTTTCCGCGAAAAAGTCAAAAGCTCGCGAACGCCAGCCAAAACAAGTCACAATCCAACTGCGAGCAAGTGACCCGAAAAATGGCGCAAAACGTTCGGAGCAGCCTAGCGGCCGAGGAAATCCAGTTTTTTCCGCGAAAAAATCAAAAGCTCGCGAACGCCAGCAAAAACAAGTCACAATCCATCTGCGAGCAATTAACCGAAAAATGGCGCAAAACGTTCGGAGCACCCTAGCGGCCGAGAAAATCCTGTTTTTTCCGCGAAAAAATCAAAAGCTCGCGAACGCCAGCCAAAACAAGTCACAATCCAACTGCGAGCAAATGACCCGAAAAATGGGGCAAAACGTTCGGAGCACCCTAGCGGCCGAGGAAATCCAGTTTTTTCCGCGAAAAAATCAAAAGCCCGCGAACGCCAGCCAAAACTAGTCACAATCCAACTGCGAGCAAGTGACCCGAAAAATGGCGCAAAACGTTCGGAGCACCCTAGCGGCCGAGAAAATCCAGTTTTTTCCGCGAAAAAATCAAAAGCTCGCGAACGCCAGCCAAAACTAGTCACAATCCAACTGCGAGCAAGTGACCCGAAAAATGGCGCAAAACGTTCGGAGCACCCTAGCGGCCGAGAAAATCCAGTTTTTTCCGCGAAAAAATCAAAAGCTCGCGAACGCCAGCCAAAACAAGTCACAATCCAACTGCGAGCAAGTGACCCGAAAAATGGCGCAAAACGTTCGGAGCACCCTAGCGGCCGAGAAAATCCAGTTATTTCCGCGAAAAAATCAAAAGCTCGCGAACGCCAGCCAAAACTAGTCACAATCCAACTGCGAGCAAGTGACCCGAAAAATGGCGCAAAACGTTCGGAGCACCCTAGCGGCCGAGAAAATCCAGTTTTTTCCGCGAAAAAATCAAAAGCTCGCGAACGCCAGCCAAAACAAGTCACAATCCAACTGCGAGCAAGTGACCCGAAAAATGGCGCAAAACGTTCGGAGCACCCTAGCGGCCGAGAAAATCCAGTTTTTTCCGCGAAAAAATCAAAAGCTCGCGAACGCCAGCCAAAACTAGTCACAATCCAACTGCGAGCAAGTGACCCGAAAAATGGCGCAAAACGTTCGGAGCACCCTAGCGGCCGAGAAAATCCAGTTTTTTCCGCGAAAAAATCAAAAGCTCGCGAACGCCAGCCAAAACAAGTCACAATCCAACTGCGAGCAAGTGACCCGAAAAATGGCGCAAAACGTTCGGAGCACCCTAGCGGCCGAGAAAATCCAGTTTTTTCCGCGAAAAATCAAAAGCCCGCGAACGCCAGCCAAAACTAGTCACAATCCAACTGCGAGCAAATGACCCGAAAAATGGCGCAAAACGTTCGGAGCACCCTAGCGGCCGAGAAACTCCAGTTTTTTTAGCGAAAAAATCAAAAGCTCGCGATCGCCAGCCAAAACTATTCACAATCCAACTGCGAGCAAGTGACCCGAAAAATGGCGCAAAACGTTCGGAGCAGCCTAGCGGCCGAGGAAATTCAGTTTTTTCCGCGAAAAAGTCAAAAGCTCGCGAACGCCAGCCAAAACAAGTCACAATCCAACTGCGAGCAAGTGACCCGAAAAATGGCGCAAAACGTTCGGAGCAGCCTAGCGGCCGAGGAAATCCAGTTTTTTCCGCGAAAAAATCAAAAGCTCGCGAACGCCAGCAAAAACAAGTCACAATCCAACTGCGAGCAATTAACCGAAAAATGGCGCAAAACGTTCGGAGCACCCTAGCGGCCGAGAAAATCCTGTTTTTTCCGCGAAAAAATCAAAAGCTCGCGAACGCCAGCCAAAACAAGTCACAATCCAACTGCGAGCAAATGACCCGAAAAATGGGGCAAAACGTTCGGAGCACCCTAGCGGCCGAGGAAATCCAGTTTTTCCCGCGAAAAAATCAAAAGCCCGCGAACGCCAGCCAAAACAAGTCACAATCCAACTGCGAGCAAGTGACCCGAAAAATGGCGCAAAACGTTCGGAGCAGCCTAGCGGCCGAGGAAATCCAGTTTTTTCCGCGAAAAAATCAAAAGCCCGCGAACGCCAGCCAAAACTAGTCACAATCCAACTGCGAGCAAGTGACCCGAAAAATGGCGCAAAACGTTCGGAGCACCCTAGCGGCCGAGAAAATCCAGTTTTTTCCGCGAAAAATCAAAAGCCCGCGAACGCCAGCCAAAACAAGTCACAATCCAACTGCGAGCAAATGACCCGAAAAATGGCGCAAAACGTTCGGAGCACCCTAGCGGCCGAGAAACTCCAGTTTTTTTAGCGAAAAAATCAAAAGCTCGCGATCGCCAGCCAAAACTAGTCACAATCCAACTGCGAGCAAGTGACCCGAAAAATGGCGCAAAACGTTCGGAGCAGCCTAGCGGCCGAGGAAATTCAGTTTTTTCCGCGAAAAAGTCAAAAGCTCGCGAACGCCAGCCAAAACAAGTCACAATCCAACTGCGAGCAAGTGACCCGAAAAATGGCGCAAAACGTTCGGAGCAGCCTAGCGGCCGAGGAAATCCAGTTTTTTCCGCGAAAAAATCAAAAGCTCGCGAACGCCAGCAAAAACAAGTCACAATCCAACTGCGAGCAATTAACCGAAAAATGGCGCAAAACGTTCGGAGCACCCTAGCGGCCGAGAAAATCCTGTTTTTTCCGCGAAAAAATCAAAAGCTCGCGAACGCCAGCCAAAACAAGTCACAATCCAACTGCGAGCAAATGACCCGAAAAATGGGGCAAAACGTTCCGAGCACCCTAGCGGCCGAGGAAATCCAGTTTTTCCCGCGAAAAAATCAAAAGCCCGCGAACGCCAGCCAAAACAAGTCACAATCCAACTGCGAGCAAGTGACCCGCAAAATGGCGCAAAACGTTCGGAGCAGCCTAGCGGCCGAGGAAATCCAGTTTTTTCCGCGAAAAAGTCAAAAGCTCGCGAACGCCAGCCAAAACAAGTCACAATCCAACTGCGAGCAAGTGACCCGAAAAATGGCGCAAAACGTTCGGAGCAGCCTAGCGGCCGAGGAAATCCAGTTTTTTCCGCGAAAAAATCAAAAGCTCGCGAACGCCAGCAAAAACAAGTCACAATCCAACTGCGAGCAATTAACCGAAAAATGGCGCAAAACGTTCGGAGCACCCTAGCGGCCGAGGAAATCCAGTTTTCCCGCGAAAAAATCAAAAGCCCGCGAACGCCAGCCAAAACTAGTCACAATCCAGCTGCGAGCAAGTGACCCGAAAAATGGCGCAAAACGTTCGGAGCACCCTAGCGGCCGAGGAAATCCAGTTTTTTCCGCGAAAAAATCAAAAGCCCGCGAACGCCAGCCAAAACTAGTCACAATCCAACTGCGAGCAAGTGACCCGAAAAATGGCGCAAAACGTTCGGAGCACCCTAGCGGCCGAAAAAATCCAGTTTTTTCCGCGAAAAAATCAAAAGCTCGCGAACGCCAGCCAAAACTAGTCACAATCCAACTGCGAGCAAGTGACCCGAAAAATGGCGCAAAACGTTCGGAGCACCCTAGCGGCCGAGAAAATCCAGTTTTTTCCGCGAAAAAATCAAAAGCTCGCGAACGCCAGCCAAAACAAGTCACAATCCAACTGCGAGCAAGTGACCCGAAAAATGGCGCAAAACGTTCGGAGCACCCTAGCGGCCGAGAAAATCCAGTTTTTTCCGCGAAAAAATCAAAAGCTCGCGAACGCCAGCCAAAACTAGTCACAATCCAACTGCGAGCAAGTGACCCGAAAAATGGCGCAAAACGTTCGGAGCACCCTAGCGGCCGAGAAAATCCAGTTTTTTCCGCGAAAAAATCAAAAGCTCGCGAACGCCAGCCAAAACTAGTCACAATCCAACTGCGAGCAAGTGACCCGAAAAATGGCGCAAAACGTTCGGAGCACCCTAGCGGCCGAGAAAATCCAGTTTTTTCCGCGAAAAAATCAAAAGCTCGCGAACGCCAGCCAAAACAAGTCACAATCCAACTGCGAGCAAGTGACCCGAAAAATGGCGCAAAACGTTCGGAGCACCCTAGCGGCCGAGAAAATCCAGTTTTTTCCGCGAAAAAATCAAAAGCCCGCGAACGCCAGCCAAAACTAGTCACAATCCAACTGCGAGCAAGTGACCCGAAAAATGGCGCAAAACGTTCGGAGCACCCTAGCGGCCGAGAAAATCCAGTTTTTTCCGCGAAAAAATCAAAAGCTCGCGAACGCCAGCCAAAACTAGTCACAATCCAACTGCGAGCAAGTGACCCGAAAAATGGCGCAAAACGTTCGGAGCACCCTAGCGGCCGAGAAAATTCAGTTTTTTTCGCGAAAAAATCAAAAGCCCGCGAACGCCAGCCAAAACTAGTCACAATCCAACTGCGAGCAAATGACCCGAAAAATGGCGCAAAACGTTCGGAGCACCCTAGCGGCCGAGAAAATCCAGTTTTTTTAGCGAAAAAATCAAAAGCTCGCGATCGCCAGCAAAAACAAGTCACAATCCAACTGCGAGCAATTAACCGAAAAATGGCGCAAAACGTTCGGAGCACCCTAGCGGCCGAGAAAATCCTGTTTTTTCCGCGAAAAAATCAAAAGCTCGCGAACGCCAGCCAAAACAAGTCACAATCCAACTGCGAGCAAATGACCCGAAAAATGGGGCAAAACGTTCGGAGCACCCTAGCGGCCGAGGAAATCCAGTTTTCCCGCGAAAAAATCAAAAGCCCGCGAACGCCAGCCAAAACTAGTCACAATCCAGCTGCGAGCAAGTGACCCGAAAAATGGCGCAAAACGTTCGGAGCACCCTAGCGGCCGAGGAAATCCAGTTTTTTCCGCGAAAAAATCAAAAGCCCGCGAACGCCAGCCAAAACTAGTCACAATCCAACTGCGAGCAAGTGACCCGAAAAATGGCGCAAAACGTTCGGAGCACCCTAGCGGCCGAGAAAATCCAGTTTTTTCCGCGAAAAAATCAAAAGCTCGCGAACGCCAGCCAAAACTAGTCACAATCCAACTGCGAGCAAGTGACCCGAAAAATGGCGCAAAACGTTCGGAGCACCCTAGCGGCCGAGAAAATCCAGTTTTTTTCGCGAAAAAATCAAAAGCCCGCGAACGCCAGCCAAAACTAGTCACAATCCAACTGCGAGCAAGTGACCCGAAAAATGGCGCAAAACGTTCGGAGCAGCCTAGCGGCCGAGGAAATCCAGTTTTTTCCGCGAAAAAATCAAAAGCTCGCGAACGCCAGCCAAAACAAGTCACAATCCAACTGCGAGCAAGTAACCCGAAAAATGGCGCAAAACGTTCAGAGCAGCCTAGCGGCCGAGGAAATCCAGTTTTTTCCGCGAAAAAGTCAAAAGCTCGCGAACGCCAGCCAAAACAAGTCACAATCCAACTGCGAGCAAGTGACCCGAAAAATGGCGCAAAACGTTCGGAGCAGCCTAGCGGCCGAGGAAATCCAGTTTTTTCCGCGAAAAAATCAAAAGCTCGCGAACGCCAGCAAAAACAAGTCACAATCCAACTGCGAGCAATTAACCGAAAAATGGCGCAAAACGTTCGGAGCACCCTAGCGGCCGAGAAAATCCTGTTTTTTCCGCGAAAAAATCAAAAGCTCGCGAACGCCAGCCAAAACAAGTCACAATCCAACTGCGAGCAAATGACCCGAAAAATGGGGCAAAACGTTCGGAGCACCCTAGCGGCCGAGGAAATCCAGTTTTCCCGCGAAAAAATCAAAAGCCCGCGAACGCCAGCCAAAACTAGTCACAATCCAGCTGCGAGCAAGTGACCCGAAAAATGGCGCAAAACGTTCGGAGCACCCTAGCGGCCGAGGAAATCCAGTTTTTTCCGCGAAAAAATCAAAAGCCCGCGAACGCCAGCCAAAACTAGTCACATTCCAACTGCGAGCAAGTGACCCGAAAAATGGCGCAAAACGTTCGGAGCACCCTAGCGGCCGAGAAAATCCAGTTTTTTCCGCGAAAAAATCAAAAGCTCGCGAACGCCAGCCAAAACTAGTCACAATCCAACTGCGAGCAAGTGACCCGAAAAATGGCGCAAAACGTTCGGAGCACCCTAGCGGCCGAGAAAATCCAGTTTTTTTCGCGAAAAAATCAAAAGCCCGCGAACGCCAGCCAAAACTAGTCACAATCCAACTGCGAGCAAATGACCCGAAAAATGGCGCAAAACGTTCGGAGCACCCTAGCGGCCGAGAAAATCCAGTTTTTTTAGCGAAAAAATCAAAAGCTCGCGATCGCCAGCCAAAACAAGTCACAATCCAACTGCGAGCAAGTGACCCGAAAAATGGCGCAAAACGTTCGGAGCAGCCTAGCGGCCGAGGAAATCCAGTTTTTTCCGCGAAAAAATCAAAAGCCCGCGAACGCCAGCCAAAACTAGTCACAATCCAACTGCGAGCAAGTGACCCGAAAAATGGCGCAAAACGTTCGGCGCACCCTAGCGGCCGAGAAAATCCAGCTTTTTCCGCGAAAAATCAAAAGCCCGCGAACGCCAGCCAAAACTAGTCACAATCCAGCTGCGAGCAAGTGACCCGAAAAATGGCGCAAAACGTTCGGAGCAGCCTAGCGGCCGAGGAAATCCAGTTTTTTCCGCGAAAAAATCAAAAGCTCGCGAACGCCAGCCAAAACAAGTCACAATCCAACTGCGAGCAAGTGACCCGAAAAATGGCGCAAAACGTTCGGAGCACCCTAGCGGCCGAGAAAATCCTGCTTTTTCCGCGAAAAAATCAAAAGCTCGCGAACGCCAGCCAAAACAAGTCACAATCCAACTGCGAGCAAATGACCCGAAAAATGGGGCAAAACGTTCGGAGCACCCTAGCGGCCGAGGAAATCCAGTTTTCCCGCGAAAAAATCAAAAGCCCGCGAACGCCAGCCAAAACTAGTCACAATCCAGCTGCGAGCAAGTGACCCGAAAAATGGCGCAAAACGTTCGGAGCACCCTAGCGGCCGAGAAAATCCAGTTTTTTCCGCGAAAAAATCAAAAGCTCGCGAACGCCAGCCAAAACAAGTCACAATCCAACTGCGAGCAAGTGACCCGAAAAATGGCGCAAAACGTTCGGAGCACCCTAGCGGCCGAGAAAATCCAGTTTTTTCCGCGAAAAAATCAAAAGCTCGCGAACGCCAGCCAAAACAAGTCACAATCCAACTGCGAGCAAATGACCCGAAAAATGGCGCAAAACGTTCGGAGCACCCTAGCGGCCGAGGAAATCCAGTTTTCCCGCGAAAAAATCAAAAGCCCGCGAACGCCAGCCAAAACTAGTCACAATCCAGCTGCGAGCAAGTGACCCGAAAAATGGCGCAAAACGTTCGGAGCACCCTAGCGGCCGAGAAAATCCAGTTTTTTCCGCGAAAAAATCAAAAGCTCGCGAACGCCAGCCAAAACAAGTCACAATCCAACTGCGAGCAAGTGACCCGAAAAATGGCGCAAAACGTTCGGAGCAGCCTAGCGGCCGAGGAAATCCAGTTTTTTCCGCGAAAGAATCAAAAGCTCGCGAACGCCAGCCAAAACAAGTCACAATCCAACTGCGAGCAAGTGACCCGAAAAATGGCGCAAAACGTTCGGAGCACCCTAGCGGCCGAGAAAATCCTGTTTTTTCCGCGAAAAAATCAAAAGCTCGCGAACGCCAGCCAAAACAAGTCACAATCCAACTGCGAGCAAATGACCCGAAAAATGGGGCAAAACGTTCGGAGCACCCTAGCGGCCGAGGAAATCCAGTTTTCCCGCGAAAAAATCAAAAGCCCGCGAACGCCAGCCAAAACTAGTCACAATCCAGCTGCGAGCAAGTGACCCGAAAAATGGCGCAAAACGTTCGGAGCACCCTAGCGGCCGAGAAAATCCAGTTTTCCCGCGAAAAAATCAAAAGCCCGCGAACGCCAGCCAAAACTAGTCACAATCCAGCTGCGAGCAAGTGACCCGAAAAATGGCGCAAAACGTTCGGAGCACCCTAGCGGCCGAGAAAATCCAGTTTTTTCCGCGAAAAAATCAAAAGCTCGCGAACGCCAGCCAAAACAAGTCACAATCCAACTGCGAGCAAATGACCCGAAAAATGGGGCAAAACGTTCGGAGCACCCTAACGGCCGAGGAAATCCAGTTTTCCCGCGAAAAAATCAAAAGCCCGCGAACGCCAGCCAAAACTAGTCACAATCCAGCTGCGAGCAAGTGACCCGAAAAATGGCGCAAAACGTTCGGAGCACCCTAGCGGCCGAGAAAATCCAGTTTTTTCCGCGAAAAAATCAAAAGCTCGCGAACGCCAGCCAAAACAAGTCACAATCCAACTGCGAGCAAATGACCCGAAAAATGGGGCAAAACGTTCGGAGCACCCTAACGGCCGAGGAAATCCAGTTTTCCCGCGAAAAAATCAAAAGCCCGCGAACGCCAGCCAAAACTAGTCACAATCCAGCTGCGAGCAAGTGACCCGAAAAATGGCGCAAAACGTTCGGAGCACCCTAGCGGCCGAGAAAATCCAGTTTTTTCCGCGAAAAAATCAAAAGCTCGCGAACGCCAGCCAAAACAAGTCACAATCCAACTGCGAGCAAGTGACCCGAAAAATGGCGCAAAACGTTCGGAGCAGCCTAGCGGCCGAGTAAATCCAGTTTTTTCCGCGAAAAAATCAAAAGCTCGCGAACGCCAGCAAAAACAAGTCACAATCCAACTGCGAGCAATTAACCGAAAAATGGCGCAAAACGTTCGGAGCAGCCTAGCGGCCGAGAAAATCCTGTTTTTTCCGCGAAAAAATCAAAAGCTCGCGAACGCCAGCCAAAACAAGTCACAATCCAACTGCGAGCAAATGACCCGAAAAATGGGGCAAAACGTTCGGAGCACCCTAGCGGCCGAGAAAATCCTGTTTTTTCCGCGAAAAAATCAAAAGCTCGCGATCGCCAGCCAAAACAAGTCACAATCCAACTGCGAGCAAGTGACCCGAAAAATGGCGCAAAACGTTCGGAGCACCCTAGCGGCCGAGAAAATCCTGTTTTTTCCGCGAAAAAATCAAAAGCTCGCGAACGCCAGCCAAAACAAGTCACAATCCAACTGCGAGCAAATGACCCGAAAAATGGCGCAAAACGTTCGGAGCACCCTAGCGGCCGAGGAAATCCAGTTTTCCCGCGAAAAAATCAAAAGCCCGCGAACGCCAGCCAAAACTAGTCACAATCCAGCTGCGAGCAAGTGACCCGAAAAATGGCGCAAAACGTTCGGAGCACCCTAGCGGCCGAGAAAATCCAGTTTTTTCCGCGAAAAAATCAAAAGCTCGCGAACGCCAGCCAAAACAAGTCACAATCCAACTGCGAGCAAGTGACCCGAAAAATGGCGCAAAACGTTCGGAGCAGCCTAGCGGCCGAGGAAATCCAGTTTTTTCCGCGAAAAAATCAAAAGCTCGCGAACGCCAGCCAAAACAAGTCACAATCCAACTGCGAGCAAGTGACCCGAAAAATGGCGCAAAACGTTCGGAGCACCCTAGCGGCCGAGAAAATCCTGTTTTTTCCGCGAAAAAATCAAAAGCTCGCGAACGCCAGCCAAAACAAGTCACAATCCAACTGCGAGCAAATGACCCGAAAAATGGGGCAAAACGTTCGGAGCACCCTAGCGGCCGAGGAAATCCAGTTTTCCCGCGAAAAAATCAAAAGCCCGCGAACGCCAGCCAAAACTAGTCACAATCCAGCTGCGAGCAAGTGACCCGAAAAATGGCGCAAAACGTTCGGAGCAGCCTAGCGGCCGAGGAAATCCAGTTTTTTCCGCGAAAAAATCAAAAGCTCGCGAACGCCAGCCAAAACAAGTCACAATCCAACTGCGAGCAAGTGACCCGAAAAATGGCGCAAAACGTTCGGAGCAGCCTAGCGGCCGAGGAAATCCAGTTTTTTCCGCGAAAAAATCAAAAGCTCGCGAACGCCAGCAAAAACAAGTCACAATCCAACTGCGAGCAATTAACCGAAAAATGGCGCAAAACGTTCGGAGCACCCTAGCGGCCGAGAAAATCCAGTTTTTTCCGCGAAAAAATCAAAAGCTCGCGAACGCCAGCCAAAACAAGTCACAATCCAACTGCGAGCAAATGACCCGAAAAATGGGGCAAAACGTTCGGAGCACCCTAGCGGCCGAGGAAATCCAGTTTTCCCGCGAAAAAATCAAAAGCCCGCGAACGCCAGCCAAAACTAGTCACAATCCAGCTGCGAGCAAGTGACCCGAAAAATGGCGCAAAACGTTCGGAGCACCCTAGCGGCCGAGGAAATCCAGTTTTTTCCGCGAAAAAATCAAAAGCTCGCGAACGCCAGCAAAAACAAGTCACAATCCAACTGCGAGCAATTAACCGAAAAATGGCGCAAAACGTTCGGAGCACCCTAGCGGCCGAGAAAATCCTGTTTTTTCCGCGAAAAAATCAAAAGCTCGCGAACGCCAGCCAAAACAAGTCACAATCCAACTGCGAGCAAATGACCCGAAAAATGGGGCAAAACGTTCGGAGCACCCTAGCGGCCGAGGAAATCCAGTTTTCCCGCGAAAAAATCAAAAGCCCGCGAACGCCAGCCAAAACTAGTCACAATCCAGCTGCGAGCAAGTGACCCGAAAAATGGGGCAAAACGTTCGGAGCACCCTAGCGGCCGAGGAAATCCAGTTTTCCCGCGAAAAAATCAAAAGCCCGCGAACGCCAGCCAAAACTAGTCACAATCCAGCTGCGAGCAAGTGACCCGAAAAATGGCGCAAAACGTTCGGAGCACCCTAGCGGCCGAGAAAATCCAGTTTTTTCCGCGAAAAAATCAAAAGCTCGCGAACGCCAGCAAAAACAAGTCACAATCCAACTGCGAGCAATTAACCGAAAAATGGCGCAAAACGTTCGGAGCACCCTAGCGGCCGAGAAAATCCTGTTTTTTCCGCGAAAAAATCAAAAGCTCGCGAACGCCAGCCAAAACAAGTCACAATCCAACTGCGAGCAAATGACCCGAAAAATGGCGCAAAACGTTCGGAGCACCCTAGCGGCCGAGGAAATCCAGTTTTCCCGCGAAAAAATCAAAAGCCCGCGAACGCCAGCCAAAACTAGTCACAATCCAGCTGCGAGCAAGTGACCCGAAAAATGGCGCAAAACGTTCGGAGCACCCTAGCGGCCGAGGAAATCCAGTTTTTTCCGCGAAAAAATCAAAAGCCCGCGAACGCCAGCCAAAACTAGTCACAATCCAACTGCGAGCAAATGACCCGAAAAATGGCGCAAAACGTTCGGAGCACCCTAGCGGCCGAGAAAATCCAGTTTTTTACGAGCAACTTTAGAGTTGTCGCCCGATTGTCTCTAATTTCTGGCTGCAATTGTTTTCAACGTTGGAAGGTGGAAATCGTCAAAAAATACCGAGTCGCTCATGATTATGTAAAATGACTTCACTTAATATACGCCCGCCGATTCAATGAAATCTCGACCGTTTGAATAATTCATGGGAATCACATTTGCTTTTATTTTTCGACTTCAAAATATTATATTGCGTACATTTCAAACGTACAATATTTGACTAACATATATATCACGATAGCCTCTTATCTTTTATCGTAGCCCAGACCTAAAATATTCCTTGCCTGAAATTGGAGGCAAGAATGGAATTAGAAATTCCGAAATGAACTTGTTTAGATTTCCACCTACCGTAGTAAAAACTGCCGCAAATCCCTTTTGCATATTCTGGGTTATTTCCTCGGATTGATCGAAGATACCCTGAACGTACGAAGCCTCTTCCATGCGATGTCGTAAGAATCGCCATGTCTCCTGATGATCAATCGAAGCATCCTGCAGCATAAACATTTCAGTCATTTTGAAGATTGTCGCCAAGCCGACACGTCTAATGTACCATTTAATCTGGATGTGGAATGGAATCGTTAGTGGATAGTTCTCACCGGAGAATAGAGTCATTCCATCATACTTACATCTACAGATCTATCGCCACAATAATAGCAAATATCATCGACTAAGGTTAGCAGCTGCGCAAGCGATGTAGGCACGTTTTGCGGCAAGGACATTATAGCTATTGCTTGCGGCCAGTACGAGATGTACGGCTCGAGCATTTGTAAGCGCATTTTCGTGGCATCGATGGCGAACTCGACAGGATCCGTGACCTTCTCGTCGCCATTTTTCGTTTTCTCCTTCAGATAGGCAACCAATTCGTCGTTGCATTTTCCGTAGAAGAAGCGAATCAACTCGATTGCGCCGTTCGGAAACATACCGTGCGCCACTGACGGGTAGCCAGCGGCCTCAGCTCCAAGAGCGAGCGATTTCTTTGACCAGCCGTGCGTCGCAACGAATGGCAAAGCAGCTTCCAGGATTTTCGTTCGAATCAACTGTTCTTTTTGCGAGGATTCTTCTTGCTGCGACGCGTCTGTTTGTTCCTGTTGCTGTCGCTGTTGGAACTCCTCCTCCTTTGCCTCCTCGCGAGCACGAAAGTCGTCGAGGTGGCCTACCGCTTTTGAAATACTGTCGTTATTCCCTGCATTTGTACTTGACGTAAATAAATATCGTTGAGGCTTATGGCTAGCGATTAGGTGGATTGTTTCCTTGTAGGTCGGCTGTTTCCATACGTCGTAGGTGCGGTTCGCCTCCTGTTTGTCTAGGAGCCGAGAGAATTTATTGACGGCAGCAAGAATTGCCGTCGACGTCGGTGGTGGTCGCGACGAGTAGCACACACGACAATCTGTAATAAAACGAGGAAGAACCTTTGAAAACGTGTAAATTAATTATTTAAAAAATTCATAAAAAAATTTACTTGAAGGCCAAAATTGTATGATCTATGAAAAGTGTGTTAAGGATTAACACAGTTTATACAATAGACAGTGGACAAACTCGCGGTTGGTAGTAAAACTTTGAAACGAGAATTAAGAAAAAATTCTGCAAGATCAACGCAAAACAGACAAACAACTACGCGTGTTAAACAGAGCGTTTGATTTTCTCACGTACAGCCGCGGGTCCATTGTACTGTGTCCTTTTATATGGAAGAAAGTGAGCCGCAAAAAAATTAAACTATAGACATAAAAGAGATGTTGGTTTTGTACAAAAAAGACTGCAAAACGCGGAGATCCTTTGAGCCACACATCTAGACTGTGTCGCATTCGTCTGGGTACGAAATTCAGTAAGTACTTCTCGGTCGCGCACGAAGAAAAATTATTGTTTTCATTTGATTCTGTAAAAACTTTTCAATCTATTTCGGAGACAATTGCAATGAAGAACCAAAAAAATCACAATTCACTTATAAACTATGTTTTATTCACTTTGCTCGCTTCTAGGCACTCGTGAACTCTGGCCAGAAGACTTTCCATCAGTTCAAACGTCAGCAGAGCGCCCTCCAGTACTTTTAACTTATGCTGCTTCGTCATTGCGGGAAGCTGCTCCCCTGTTTGCAACGACACATCAATATCTTCCGCCATTTGGTACCCTTCATCCTTGGATGCAGCAACAGTTTGCTGTTCGGCTTTAAAGTGCGCGCGGGACAGATCGATCGCCGTCCTAAGCGGTTGCAAGAAGCCACCCTCCAAGTCCGGGAGGAAGCCCCAAAATCCGAGGTAGTTTTCTTTATCGCGAATCGCCAGATAGCGAATAACGTTCAGAGCGGCCAGGATCTGTTCCGAATGCTCGGCCAAATCGGTTTCGACCTTTTGCGGAAGCGTGCAAACTGTTTGCAGCAAGAAGTTCTTGAATTCACTGTTTCGGAAGTGCGCCGCGCGGTTTTTGGCGTCGATTGATTTCGCGATGGCGTTCTTGTACAGTCCGATCAGGTAGCCCATGAGCCCGTTGTGCTTTGCAGTGCGAATGAGATTCTGCAGCAAGTGGAACTGCCCTGGCTCGTCGAACCCAAGGATGTACTCCGTGAGTAGTTGGAGGCCCTGTTTTCGGTTGCGGTTAACTGTCGAGAAAACCACCAGCTTGCAGAGCGATACACAGAAATCGTGGTGGATTTTAAGGTCGAGTGACGCTGAGGGAGCCTCGTGTCCGTTTAGGCGATGCACAACTTTCAGGCCGAGCCGCACGCCTTTATATTGAAGAGCCGTCTCGTCGCAGCACAGAAGGTGGTTCACCAAATATAAGCACATCTCGAAAATGTACAACGGCAGGTACACTTTAGGAGCTTCGGACGGCAGCAATTCTTCCGAGAGTAGCAAGTAATAGAAAACGCCCAGCGAGGCCAGGGACATCTTCTCCTCTAGCAGAAACACATCTTTCGAAGGATGCTCATACACGCCTTCCTCCTCGCGCACTCTCCTCCGTTTCCAGCGGACCTTGCCTTCCGCATAGGAAAGCAGGAAGAACGGGTCGACCAGCAGCTTGCACAGCATCTGCGAAAGTGTTTTTCCGCAAAGCAGAGAATTTGCGTTCGTTGAAGCGTCCTCGCGATTCGAGAGATCCAGAAGGGACAGTTGGCTGCCCAGCAGCTGAAGGATGAAACAGGCGAGCACGTTCCTGCGGCTTCTGGTCGTGTCTTTGAACACGCTTTTAGGACTTTTGGATTCTTTGGCCGACGCTTCCACCAGAGGCTCCAGGAACAACGTTATTGTGATGAAGTTCATCAAAAGCCGCTGCACTCGCGTGTCCTGTTCTAACAGCCGCTCTTGCTTCTCGTTGCAATCCTGCTTTAGAGCAGCTGGCAGTTGAATCTCCGTGATGAAGGCGTGGATGGAGTTCAAGCTCCACTCCAGACCGTTGACTCGGTTCTGATGCTGCAGGCAAATCTGCAACGCCTTCAGCGCTGACGTGAAAACATTGTCCGACCGGCAAGTCTCGATGATTTCGAGCAGCTCCAAAAGGACCTCATCTGGTGGAGCCACCTCGGCCACATACTTCAGGAACTCTTCGCAGCAGCAGTACAAATCCAGGTTCCCTTCGTAGTTCTCGTCCGTTAGATGTTTCGCGCACGCCTGTACCGCATCCGAGCACCGCAACCTCACTCGCCCCTCGTACTGGTCGCTTCGAAGCAGGGTCAGCGTCGCAGGGAAGTCCTTCGTCGCAAGTAGGTTTTCAAATACCTTTTCGAATTCATTTTCATATGACATCGCGAGTTATTCCCAGTGTGCAAACCACCGACCGGCTCACAAAATGCTGCCTGACAAACAGCAAGGACCTTGCAGTCATCCATCAACTGTCAATTTGACAATTCATATTGCGCGATGCTATTTTACGTTTCGACGGAAAAGTTGCATAAAACGTAAAGATTGCATTTACTTTAGGATTTTTCCAGTGCTCCTGATTTATTAGCTTTGAAATACAGTAATAAACTTACTTGTCAACACGGCAACGGCTTGCAGCCGTGCAAATTTCTGCATCCCGAAAATACACACCATCTCGACCAAATTGTTTTCTAGTGCTGTCAGTTGCTCGTTTCGATTAGGCTGCGTTCGGTAACGTCATTTATTTCGACATCCAGTGCATTTATTGCATGCATGCAATTTTTATCAAATTGTCAAATAGTCATAAATAGTCTCGCCTTGGTATAGAGCATATAGAAACGTTATATATTTACTCATGAATTAAGTACTACCTTCGTAGCAGCTGGACCAATCGAATGTCTTCAAATCGCACTTCATATAATTCAAAGAGATAGTAATTAAATCCAAACAATGAAACACTTTTAAATCTTGCTTTCGAATCTCAATAACAGTCACAGTGTTCATATCAAATTTTCATTTCGAAAATTTTAATCTTTAGTTAAAGTCAGTAGTTCCTACTGGGAATTTGAAAACGATAGTTATCTTCTAGTAGGGTTGGCCAAAGTGCACAACGGTATCATTAGCGCGAAATCTATGTTAACGTCTGCTGATATAATTTGAAATGTCGCGGACGCGGACGAATTATTCAACACGCCGAGAGGCAGGAGCTGATCGGCATCTTTTGAAGATTTCCATCTTTCAACGTAGTGAAAAAAACCATCAACAATTGACACGATAATCGAATAGAAATCAGCGCACCGCAACTTGGCAACGACGCATTCCGACTTGGTGCACTTGCAGTTTTTCTCCAGAATCACGTTGAATTCAGTTGAACAGAAACGTTGCTCGCGGATACATCGGTAGCTCGTCAAGGCGCGGCCTGTCATCTTCCCATGGTTTGACAGCAGCTCACACACTTCCCGAAGAAGTAGTTTACTCACAAAAACCAGACACACACACCAGCGCGCGTTGTGTCCTGATTGCGTGCGTGTGCAAGCAACGCGCGTGCCCGAATAGTGCCGTCGTGCGTACGGGAATCGGGAAAATTGTCAGGGAAACTCATTGGAGCGGACGCGTCCTAGTGTGCGTGCGTGGTAGATGCAGTTTTGGCTTTTCAGAGATTTTCTTGCACTGTCGTGCTCGCTGCTGTGTCGTCGCCGTGGTCCTCCAGGCTGGAAATTTGTTGTCTTGCGAACTAATTAGTGCGGTTTTCAGTTGCCAGACGATTGGAAAATGCTTCGGAATACGGCGGCCCGCTGAAGACAGTGTGGAATGCGGCAGTGAAGAGTGCAATCGCGATAGTGGGTGAGTGGCGAGATTGCGGAAAGTTTGTGCAAAGTGCAGTGCGGACTTGCGATTGTGCGTTCCCCGTCTGAGTGAGTGCTTGGCTCCGCAGGCCTGGCTGTGTGCAAGCTGGGACTGTTTTCCGCGGACAGCGTGCTGAAAGGGATTTCGGAACAGGCAGCGATCCCAGGCCAGAAAAGATGTCGGCGAGATCGCAGCTCACCAAGGACCTGAACGGTAAGTACGCTCTGCGGCGGCACCAATCGTTTTGTTTACAGTGACCCTGGGCCCAGACCAGGGGTGGTTCCGGGGCGACCAAGCGGCCTTGAGCAATTGTTCAGCCATTGGCTGGCTGCCCAGCCCATCCGAACTGTCAAACGTGATCCGTGTTCCATTCTCTTCGTGGGCAGGATTAGGGAAACACAAATCCTTCAAAGGAATCGCTCTGGCAGCAGGGTGCAGGATTTCGATAATCCTGCTGTCCATCATGTCTTGTCACGAGGATTGGCATCGCTTCCATGGAAGGTGGCGACCATTGAAGCAAAACACTTGCCGGGAACAGGTTTCCTGTCGCGATGTCTCCTGCCCGAACGGACCAAGAAGCCACCAGCGAGCTCTTTCGCCAGCTCGGTGGCACGCTTGGGCTGATTGTGAAGCTGGCGCAAGTACTATCGCCAAAGTTTCTTTGCCCTCCAGCCATCATCATCCATGCAATCTGAGAATTCTCCCGAGTTCTGGGCGTTCGGTCGGAATTCAGTCGAATGCGTCCAGAAACTTTACTCCCATTGAGCTGACCACAGTGTGGCTTATCGAATTGTCCAAAGAGTTCATCCTGACACCAGGAATTGATCCCAGAAGTTGGACTAAATCGTCCTCAGCTGATATCGTCGCTTCCAACAAGAAGAACGATTGAAAATTAATGCTGGCGCGTCAATTAACATCTCAAAACTCTAAGGATCAAATAAACATTGATTTCTAAATTTACAAGTAATCGTGGTGACGTAGATATTTTCTTAAGACACGTTATGTATCCGAAATGAGTATGTTTATGCTATTTGAGGATCTCTTTACTTCCTTTTCAAAGTCATTAACTAGTCTTATTGCTATACATCCACTAGGCAGGAAGCGAATGTCAACAATATTCTAATTAAAATAATTGAACTTTATCACAATAAATTTTGTTCGTTTACAATGGACCCTGTGCAATTTTTTTGCATGTTTTTTTGTTTTTCCCAAATGCTGAGCGCATTCTTAACTAAAGTAATCCTTCACCAAACAAATATTTGGCAAGCAAACCTAATTCTCCTTAAGATTTCGCACTTAAGTCATTTATAATCGATATTGATGCCAAACAGACGACCATGTCTCCAAACTCTTGCGGTTAAAATATTGGGAAAGGTTAATCGCGTTTATTACACCATGAACGCGTCTAATGCACTCCTTGATGAATCCTTGCGAAACGCACGAAAGTACATTATGCATTCAGAAATGAAGCATCGAATGTGATGTCTAGGACTTGAACCAAACAAACCCTGGGTAGTTTCTGTATTAAAACGAAAGTTTTCACATATTTATTCTTCAATCCAAAGCTGATAAAACCTCTGACTCGTCGCCTTGTATTGAAAAATGAATTTAGTCGAACGAAAATTCCGACGAAATGGAAGTTCGAAATCAAAAAGACTTTCATCTCATTGATCTCACGAAAATTCAGACCCGAGGACGAATCAACCACAGTATATGTAAGATACAGTATCCAATCGAGGCCTTCAAACATCAAATTTCCTTCCAAGAAATGGCGCCATGTGCTTGGAAAAATTGACTGCCAGATTTGCAGAGGACTTTATCTTTCACTTCAACACACAAAACATTTTGGCTTTTTTCTTAACCGACGTTCTATCAATGTAATTCAATGGACCGAAGTTTCCAGCGATTTTTTTCATGCGTAACATGAAAAGTACATATACGAGGTCTGGCAGTGCCCCGACCAGTAAATAACTGCCATTTTGTCATAAATGACAGCAAACATATGATAAATGAAGGAAAACATATGATTTTGTTCTGTAGAACCGCGGGCCACACTTAATAGTGTGCTTTTATATGACCGATTGTATTGTGATGTACCCCTTTGAGAATATCTTTCAAACATTAAAGTGATGTATTGATCACCAATAAATACATAGCTTCATGAATGGACAGATAGCGCTTATCACCTCGTGATCTTTCCTTGCGAGCATGGACAATGCCTTTTTGGTTGCGAGTGCCATATGGAACGAATAGTGATAAGTTATTGAATTTATGAATGCATGACAATGTGAAATGCATAATTTAGGATATTTTATTAGGTCATAAGTGTTTGATTTAGTGTTAAGAAATTGTATAAATAGCAAGTAAACGTTAAAGAAAATATAATCTTTGGAGAACTGGCGAACTGGTTTCACTTGTGCCTTTCCTTCTCGGCACTTCTTCCTAGACTTTCCCTAGATTATGCCAATAATTCGGCACTTCAGGTAATGCCTACAATCGGGATATTTACTCCTTGGCCAGTGGCAAAAAATTGTGCCGGCCTTTCCCTAATTGAAAATTCCCTATTATGATATTTCTATATTTTGATCATGGAATTCTGTAGCCATTATGGAAAAGACCATCACATAAAAGGACCACTATCATCATGCGGCGATCCTACCTCATCACATGGCGATCCTAAATCATCACAATATACTGTGTGTTACATATACTGTGAAATCAATGAGCCATTTCAAGCCATGCAGACAATTTTCGTTGGGTCTCTCCAATATCAGAGGTGCGGTGACTGCTGGCCGGCCAGCTCAGTTCGACACGTGGCGTCGTTTTGTCTCAGCATTTCATATCCTGCGATTCAGTAGTCATATTGCCCGATTATCGAAATTCCAACAAGTCCAAAAGAATAAAAATCGAAATCAAAATACGAGACACTAAAATGTTACGCTCGTATCGAGATAACATTTCGATCAAGACCTATAGACCAGGGCGAATTTGTTTTAAAGCATATAGAAGTTTGAATTTTCACATATAAAAGAGCACTTCACCTATCAAATGGAATTGAAAAAAATAAAATCGGATTATGAAGGTGGCCTCTGGATTTTTTGCTAAATTTGGTAATAAACTTTAAAACAGTGCTGGGCGGGAGCCATGCTTCCGTCAACTGAACCCGCAGCCGTCCAGCACTGTTTTAGAGTTTGTTTATCCGATTTTAATTTTGTGAAGTGAAAAAAATTTCAAACTTCCATCAGCTTAAATTTCTGACTTGCAAGCTTTCAAAAAATTTGAATTTTTTTAAATAAATTTAGATTGTACAATTAATATGCGCAATCTACTGCATGGATTTTGATAAAAATTTGTAATTGAAAAGATATTCTTAGTGAAATATGAAGGTCTTGAATGCATTCTAAGTGATAAAAAAAATTAATTAAAAAAAGGCTTTTTACTTGATTTTTTTTATTGCTATGTTGCGGCAAGGGTTAAATGCTTTATTTTTTTAGTTAATCCTATCTCATAGACACCTTTACTACGAAACTTTTATTCCCACAAAATTTTGCTCTAAAATGAACCATTTTGAAATTAAGAGTGAGAAAAATAGGAAAAAACCCATTTTTTTAATTTTTTTCAAACATTTCGATTTTTGAAATGTTCCCGACTTTTTTGAGAGGGAGGATAAGTCAATTATTGTTATACGAGCTATTACACAACTTTTCCTGCAAAAATCAGTGTGCCCCTCCTCAACGGTCAAACGTAATCGTTTTTTTACAGATCTGGTCTACCATCCGAGTTTGATAGAATAAAGATACATTTTTCAGTGATCTGTCTGTCATAATCAAGAATATTATCGAAAATATCCCTTGCTTCCTCTCTTCAATCTAATTCAGCAACTCTTTGAAATAAAGATTTGTAATAAAAATAGGACAAACAACTCGGCATATTGTATTTAATAATTCCTTGTAGCTTTGATCGAGTAAAGATACATTTTTAAGTGAGCAGTTCATCGATAATAACATCAACATTATCAGCATTGTTAAGTGTTAATATTTAATGCGAATACTTAATTTGTTTGTTCTCATTCGTATGAAAATCGTATTCTCATGCTTCACATTGCCCAAACACTGCTGCTAATTGTGGCCTCTATCAAAGCAGGGGGGGAGGTTAATATGTTTGACCTCGACGAAACTTCCCAATTCCAAACAGCACAACAAGTACATACAACTACGAATAGCGATTATCCAATTGGTGACAGCATTCTAACTATACATACTTAGTGTACCAGCCTCGGCGACAAGTGTCTCCCAAACTCGATGGAACTTATCTTGTTTTTTTGCTGCTTTTCAATGCTCATCATATCCTCGTTACTTGCAATTTGTGGAACAGGAAGAAGAGGCGAGGAGAGAAGGCTATACTTGTATATCAGCCTCAGAAGCAAGTGATTGTCACACTCGCCTGAACTTGTAACACAATAAAGCGACAACACCCAACCGAATCGGTCATTTTAAATTGAATTGGTCTGAGACGAATACATAATAGTCGCCTTGGTGGGTCGTTCGTTCCATTGAAAGCGACCTCCAGCCCCCTCGACTCATATACGAAATATAGTATAATCTCCATCGGTTCGGGGAGCTCTTCATTGTCTTCTGGATCAAATACTTCTGAATTAAATGCTAAAATGAAGAATGAATGGGACGTGACCCGTTCTGTTCTTCCATGGCTCTGGATTTATTGACAAGAGATTTGAATCAAGTTACAGCTTTGGTCGTCCCTTTCCTCAATCAGTAGTCGAAAGCAGCTTTAAAATTAAATTGAAATTAAGTTACTGGGCGCAGAGTCGAAAGTTCTTTCAAGTTTACGAGTATTGATGTTTTGGTGTGTAAGTCGCGACATTTTGATTCTCTGAAATTATTTTCGGTGGCTTGGATCTATCATTTGAGAAGTATCATAACAAGTTCTTATGAATAATTTAGTTAATTACGTAAAATAGGATGTTATGTTGAATCTTCGAATACCTGATGAGATATGTAAGAACTGTATCGGAAAAAATTGACCTTTAGTTTTTTCTGCATAGCTCCTGTTTGGAATAAGTTTAAATCTTCATCAAGTATGCAAAATTAGCTATAAATTCCGACAAAAAAGAACGTCTAATTCATTCCTATTGTAAGATCACTCTTGAAAAGATGTCATCAAATCAAGAAAAAGCGTAATACTAGCAAAGGAGACCAATTCGTCGATTGCCACAATGAAACGAACGACTATAAAGTACAAAAACGGCCTACCTACCTTATGCTAGAAAGTCTGGATCAGGTAGAAAAAAAGTTCCTTCCGATACAAATTTGAGCCGAAAGGTAAAGAGGAAATTTTTGAGTCCTAACACATCCATTCGAGATATGGCTTAAAAAGTGCAAACATCGAACGCAATGATCCGGAGGATTAAGAAGCATTATAATCTCAGATCATATAAAGTCCAAAAAGTACCCGATCGATCCAACGAAAAGGAGAAAGAAGGGAAAAATCGGGTTCGAAAGCTATACAAGGATTACCTGACAAAATTCGTTGTGTTGTGTTAGACGGTGAAACATACATGAAGGCCGATTTCGTACAGTTGCCTGGTCAGGACTTCTATACAGTAAGATATATATAAAACCAAAGAAAGCACCAAATTTACCAAGCGGTATATGATTAGGCAGGCAATATGTCGATGTGGTTTCAGACCAGACGAGTTTGTATCGAAGTGTACCATCAACTCAGCAGTATACATTGAAAAGTGTTAAGAGAAGCGACTAAAACCATTTATAGTGAAACAGGACGCATCTGAAGCATTTTGGTCGGATTTGGCGACGACTCATTATGCTCCATCAACAATGAAGTGATATGAGGACAACATCTCCGTGGTACCGAAAGCAGCTAACCCTCCAAACTGTCCAGAACTTCGACCAATCGAAAGATATTGGAAAGAAAACAAACGAAATTGCTAAAACCAAAAAGGATTTTCAAAATAAGTGGAGGAACGCATATAAAATGGTCGATGACACCGTTGTACGGAACCTAATGCGTGGAGTTAACGGAAAGGTCAAAAATTTCTTTTCCTTGAAATGAAACTTCTTTGAATTTTTACGTAAATGTTAGTTAATGTAAAAGAAAAAAAATTAGTTCGATGAAGCAATTAATACCACTTTAAGAGACATAAATAGCTATTCTTGCACGGCGTCCGATAGGGACAGGCTGTACCCCTACACATGCCTAAAGTGTGTTAGTTTGCCAGCTTACATATTGTAGTATGGTCATTGAAAATATATTAGTACCCACAGCTAAACCATGCGAAAGTGTATCACTAAACCATAACCATAGTGTGTCACTAAATCGAGAGCTGTAAAAGTGAAGAGTGTTTTGCAAGTAGTAAGACATACACTTTCAGCCATTTTTCACGACGTCCGATAGGGACAGGCTGTATCCCTACACATGTTCAAAGTATGTTAGTTCCGAGGGCTAAAGAACACCAAAGTACATATATCAGTTGGGTAGCATTTTGTATGGAGATCCAATTTTGACTATGGCCGGCCGGCTGTTTCCGAGTGTGCGAGCGTGTGTACTATGACCTTGATCATTGCTGAAGTATGAGTGTATTTTTATTATTTTCAGGACTGTAATGCACAAAAATATCACAAAACCAGATATCAATACTGATGCTCAGATTGACAGTTGTCTTTTACTTCCTCTGTCACAAGATTGCTGTTTACAATTCAATGAATCTCGAAGAGGTAATAAACACAGGAGAGGAATCTATATGAATATTTTTTTATTTCCATCGTAGAGACGTCGATCGTCCCTTTTTTGATCTGCGAAAAACGTTAGAACTCTCAAGAACACTTATACTAATTTATTAGTGTTTACGTTAAGTACTTTTGGTTACTTACATTTAAAACGCTAGACATGAAATAGATGATTAAAACCCTGATCAAACCTTATAAATCAAGTCACTTTCTGATGACCCAAATTCCTTCTCAGCGATGAAAAGATTATTGAATATCATCAATCTCGTTTGTATTTGATTTACAAAACTTTCAGACATTCCACCCGGAAAGAAAGATGAATATTGTGCCAGGCAATGACGCAATTCGACCCACTATCAAAATTAAGGGCTCGCTAACAAAATACACATGTGCAACATGAAAAATGGCTCCGAGAAAGCCTACATCTATCATTCCAAGATTAACTCGAAAATTCCATTTAAGTAGATTGTACTATCTCTGTATCTATCTTTCCAGCTATTCGCTTGCATCGCGCGTAAAGATTGCAGCGCTCAATTATATCTTTGAAGTGAAAAGAAAATCTTCCGTTCGACGCCTTCACCGTGAAACGCATATCAATAATTGGGGAAATAAGGTTATTAAGCTGCATGTCAATTCTCTTTTGATAGCGATTCCGTTCTTTCCATTTGCACTGGAGTTTCTTATTTGACCTTAACGGTTGGCTCGACTAAAAGATACATAGTTTCAGCCTTGGCCACATGAAAGATGCTGGCTAGATTCCATATTAAGTAATGATAGCCCCGACGAGAATATATTAACTGGCACGTACGTGTGCAGGTGAGTGAGGTTGCTGCGTGAATAGGATCGTAAAGCCAACAGGTTGACTACCAGGAAAATCAGAATGGAAATTGGTAGCAGCTGCAGAGCGTTACTGATAAAATTGGGGCATTCGAATTTGGAAAGAACTTGTTTTGGAAACACGTAAATTTTCGATGAACGTTTTTCTCTCTCTCAGCATAATATCAAATTGATTACCTGCTAAATCGATCCTATGTGGTCCGATGTACTGCTGACTGCTTTTCTTCGTCAACTTTCACTGAACTCTTTTGCCGGTGGATTGCTTCAATATTGGGAAAGCTTGTGTTATTAGTCAAATTTTGATAAATTGAATAATTCATCTATTATATGTATATTATCTAAAAATAGATTCATTCAGAAAAATGCCGCTGCACTGGTTTCATGGCATACTTTTAAATGTGTGACCTGAATTGTCACAAATGTTTGCAATGGTCTAACACATTCAATTCGAACGCTTTCGAGTGCATAAATAAATAAGTGCTTTAAACTTAGGATTGTATCGCCTGTTCAACGATTTTTGAAGAAATCATCTGTGAAGATTTTTATGAAATTGCCGTTTTATTGTCAACATTGACAAACGATATATTTAGAGTTTTGATTTTGGAAAAATCATAGCTGGCATAGAGTTTCAAGTTAGTGTTCTGGGTGAGATAACTTAATCAATTTGAAGCTAAAAAGACAACGTGTGAAAGGTAGTATTTAAGCCTATCATAATTGACGGGACACTGTCTGACCCGCAGACACACAGAAAGATTGTGTGTCCCTTTCAATGATTTCTGCCGTAGTTGCAGATCAGAGGATGAGGAAGATACAATCAAACACTTTCTGTGCGAATGCCCAGCACTGTCCAGGAAGCGCATGCAAACCTTGGGCTCGTTCTTCCTGGACAGCCTCACGGAGGTAGCTGATTTAGACATTGGCTGCATAGCCGGCTTGGCTGGATGGTTCTAGTGCCGCTCTTATCTTCTGTGGTACCACAATGGGCCTATCGAGGCCTAAGTGAGCCACCTTTTGATAAAAGGGGCTGCCACTACAACCAACCAACCAACGAAGCCTATCATACAAGTTGCATATGCTGATATAAAGGATCGATGCATGGCTGATTGATGCCCAAGACTTATATCTCAGGAATACTATTGAGACAGAGAATAAGGATACTTTGTCGATGAGAAATGAAAGTATGATCGAATAAATAAAAACTCGAATCAAAGAGAATATAAACAGCAATGGACAATTTCCGATGAAAATTATTTAGGTCGAAAAACATACTCAAATTCATCATCCCTGGCCCACGTTGGGCGCCATTGTAATTAATGAAACTTAGTCGAACGAAAATCCCGATGAAAGTAGAATTCAACAAGAATTTCGTTTAATTTACCTCAATGATGTTCAGTTCCGGGGACGAAAAAATAAACAGTCATGTAGTGCAGGCGATTTTGTTCGGCCTCTCAAAGCATAGAGGTGCGGTGACTGCTGGCAGGCCAGTTCAGTTCGACGCGTAATTTCAGTTACCTTGGGGTATTTGAAAATGTTGCTAAGTGTTACATGGAGGGAGGACGGCCTCGCAAAATATCACGTAACAAAATTTAAAATTAGTTAAAGTAGGTTTTCCGTAACACTAAATCATAAAGTCAAATTTTAAATTTATTTGCGCGCCACGAAGTGTCAGCAGACACTAGATGCGGTAAACAAAATTTAGATGTATTTTAAATAGTTTGTGATTAAAATATTTAAAAATCAGAGGATGGTACAATGAATTTGTTACGTAATATGGAGTAACATGGAGGAAGGGGAGAGTTAAAATACTCTAAAAATTGCGTTACGTAATATATGGATGACCCCTAAAAATACCTTTAAATTTTTTTATACCGATATCAAACTGATTTTCAGTCTACAGCGCTCGTAGTCCCCCTCCGTCCTACTATACTTTTTGGATGGCAAGCGGCCTTCAACTGCCCGAACACATGCCGCCATGTAACTATTCGACTATTATACTCTCTATTACAATACATACAAGTTATATTACCTAGGCTAAGTTAGGGCACATTCGAATTTCACAGTGTAAACATCAAAAATTATGATTGAAAATGCTTTCAAATCGAAAAGGACGAGTTAATTCTCGTAAACCAAAGAAACTTTAAACGTGTTTTTCTCGAAACATACTTTTTGTGTGCGCGTCGTAGATTTGTGAAAAAAACACTCATCCGATTTGCTTGAAATTTTTAATACATACTATTTAACTACTGCACGTACCTAAGGTGGGGACAAAAATAAATTTGTTCAATTCTAGAACACTTTTCAATCGGAAAAATGTTAAAAATCGTTACACGTATATTCAAACGTGCACCAAATCGTGAAAAACTTATTTATTGCCCTAAATTTAGGCCCGTGCAGTAGTTTATACTCAAGACTAATAGAATTTTTTTTTCAATATATGGCCAAATATGGATGTTTTTCTCGGGGTTTTACGAGGCGCAATCCGCATTTTTTTTGTTTGGTACTGCTCAAGTGCTTGGTTGAAACGGGCGCCATTTTTTTAAATAATGTGAATCTGAACTTTTAATCTTAATATACATATATACATTTCAAATTTCAAGTCAATATCTTTAATAGTTTATTTTTTATATGCATTTTAAAAAAAAAGATCCATTTTCGCCGTTTTAACAGAGTACTGCCCCTTTAGGCCAGACACCATGGTTTTATTGCGTAACTTGTTAATTCTTATATTTGCTTCATCTTATTAACTATTACCTAGGTGAACCTCACGCGCTAAAACAACAAAATATCCAGACTGTTCAGCGGATGGTTTGCCAACCCTTTAGTCCAAATACGATCGTATCCCACAAATTTCCCGCAAAGTTGATTTTTATACCACGGTTAGGTATTTCATCAAAAAATGAAATACGCCGGAAATACCAATGTAGAGCGTTAGTGTGAACGAGATAGAATAATTATGGTATTCAAAACTGTCATAAAAGAGCAGAAGCGAGAAAAAATTAGTAAAAAACGTAAACAACTCATTTTTAATTGATTTGCTTTGACAAACAAGTCTTGTAGACTACAAGAAATAATCAAATCAAATTGTTCTACCATTCGTTTGTTCTATTTTTTTAATTACTTGCACACAATTTGTTGGACTTTTTTCTCTGATAATTTTACGTCGTGTTTCGTATTTCTTCTTACAACACATGCTTTTCCTTACAACTGAAATGATACTTTCGCTTCAGCAATAAATGTTGAACTTTTTTCATAACAGTTTGTTTAGATCAATAAACTCAGCAATAGTTTTGTTGTGATCGGAGCTAACAGTAATCTAGTTGAGTCATAAAAGAAGATTTACTGCCAATTTGGAATAATTAATTCAGCCATAAACAATATCTAGTCTGCATTCGCATATAACCTTCGAAAGTTATTTTGACCCATCGAATACGCTTATTTAACTGCTTAAATATACGGTGTATTTATGTATTTAACATCTTAAACGGTGTATAAATAATGATTTTAGCACTTAATATTCTGGATGGTCACTTATAATTGCATGGATTGGTTTCCGGTCTATGACAATACAATGCATATTGCCCATTCACAATAAAATTGTTGTATGCAACATAAATTCCATTAATAACTACTAATTGTCGAACAAAAAAATTATTTGTCGGATGGTCCCCCCTCTCTCTCAAACTGGGCTGCTTCAGTGCATCCTCATTAACTTCAACAGATGGATGAAGGTTCCTCCTACCACCGCATCGGTAGAACTAATAAAGTCAACTGCCGTTGTGCTCCAATCGTACCCCACTTATCTTTATTCCAATTTCTAATGACATAAATTCATCGTATTGTTTGTAAAACGCTTTGTGACCCCTTCCAAGCGCGAGCATTCATTTTTGTAGGCTCCAAAGTAGCGAAGAATGGAAAGCATGTGTTGAAATTGCGGCTATCTTCCATTCGCGCAAACTAGCGCGGACGCTCGTACGTGTTAAGCGGCTTTATAGCCGCCGAAGATACTAGCCCAGTTCGCCAATTGGTTTTGACGAAGAGGGATCAAAACGTTGACATTGCGTGAATGTTGTACGCTGAAAGATTTCAGATTATTATTGAATACTAAGGAAGGCAAATAAATAAAATAAAAAAAGTAATGAAATACTCAGTGTATCGCGCTAGACACATAGTTGACAAATCCTCGACTTGAAACGAATCAGAGAACCCTCTTTTCTGCTAGCAAAATTTGAAGAGAGATCACCAAGTTTTTAGTAGCACATGAAATCGTCTAGTTTTGGTCACCTAGGCTGAACACCTAAGCAAAACAACCACATACTCCCAACATTTATCCACTGCATGTGGATCATTCATTCACTTCCATTTTTCAAGTTCATATTCACCTTCCAATTTCATGGTTCCTTGTCTTCCTCCAAACCATTTCCAAGGCGACGGGTAGCCATCCCATACGCACGCAATCTGCAATCAAATTACTTTGCAAAATTGAAAAATCCTAAAGCCAGAACATGATTTTCCGATTTCCTCCACCTTTCCAACTGCTGCTTGCCAAAGTTTTCAATTTGCCTAATTTCCAGACCTCCGAATTCGGTTCGCTGAAAATGTAGCGAACCGGCACAGCAATTACTAATGTAATGTAAATTAATTAGTGACCGTTTTCTAGATTAGATCCTTTGTACGGTGGCGTTTGTTGGCCGGCGATGGAATGTGGGGATGAAGATGGATGGGGATGAATAGGAACCCGAAAGTGCTTTGCCAATCAAATGTAGTGATCTACTGACCACAGAAGTATCTTTTATCTAGCTTCTATTTAATTCACTTACATAGTTGGATCTGCCGGGGACGATTAATACTCGTGACTTAGGTTCGATGTTAAAATATCTTTGCTTGGATTTTTCGTTCATAGTTATTTCTTTTTCTTCTGTATGCGAATTCGATGCGATCTTGGGATCCATGAATTGCGGCGCATTCCATTGCGCTGAATAACTTAACTGAAATGTTGACATGCAACAATAATTTCAATTTGCATTCGTGCATAATTTCTTCGGTGTATTTATGGGCTTAGTGATGATGAATCATGATGGTCAGTGAAAGCTTCAATAAATAATAATTACAGTTACATGGAAATGGATATTTTATCAGTTACACTAAAGATACATTAACTGCAGTAATATTTCGTGTTTACGGATGTTAATACGCTTAAAATGAAGCATCCATTCTTTCGTTTTATACTTCATTAAAATCATATGGAAGAATATTTATTGAAATGTGTCTAATTGAATTTAGTTCATTATTAAGAGAAATTGCAGAATGTCTTCGTGAAACTGAATAATTTGTATTAAAATTTGCAGAAACAGAGCTTAAGCATAAATGGTTTCTGAATATATTCCCGAAAAAGAGATTGATATCCGAACCAAAGAAGTCACACGAAGTTTTAGTGAAAAAAATAGTTTTTGCTAAATTCATGTAACATAATACATTAATATGCAGAAAGGAATCAATCGCCAAAACCCTTTGTTTATATTGAAATTACTTTGCGGATTTTTAAATTGAGAATTTTCCATGTGTCTACAATTTTTTCTTATTGTGTTTTGTTGCGAATGTTTTAAAGAATGATTCCTGGAAATTTTTAAGTAAGAAAATTTGATAGACAAATAATTCATTTAACAATCATATTCACCTAGCTTCTAAGTTTTAAAAGAATATCGCGAAGCTAATGAATATTATGTCAATTTAGTTGAAAAAATATAGGCGGCAGTCCGGGTGTGTTGTATGAAATTTCAATAAATTTTTTTAATCGAAATATTAATCAAAAACCTTTGAAACTTTCATATACTAAAATCTGGACCTTGAAATTCACAAAAACAAATTTAATTTTTTCCCCAATCATTGCGATAAAATGGTTGCCATAATGGATCCCTATTAAAAACTGGTTGACATGATATTTCGAGTCAGGTAAGTCTGAAACAAAAAAAAATCCAACGTCATTATGAAATATAAGTGGGTGGCTATGGTCGGAACTGGAACCAAACATTTTAGGTAAAAGAAAAGAAAATGGTGGGATTTCCAATTTTTTGGCCTGTTTTTGCAACTGAAATTGTTTAAAAAAAGGTTGAACATTCATAAAAAATTCTGATTCTAGTTCGGAATGAAACTGTATATGTACTGAATAATCCCTTAAAATTTCACCCCAATCGTTCAAATAGATTTTCCAAAATTGTGTCAACCAGATCAAAAAATGTTGTTTCGAGAAAAATGCGTTTAAAGTGGAAACGCCTGCAGATTGCGCTCACATTGCTCTATTATATCACTGTATGAATACCGACCAAAATGAGGGTTTGTATACTAATTTTGCATACATATAGTAGGTACCAAAAAATGATGTTTCAAGGAAATCATTTTTTTTGGAAAAAATAAACCCAGATTCAATTAGTCAAACGAAAATCAGTAGAACACCCAACTACTTATGTCGGGATTAAACATAGTGAGTGCAGGACTAATGTGATAAGTACATATAGTCCGTACTAGGCCTAGTAAATTCTGACGGGACATTGGTTGGGAATGTGTTCAAATCCCTCGTTTCAGTGGCAAAAACGATTGTCTTGATCCAGCACTTGAAAGGTGTAACCTCGGAATTATTATGACTAAAAATAGTAGCATTCGATGCACAAAAAATCGATCATCTTTTCGCAGAATCCAAGAAACTGTTTGTCCGCCCTCAATTCGTCCAATTTTTTTATTCATCCAATAACGTTAATACCGTTTATAGAAGAAAAGTACTAATGTGCGCTTTCATTCCCCAATGCTTTGGTTGCAACGAATGCATAATAGCTTGGAGCTTGGTTCTTTCCCCCACTCGTTGTTTATTTTTAAGGCGAGGTTGCTTGCGGCACTAAACCGTTATAATTTTTCTTCTTAACTTTTTTTCCCTTTATTCTGTAATTTGTACATATTTTTCTTTATGCACTTGTTCCTTTTTTGTTTTATTATTATTATTGTAATTTGTTTCACTTTGTAATTGGTTTAAGCTGTTAAGTGAAATTAAATAAATAAATAAATAAATACTAAATGTAAAATGGCTAGCGCAATTGGAAAATTATTCAACAAATTATTTTGCAACTTTTTTTGTACTTTTAATCATTTTTTTGGAGTAGATAATAAATAATTTTAGGTGTAATAGTCCTTTAAATGCTTTTGTTTCAAATACTTCCTGAATTACGTTTTTCGGGTAGATATTTTCATACCTAATTTTGTAGATATTTTAATTTACTTTGATCCTAACCCGACATACCCATTCATGAAAATAATAATATTCTTTTACGAAAGATGAACCATAAAATGCATGTATAGTTCGATAGATACTTAATATGACTTTTAGGATACTATCAAAGTTGCATATGAATCGACCAAAAAATATTTAAGCGTTGCAGCTGGTCGAATTTAAAAATATAGTTTGTAGAAAAAAGCATCTAAAGAGTTAAGGAACGTTAGTTTTTAGATCAAAAGGCCTGCGTAGCTAGTGCTTTCTAGAAATAAGAGTTAGCATAAATTATTATGTAATTCTTAATAATAATAAAAGATCAAACCCTCAGGGATAATGCCTCATAAAATTTTATTTTATTTTTTTTTGGGATGGAGGACATCGACATAGATACGATTTATGCCAAAAAATAATTGAAACAAAATGTACTTTCAAATAAATTAATTTCTGCATATAGGATTCATCATTTTATTTTGAAGCAAATTCCATTTTAATTTTTTCGTATTCTTATCTTGTGAAATTTTTGGCCGTTGAAACTTTGAAATTTTCTTTGATTTTTTGTTAATTTTCGTATAAAACCTTGTGTTTCCTATAGACTTATGTTATTTTGAAGAAGAACGTTTTCTCAAGAAGCAAAGCATATATGTAGAAGTAGCACATAGAAACATGTTCTTGTAGATATATTGTTTTAACCTATTTTGTTTATCAAAAACAGACAATAATGTACTCATTTCGATCAACCTGCGAATTAATCTTGATTAATTACAAAATACTGTCCAATTCGCACGAAATTTTTGTAGTATATTATGACTGCAATAAATTTAGGAGAGACTAACGCACAAAAAAACTATTCGTAAGTCAAACCCACGATTGAACATTTTTATATCTAGTCAAAACGCTGAAAATAAAATCCATGGTAATTCAAGGATCAGCTATAATTTCATCTGCACAGCGAATCGGTTGTAGCTCAATTATGATATGATTAATTTCATATAATCTGGAGCCTCGACAAACTCCACTTAATTGATAAAGATACTTAATTATTTAGTCCTGATTACTCGAGACACAAAAAAAATATTTCGCCACACACGTCGCAATCTTATCTTCTGCAACCCAGCGGAAATAAGTACTAACAGAATCAACAATTTTTCCGTTTATTATTTGTAGACTTGTCGACAATCCCTAAGTCGTTCGTGAGCAAATATTGTGGACACGTCTTTGGCACAGGAAATGGAACGAAAGCGGCGTTAAATTTGACGCTTTCGCTATTGCAAATTCCCTTGTCCAATTAGTCATGTCTTTCTTTCGTTGCTCCTACTTTTAATGGATACTTATAGTTTTATCATAATGTCGGTTGAATTTCAATAGTGCGTCACAGTTCGCTAATTTCCCACAACCCGCATAAGCTTGGTGTTCTTGAATGAATAAGTAATTGATGTTACTCGAAAAAGGTGGATCGCGGATGGCAATGAAGTAGTGGTAGTTGCCCAGAAGGAATGAAAAAGACATTCGCTATGATAACAGTTGTAACTTTTGAATATTTAATTAGCATGGCTGAAAAATGACAGCATCTATTACTCATTTTCTTTCTTGTGACCTGCAGAAATAATTTAGAAAAACTCTTCCATGCCCATTTGTGAAAGCAATCTTTGAAAATGCATTCTTAATGTGACTTCTCGCGTTCGATCTAATATTGTTTCTAAGTGAGCGAACTGATAACGTGAGTGCAAAATGGGGGGAAATACTAAAAGCAGAATACAAAAAGAAGGAAATGGAATCATAAAACATTCAACAGATAAAAAAACATAATCTCCCATCATATTGGGTTAGTTTTAATCCATACGTTTACTCTTATCAAGTGGTTTGAATTTATTTTCCATCTATCAGAGCGAAAATCTAGAAAAACATAAAACAATACAAACCACTTTCTTACTGGTAATGTAAACATTGCTATCATAAAAAGATATCTACTACATTATACGTATTTTATCAACTGACTGCCATAAGTGATAACATTCCCCACGAAACATTTTTTCAACGCAACTTGCTTCGCCAATTTAACAATTTTTCCACGCCGCACCTTTTTAGTTTCTTAAAAAAGTTTATCGCGAAATGTCGCGTATTTGCCATTCACGTATGAAAACGTGGTTTTAGATACGCCATCAAAAAGCATTTTAGTTTTAGAGTGTCATAAATTGTTTCTTCCGTGTAGTATCTGTTTCGTCCTTACAACAGTTATTCCAAAGTGAAGTGAAGGAGTGAAAAATATTGGTGTTGAAGACAGTTTTTTTTGAAAAACAAAAAATCGAAATGTACACGCAAGAACTGATGAATCATATTGAGGAATATATTGCAACCATAATTGCAATACAGCTCAATCCGGAAGGAAGCACAGGTTAGTACGGCCCGGGGGGAAATGTTACAACAGCTCTTTGTCATTCGAACAAAGTCCACTTGTAATATGTACTTTAGAGTATCGAAAATTGTCAACTTCAAATGTAAATAATATCGGCAATTTGCGACCAATACTGTCAGGGTATATGGTATCTGTATGGTGTTCAAGCTAGTTAAAAGTGCTGAAACATAAGGTCATTAACATAAATTCCACCCTTCCTAATTGCACCCTTTTCGTCATTTCTGCTTCGAATGTTGCTTGCACATCACAATCATCAATGCAGCGGCAATTTCGCTCAATGGTTTTCACCTATGAACCATAAAAATTCCATTTTTTAATTGCTGAAACACAAACACACCTTCACTCAATATCAGCAATCACTATTGTTCTGTTATCGCACCTGAGTCGCATTTTCCCCCGCTCAACTTGAGATTTTCCTGTAATTTCAGGTGGTGCTTGTTTACGGGTTTCCTCTTCTGTACACGCCTCTACTCCTTCAACAGTGAATTTTGAGAGAATGTGTATTTTAATTTGCCGCTCGACATCTCGTCTACCTTTTCCATCCAACACCAACAGCTCAGTATGGGCTTTCGTACAAGAACACTCGTCACGGTTAAGAATTTTTAGCACTCGAGACCCTAATATTGTGTCTTGTGATGGCGTTGTTGTTGATGTGAAGAATACTATGTTGTATCCGAAAGAAAAAGATTCAAACACTAATTGAATAGAATTGATAAAAGTTTGTTCACTCGACAGATTCAATGTGACCTTTCTTCAATTACAGGTTTCCTATCATGAATTATTGTTTTGTTATTTTCACTTGCGGACATTAATTCGATTGCAGCAACAATTTTATTGGGAACAGGGTGACCCCCACCCTGTTTGTTTTCAATATTGTTATCGTAATTAATTCTAGGAATTGAATTGAATTGAATCATATCAATTTGATTAGGTGGGAAGAAAGTGAAAAAAAATATAAAATAGAAGTAGTCAACACTTCAAAATATAAATATTATGAAAAAAAGTGATCGTTTGTGATTTGTGGGGTATGCAAAAGTATTGTTACTTACAATTTTTTATCGATTGATGATTCCACACAAATTGAGTCAAAAGTTCAGATACAAAACAATAGCCATCTTATTATAAAACAGCTTAGGAGACCCTTTGGCAGGTTAAAATTTTTGAAGTATTTTAAGGTGGACGCTGCCATCAAAGTTAATTATGTTATATTTATTTTCACGTGTGTACCATAGCGTTTGCCAGAAAAAGTTTTTATTTTTTATATGATTCATATATCTTACCCATGGATTTTTTTCGCACATCTCCAAACCAGATGTATGTATATATTTTTTACAGTATATTAAGGGGGAGTATTCTGTTAAAATGGCGAAAATGTATCTCTTTTTTAAATGTACCTAGTCGATACAACTGTAAATGTGGCCCTTGCAGGTTGTTAATAGCTATGTTGGTGGTCCTGATTGTTGACATATGCTCTAAAAACGCGCCAAATCTTGTCAGTGTAGCTTGAGCCGTTACGATGGAGTGGTCTTGCAAAGAGAACCCCATCGCTGTGACTGCTTTACACAAATGTGGAATGGAGAGAGGCCGAATTTTCGAAACTCTAAAGCCATTAAAAATCACGCGTGTTTTCGTGTATCGAACTATAGCGTTATTCATTGATACTGGAGATGTAATATCCGGCAGATCTCGCTCGACTCGTAAGCCACAATCCATCAAAGCTGTAAGGTCCAGAATCGCAAGAAATCCTGTCCGCAATCAGAAAATCATGTCTCCTAAAATGAATATTGCGCTGAAAACCATGAGTCTTATCATCAAAGAAGACTTGGGGCTTGCAGCTTTCAGAAGACAAACAGGACACAGACTCAATGCCGCTTTAAAACGAAATAGGGTGGAAAAATCAAAACAGCTGTTATCGAGATACGGTAAAGGGCAGTACAAAGAATACCTTTTACCGACGAGAAAATCTTTACTGTGGTCCTCCTTCAACATACAAAATGGCTACAGAAAAGATCCCGAGGTTTGAACGAGGACATTATCCAGCATCAGTGATGATTTGGTAGAGAGTGTCCTACGAAGGTGTCGCTTCCACCATTTCTGTTAAAAGGGCGTCAAAACAGCTGCCAAAAACGATCAGTCGGATATCATAATGAAGGTAGTGGAGCCCTTAAGCCGAATCATGTTTGAAAATAAAGAATGGGTTTCCAAACAAGACTCTGCGCTTGCCCACAACTACAAGGCAAAAACCACACAAGAGTGACTGGGGAACCATGTGCCAGAGTTTATCAGCGTTAATTTGTGGCAATCAGCCAGTCCAAACCTTAGGCGCCTCGACTACAAATTGTGGTCAGTATCAAAAGGTGTGGTCTGTAAAAAAAACCCACCATATCCTGGAGTCGTTAAAATAGGCGTTGAAAAAAGCTGTGGACAATTTCCCGATGGTAGTCGTGCGAGAATCAATAGACCAGTGGCCTGACAGACTTTGGCACTGTATTGAAGCAAAAGGCGGCCATTTTGAATAATTTCTTTTTTATTTTATTATTTTACAATAAATGGTAAAACAAATTAAAATCCACCTAGTACTTTCATTATTATAGTTAAAACATCTTGTATTAATATTTATGGCGCGACTAGGTATATAAAAAATAAGCTATTAAAGATATCGACTTGAAATTTGAAATGTATGTATATCGAGATTAAAAGATCAGATTCAAATTATTAAAAAAAAAATGACGGACGTTTCGATCAAGCGCTTGAGCAGTGCCAAACATAAAAAGCGGAGCGTGCCTCGTAAAATCCTGAGAAAAATATCCATATGTGACCATAAACTGAAAAAAAATTCTATTAGTCTTGAGTAAAAACTACTGCACGGGCCTTAATTTAGAGCAATAAGTTTTTCGCGATTTGGTGCACGTTTGTATATACGTGTAACGATTTTTAACTTTTTTGCGATTGAAAAGTGTTCTGGTTTTTTTTGCTCTAACCTTAGGCCGATGCAGTAGTTGAATAGTTAATAAGTATGTGTGAAAAATTTCAAGTAAATCGGATGAGCAGTTTTTTCAGAAATTTACGACGCGCACAAAAAAAAGGATGTTTCGAGAAAAACGCGTTTAAAGTTTCTTTGGTTTACGAGATTTATCTCGTCTTTTTCGTCTTGAAAGCATTTTCAATCACAATTTTTGATGTTTACACTGTGAAATTCGAATATGCACTAACTAAGTCTATATAATATAACTTATATGTATTGTAATAGAGAGTATAATAGTCGAATAATTATATAACGGCATACGCTCGGACACTTGAAGGTCACTTGCCCTCCAAAAAGTATAGAAGGACGGAACGCTGTAGAATGAAAACCAGTTTAGATATCGATATAAAATTTTGTACAGGTATTTTTAAAGTACTTTTCTAACGAAATATCCCAAAAATAAAAAAAAAATCTTAACAAAGTTCCCCTCCCTCTCTTAAGGTATTGATTCGACCCATACATTTTCCTTCATGATTGTTTATAATTTCAATGTCCAAGTTTCGCTTTTAAGTACTGTTCTCTCATTCTTCCTATTAACCATATTATCCCCATAATAGTTTACGAACATGTTTTGATAGTACGATACCCCTTCATATGTAGGGTATCCTACTATCTTTAGATGCTCCACAGGCGTCACATCAAGGTCCAATAGTTTTTCGAACTGAATGAATAAGCAAGTTGAATGCTTGGATCTGAGAATATGTTTTCAATTATCCCATGAAATTATCCATCTTTGACTATTTCACCATCCATTCATAACTCACACATGACACCTCAGATATCCCTGACTACATATATAACTGAGCGATTCACCTTCTTTCCGTGTTCTCTTATTTCTTTACGTTTAATGATTTGCTAATGTAATGGGTACACCCAAAGTACATACAGATACATATATGCAAATATGTACTAACGTTAGTAATCGACGCTTTAGTTGTCTGTAGCACGCAACAGAATAAAGTTCATATAACACGAGTCAAGTTCAAAACAATGATAAAAGTGGTTTACCTTAAAAGGTGGCGTGTCTACGGGGTGTGCATTTCTACGTGTTTTATTCAATTCATATTCATTACACACAGAATAAGCGCAATATGATGTACATACATATGTATATAAGAGTCATGACGACGATGACGAATCCATTCTTTTTTCTCCAGTATTTTTTCTTGGCTTGGGCCAATATTGTCACACTGTTGTGATTGTAATTGAGAATTTGTTGAAACTTTATCATTTGTTTATGAATGTGAAGAAATCAAATAAATTACTGCATTTAATGCTAGGATGTTTCACTGGATGTACAGTGAGTGAATCATACTTTGTTTTAACAATCAAAATAAAAAGGAAGTTAAACGCAATTTTACTCAGTGCAAAAAAAGCCCCAATTTAATTTTATGTTCACATTATCACAATTAAAACATTTTTTTGCACTCAAAAGTTCCTTTGTGCAACTCATACAAATAAAAAAAATTTAGCTCTCAGTCTGACATTGCCCGCAATATGACTAATAAACATATACCAAAACAGATAAAAATCTGCTGTGACTCTCTTGGGAAAGTTAGCTATATTTCGCAATGTGTAAAATGGTTCCCAGAGGTTAAGTTAAATTTTATGCTAAAATGTTTAAGGTGCTTTCTCCACAAATTGTTTGTCGCAATGATTGGCTTGTGCTCCAAATGGATTGCTAGACAGATAGATTGCTAAGTAAATTCATCATCAAGGATATGCATTTAAAGTATTTACACTACTTAAATATAAACTGAACTGTCTAACTTGCTGCCTATTAATGCTGTTATTGCTTTGATGTTTTCATTCTTTTCAAGGGTTATATGAGTACTCTTTGAAATTGCGTTGATTCTTGACAAGTTGAAGATTTACAGGAATGAGCCATCCACACTAATAGCAGTTAGACGAAGATTCGTTCGGGCTCTCTATCTTGTCCCTGCATTAGCTGAACGCATCCTTAAAAGAAACAAATTGATTGTATATAGCATTTACATCTAAAGTGAAATTTCCAGATCAAATTAACAAATGTCCGAGCCAAAAAAAGAAATGGTCAAGTCAAATAAATAAGTTTCTTATTGAAACGAACTATTTTTCGAATCAAATAAACAAATATCCATGCGAAACGAGCATTTTTTTAGTCATATAAAGAGATTAAATGTTCAAAAGAATAAGTTTATATGTGAAAAAGGGAATTTCTTAATCAAAAAAACAAATTAACATATTTCCGAATCAATTTTAAATGAGCATTCTTATTTTTTTTTTGAATAAAATTCAATGAAGATTCAAATGCAGCTAATGAACTGCTGCAGCTTGAGGGAGCAATCGCATCATATCTAGAACGTTGTTTGAGCAGTCGGCGGATATTCCCGAGGCTTCTTCTCCTGCTATATCAGTGTAGACAAAATCTCGTGTCACACCTGCTAAGACTCCACCAACATATCCCTTCACAAAAGAAACTACTTTATCAGTAATCAAAAATAGCCCAGGACGTTCAAGGATCTCTTTAGGATTGGTGCTGTTGGCGTTATCCATAATAATGAGGGTTTCCTCTCATGACGAACTCAGCTGGTCGAAAGACCAGCATATACAGTGCCAAGAGGCAGGACATTGATATAAATAACTTCCTCACTAGTCATATCTACAATAAGTCTGACATTTCTGCCGTGCACTTTAGGCATTAGCAATCTTGCTTGTGTATCCTGTCAGGGTCGAGGCTGATTGTGAAGATAATGCATATTGATTCCGCATTCCACGATGAATATCATCTGTTAACGGCTTTGCTGGTATCTTCTTGAAATCTCAACAGTGTACTTTTTCTAAAGGTCGAAAATGTCTGAGCCATTCATTCGATGCATTTCGAAGGAAGCCAGGTTCGGAGTTATTTTTAACTTTCGTGAATCTTCGTCAATTGCGCTTTTGCTAATATTGAATCCATCTTACTAAAGCTTCTGTCGAATAGCGTTCTTCGATTTTATTTAAAACCTCGTCGGCTAAACTTCGCGGCGAGATCCTTTCGAGATTTTTAAACCACCTTACAGCCCACTTTACTGGTAACGCCAAATCGAAAAGATCTTTTTTTTGATTAGGAAATTCACCTTTTCCAAATAGAAATTTTCAACAAATCTTTACATTTTAAGATGTTCATGGAATATTTTCGCAAAGAAGTCTGTACGTACGTTCTTTGTCATCTGTTTCTACGAAGGTACATATAGGAAAAATCTTATTAACTTGATTAAAGCGTTAATCAAAGTGTATTAACGATAGTCAGAGTTGATTAGATTTTGACTAGCCTCGGTTTGGCGGTTTTTTCTTTTGTCTGAAGTTTAATAGAATGATAAAATTATCGATGAAGATTTGTGCGTGTTCTGAGTTTTAAACCGTATTTAAATTAATAATTGATACGGTCATCGGTGGTACACATTTCACCTCATCATGCGTGTTAAGATGCTATGGTGGGATACTATGAAACCAATTTTGAATGTATGGTGGCAGCCAACCTGTTAAAAGATTATTTTTCTTCTTAATAAGCGTGTCCTTTTTTTGTTGTACTATCAGCAATTGGCATGTCATGTGCAAAAAAATTATACTAGATTTTTAAAAAAAAACGAAAGTGGGCATTTAGTGAAGAAAAAATCAGATACTTTCAAGAGAAAAAAACATTAAATATACATACATATGTACATGATAAAGTATTTCCACTCCATAGAAGCCAATCCTCAAATACATCATACGAGCACCACTAAACACACTTGGCCGCCTTGGATATCCTCTTCACCAACAACCATAACACAACCATCATGCTATCCCACATTTGCTGACTAATTTCGTTTATTTTTTATGATCAAGTTTATTTGTTCATTGGCATCCCAATGGCATCTTGTTACCAAACGGAAACCGAACAGAAAAAATGCTTATGTCATTGTTTGCTTTTCTATTTCTCGTCCACGAAGGGAGGGAAAGCCTGCGCTTCAATGTGAAAAGCAGGTGATTGTGATGCTGAAGTATTCGTTTCAAGTTCAATGTTTATTGGAAACGACTAGTAAAATCAAAATGAGTTTCAATTGGCCTAGGCTTGGCCATGGCTAGCTGGGCTAGTCGGGCTATTCGAGGCTTCTAGACACTATAAAACGATTGATGGTCCACTTGGCCATTAGAAGTTAGAATACAATATGGTCTTTGTGAAAATGTTTTCACTTAATTGCTTTTTTTGTGGTGACACTGAATTCTCTGGATCATAAATAGGAATGAGTTGTGAGTGGAAAATTAAAGAGTAGTTTTAGAGAAATGAAGTGTTGAACTTTTGTGAAAAAAAGCGTTTCAATTCATAAAACAACAATTCTTTATTTGGTCATACCTTACAAAAAAATACCGATTAATCCATACAGCTTATAAAACGCTTGGTCCACCGTCAATTTCAGCTAATCCTAGCTGTCTACCTTCTAAAATTCTTGTCGTAAATCCATCAGTTCAAAATTCTTAACAAATACATATTTTACTTAACATCTTTCATTTTAATGATATTTTGATCTGCTTTTTTGTAAAGAAGAAGGATATTATAGAATAGTCTTTTATTCTATAATATCCTGCATCAATTAGCACATGTAACTGGAAGGGGTAGAGGTGCAGGCAGTCTTGTAGAGTGCCGAGTTGAATAGGTAATAATGAAACTTTTTCAAATGTTCTAAAAAGACTGTATTTTTCTTTATACAAATCCTTTATGCTAACATTCGTAGGTGGTCAAACACTTATGACCTAATTAACTATACAAAATTATGTTTTTCACAACAAGAAAAAGGTCATGCACTAACAAATATAACAACGAATCACTACTCGTAAATTTCCCAGATTACAAAAGCAACCAAAAGATAATACATATCTATATTTATGCTAGCAGTGCATTGCTCGCTACAACAAGTGATATCGGTCGCGAGGTAAATTCACGAGGTGATAAGCGCTATCTGTCCATTCATGAAGCGATGTAAGTGGTCTTTTAGGTTACAATTCTTCAAAAAATCAGAATAGCTCGCAGAGATGCACAATTAGCTAGTCAGGAGCTGTATGGAAAAGAGGAAGGAATTTTGTATGGTCCAGACATAGAAGAGTAGAGGTATAAAGCGTTTTAAAAAAATGCTTAAAAATATTAAACACGATATTCTCGAATTCATGTTTTTTTATAAACTGGCGGACATGATTTAAAAAAAAATACTCAACCGACCACTCTGATTTTTTAATATGTTGATGTACACATACATATATAACTATAGCCGGTAGCGGAATCATTATGATCGGTATCAAATTTTCCGATTTTCACTTAATTTTTCACCCTCAAAAATAGGTTTTTTTAAATGGACGCCATTTTGTTATTTTTTATTAATAAAAACATTCCGGTACAAGGATTAATTTGGTGTTTTGTTTTTTCCCCAAATGATCCAGCCACCTGAAATCACGTCCGCCGTCATGTTTTGATGTTTTTTTAGAAAAATGTTATGGGTAAAAAAAAAAAATATTTTTGTACATCCAAAACACCAATTAACATATGTACAAAATTTCAAAATGATATATCTTTTCTTTCTATTGAAAAAAATGGTTAAATTTTTTTTTGAAAATCGTAACCTAAAAGACCCCTGCTTTTCATTGAATTGTAAGTGTAAGTGTAATTTATTTGGCAATAAATACATCACTTTATTGTTTGCAAGATGTTTTTGGATACATCACATTTCCATTTTACTGAACTATGTCGTTTGTAGTTCGAAAGATCACAAGATCGTCCTTCATTTTCACTTTTCTTTCACTTACTAAAAGGTCAAGATAATGTTGGACCATTAATGAAAATTTTATTGAGGGCTTGGAAATGACTAACATATTAACACCGTCATTCAACGTTGCTATAAAGTTGTGCGTCAAGTCATGCGGCTGAGGTTCACATCCTGAAAAAGAAATGGGTAATACCGATTTATGTTTTAGTGAATATGAACCCTTCACCTGTTGAATACTTTCTTCCTCCCAAAGCATATCGTATTGTAGAAAAAATCAATGTTGGCATCCTTAAATCATGGTTCAGCTGTATTTCATTAATTTTCATTAAAAAACTTAATTAATCATCCGACAACCATCCTAAAAATAGATGAAAACATAAAGCAAGCCATAAAACTTGTATAATTAATTTCCACTCCCATCAAGACGAAATGGCATAGTTGTTGCTCGTATTATGCCTGGAATGGCTTTACCTCAACAGCACGACTAGCGTGCGCTTCGTTTGAAATGTCCTGAACAGGATTATGTTAAAAGGTCGTTGCTTTAGTACTGAATCGACCGGAATGCGAAAACAAAAGGAATCGATAGTCGATTTGGTCAACAGACGCACCGCGATACGAAGAAGAAAAGGCAATGTCCTTCTTAACTGACCACTACAATATTTCTTCCTTGTTCAAAGGCCGAGATTTAGGTCGTTCAATCCGATAATCGATATCAGGTACGATAACGTGTTAAATCCTCAACAACGATATTTATACGAACGAAGAAAATCAAAGGCACATCTACTGTTCGATGTTTGCAGAGATTACCACGAAATGTAGATGGATAATCGATGGGTTTACTGCAAATGAGGGAATAAAGGAAGGTATTATATATTTTATTTGCCACTCGTATTTGCTTTTCGAGGAGTTTATGCTAGGAAATGATTATAGACGCATTCCACGCACATGCAAATTGAATTAGTCTGCTCCCATCGATTGGTTTGCCAATCCAATTGGTCAAATAACACTGAACCTTTGAAAAACAATGATCCGCTTCGAGCTGGGACTAATTTTCAGAAAATTGTGACTCCAGCTTCCAGGGAAATCTGGTCGAATTGGATGTAATTTATTTGAAATGCTTTGAAGAAAGGTTAATCCAATTATAAGACACGGATACGGACTATACCACTGTTGGTGAAACTGATGTGAGAGAGTTTCGAGATTTCTAATTTGTATTCTTTTGATTACAGAATTCCGGGATATAAATTGAGGAAAATATATTCCCTTTCTAGATTAAGGAATAATCAACTCGTAAATTGTGATAACCTTAGAACATTTCAATCCGCTGGACGTACATTCACAGAATACATATGTAAGTACTGCCAATGCTACAATTAGGGTTGCCACCTTTTTTTGGAAAAAAATAGTATTTTTCCGAAAAAAGATACAAAAATATAGTACTTTTGGGAAATGCAGGAGAAAAATAAAGTACTCATTTATTTTTAATCATTGTGTATTTTCCATGTATATTTGTTGTTGCTCTTAGCTTTGGCCACTAATGGTGTATTACTCATCAAATAATTATAGGAATCTGAGCAATTTAAATTCATATTAAAATAAATTAACAATTCATTTTTAATTAAATTAATAGATGCTCTATTTCTTTCTTCTTTCCATTTTACATTCATGAGGGGAAAAACTCTTTCCGTAAAAGAAGTTAAAGTTAATATAAATAGCGCGGCAATCGAATTACAGATAACAATATAGTATTTTCCGTACTATATTATTTTTCTATAATATATAGTACAATTGACTAAAATATAGTAAGATACTATATATTATAGTACGGGTGGCAACCCTAGCTACAATCCCCAATTTTCGTTGAAGACTTGTTGCTAATAGGTCGACCATATTGCACATAGGAAAATCCCTAATGATGGAACCGTTAAACATACTAAAGCCGAACACCATGGCGTGAGCATTCTTCCAGCTTTTATCGCGAAAATAAAGATTGTCGGTGCGTCATGTTCGGCGCCCCGGCGTACCTTTGAGTGGCACTTATTTGCCCTAATGTAGGGTCCACGATGAAATCCATCCCGTCTACACATCATTTGTGTTGACGTGTGTCAAGAGCTGGAGGTCAGGTGGGTGTTTACTTATGGTTTATTTCGTGCAGCCTCTTCCCATCGTTGGAAGCACAAGCACCGCCGTCCCAGCTCTTGTGCAGCACTATGTGCTCAAGAGATTTATTTGAAGACCTCATGTGTGGGTTCTATCCAGAGATACCTGATGTGTGTTGCTGGATCTTTGATTAGTGCCAATCTGATTGTTGGGAATGTTTCTGTAGAGTATGTTCACTATAAAGATTGTCTACGGCCTATCCATGCGCTCAACAGAAAAGACAGTTTCGTTTCGAAATAATTTAAGTGATGATTTAAACAATGAAATAGAAATTGTTACGTTGAAATTTACTCGATCACTCCAACATGCGTTCATTAGAACCATAACAAGATTTTCTTAAGACACCATGTTTACTTTCTAGCCGATTAATTCTGAGCAATTTTCTAAAAGAATTCGAGGTTAATGACTCTCCCAGGCAGAAAATTAGTAGTTGTAATCAGGCCAAGGCTAAAATCAAACCAAAATACCATGGAAACCCATTGAAAATCAAGTGAAGTCTAGAACGAAAAATTGACCATATTCAAATTTATTGTACACAATTTGGACTACGAATTCGGTGTGTGTACACAAAAAACAGTAAAAAAAACGTTTTCACATTTCGGCTGACAAGCAGAATTTTTTTTCTAGCTTGTCTGGAATTTTGTTGCTGCTGTTTTGTTAGCACAACAGATAGAAAATGAGGGAAACATCCAGACACACATATACTTATGTATGTATCTGACGATTTGATTCACCTCTTGCAAAGCACTCATGTTGGATACTCGCAAAAAAAGAGATTAATATTAAGAAGCTTTTGCGTTGTTTATTGTTATTGTATGTAACTAAATGATATGAAAATATTAGATAGTTTAATTGATTTGTGATTCATTCATTGCAAGAAAGTTCTTCAAGGATTTGATCTAAAAATTTGGATTTCGGTGGCCTGATGTGAAAATATGGTTTTGGCAAACTATTTTTTCGTTTTATACTGCAATCTAAACTCTATAATATTGTATCCGGACAACATTTCCGATTGGCGAATATGTCTATGAGATATGTATATTTTCGGCATGAGGTAATTAAATAGCAAGAATGAAAAAATTGAATTTCTTGTCATCCTTAGGATTAATCATATTTGCCTGCATGTCTCGCTTAATTTTTGAACAATTATATTTTGTATTATCTGACGAAATAATGTGCTATTTTTAATTCGATGGTTTTACGGTCACTGCAAGCAAGTCATTTGAAATGTGCTAAGCGCTCAGTTTTGAATTTCCGCAGTTGTTTCTCCTTCAGCTGATACGAAAAAACGAACCATGATATGGTACCAAAGGATCTTCGAGGGTCTTTAATTTTCACAAATTATGAATTATTTTCTATCTAATTCAGTCTTCAACGTAAAAATATTCCACTGATATGTGCAAAAACTGTTTTTGCAAGAATAGCCAGCGTTTGAAAGCGATACGAATGTATACCGAAACATTTAAAAATAAGTACAAAAAACATTGCAACATACAGCTGCGGACATATGAACAGAAACACGTGTAGCTTAGTATAAAACCCAATTTGACAATGAATCCTTCGATATAACTCGTTCCTCATAGGTTACTTTTTCATCTGATTCAATGGCAATTGAGAGAGGTAAAGCGTTAGCCGATGCTACGTCTAAAAAGACGACAGAACAATAAAGTCTTGGAGACTCCAAGATTTTGAGCGGACAGGTAACTAGAAACACGTAAAAATTATTTTAAAATTCATTTATTTAAGCAAATATTTTACCAAATAAAAATAATAAATTACAAAAACAATACAGTAACGTGTCAGGAAACCCTTCTGCTTCACAGTACTTGTTGGCGGTTCAGCATTGTCGTTATAAGTCTCCTGCATCTCTCCACATGTAAGGATGTCCATGCTTCTTTCATCGCTTTGAAGAATTGATCCATGTTTGTGAAATTTCTTACTGATGTGGCTTGTTTCATGTCTCCCTACAAGTGCTCGATTGGAGATTTAAGTCCAGACTCGTTGATAGTTTGTCTAAAACAGTGACGTTGTTGTCCTCCATTAATTTTATTGTGTGTCGTGCCGTATGTTCGGGGTCGTTGTCATGCTGAAACTTTCATATAATAGGAATATTCTCCTCAAACCATGACAACATGGTGTTTTCTAAGATTACGTACATTTCCTTGGTTAATATTCCTTCTACGTAAAACATACCCAAACATTGATGGAGCCAGCTCCGTGCTTAACAACAGTTGACATGTAACGAGGCTCGAATTCCTTTCTTCTTGGTCGTCTTACATATCTCCAATCATTAGGACCAATACGATTTATTCTTGTTTCGTCGCTTCAAAGGATGAATTTCCACTCATTTTTGTGTTCCAGTGCTCTCGTGCGAAGTCCATTCGTTACTAGGGACTTCTTCCTGGCTATCCTGCCATGTACTCCGGCGCAAAGTCAGCGATGAATTTTGACACCTGATCTTTTTGGGCTCCGTTTCGATGTGCGGACAATTTAAGTGGTATTTCGGGCTCTTTTAACCTAGTTAAATATATTGGACAGTCCTGCGGCTTACCACGTGTTTCAGTGTTCCGTAAAGCATTCTTATGGAACACTCTAGGCGGCTTCCAATTTATTCGATATGACAGGCCTAATTCTCTAAAGTCTACAATCTTTTGTCTAACTAGAAAAGTGCAGTTCTTAGCCTTCCCTATTAGACCAGGGTGGATCTGTAAATACTGACTACATTTGACCGTTGAGGGGCACACTGATTTTTGAGGTAAATATTGTAGCATAACTTGTAAAACAATAATTGACTTATGATCCATCTCAAAAAAGTGGGAAACATGAAAAAAGAATCGAAATGTTTAAAAATTTAAAAAAATCGTTTTTTCCCTACTATTCTCACTCATAACCTTGAAACGGTTTATTTAAGGTCAAAGTTGCGTAATCAAATTGTCTATAATATATGATTGGTTAGAAATCTTAAAACATTGAACCCTTGCTGCAAAACTGCAATAAGTATAAAAAATAGGGAGAAAAAAGCCTTTTTTTTAATTTTTTTACCATCTTAAATGCATTTAGGACCTCCATATTTCGCCTAAAAAATCTTTACAATATCATAAAATAGCAAACAAATTTTCATCAAAATCGATTCAGTAGATTGCTCAAAATAATTGTGCAATCTAAATTTATTTTAAAAAAAATCAAAAATTTAAACTTAAGCCTGTAAAAGTTTGAAATTTTTTTCACATATAAAAGAGCACTTCACCTATCAAATGCACTTTACAAAATTAAAAACGGATTATTAGGACGGCCTCAGCAATTTTTGCTAAACTTGATAATAAACTCGAAAAGGTAGCATGGCTCCCTCCTTGCAATTTTGCGGCAAGGGTTAAATGTTTAAGGATTTTTAACCAGTCCTATCTTATAGAAAATTTTATTACACAACTTTTATTGCCACACAACTTTGATCTAAAATGAACCGTTTTAATGTTAGGAGTGAAAAAAGTAGGGAAAACCGATTTTTTTTTGATTTTTTTAAACATTTAGATTTTTTTAATGTTCTCTTTTTCCCTTTTTGAGAGGCAGCATAAGTCAATTATTGTTATACGAGTTATTCCACAACCTTTCCCGCAAAAATCAGTGTGCCTCCCCCCCACAACGACCAACTGAAAACAGATATGCCCTGGTGTACATATATCGTTGTTGAAATTAATAGTACTTTTTAAAACTTTGAAAGTCACGTTAAAAATGCAACGAATGCAGCTGGTTTTTTCAAACTGATCGTAACGAATTTGCATGCCATCCTGTTTATAGTAAAATACAGTGTTTCGAACTATGTGTCCACTCGAAGTCTTGGGGTTTTCAGGACTTTGTTGTCCTGTCGTCCTTGCAGAGGTCAACTCTTTGCCTCTCTCAATTGTCCTTGAATCAGTTAAAAAAATAAACCTAAGTCGAATGAGTTATATCGAAGGATTCAGTGATATATCGGGTTTTTCTTAGTAAGCCAAAAGTGTTTCTAATTTTATGCCGACAATTGTATACATACGTGATTCTGTCTTCTTACATAGGTACATATGTATATATAAAAAGAGGACATTGAATAAGAAGGTCTCAACTAGTTCAACATAGTTTAAGTTTATAAAAAAATTATTTTATGACATTGTCTAACTATCGATGTTTTCTTACAAGAATGAAGCTAAAAAATTAAAGTACATATTTTTTTTTTGTAAATCGGCAATTTAAAACCAGATCGTTTGATTGTAAAAAAAATGGTTGTAAAATAAATTAGAATAACGCGAACTTGTAACGAGAAGTATACTGTACCCTTGTAATCACCGATGAAAAATAGGTAGTAAGAAATAATTCGTGTCACTTGGTCACGTTTGGAAGCTAGCATATTTTTACTTTCAATTCAAAAAGCGATTATGGGTGTTTTTTTGCAATTTCTTAAACCGCGTCTTGTGAATTTATTTCAAAAAAATCGAAAAGCGTTTGCTCCTTGATCTTATTGCGATTGATTCTAAAGGAAACTATACACGTAACACTTTTCAAACAAATGCAGACTGCAGTTTAGTATTGAGATTTTGTACACTTGAATGGAGGACAGTTAAACAACAAAAATGAAAAGGAGTTCCATGATCAGCATTATGCTGTAAAACAGATATCTAAAAATTACAAAAGAACATAATGAATTGTTACCACAAAAAAAATTGACTGTTGCTAAGTGTTACATGGAGCAAGGGGAGGGGGTGTCTAGCAAATTGTTATGTAACAAAATTTAAAATTAGTGAAAATATATTTTTATAACAGTAAATCATAAGGTCAAATTTTAAATTACTTTGCCGCGGGACGAGGTGTCAGCAGACGCTAAGCGCGATAAACTAGATTTAGATACATTTTTAATAGTTTGTGATTAAAATATTTAAAAGTCTGAGGTTTTAACATTTTTAATTTATTCCCCCCTAAGTGTGAGCTGCTGTGTCGAATAATTTCATCATAATTGATTCGTTTGTACTGATTTGGTAGCTCTGATAGTAAATTCACTGCTTTATTTTGTCAGTATAGACAGGTCTACAATTCTCAAAGTCACTCCCAGTAGATCCGCTACTGTATTTAAGTAATGATATTAATTTCATTCAGTTTTACAAATCCATCATCGATTTTAATTCCATAACATAATAAGAAGCATCTCGTCTGGATTATAGTCCATAGATTCAATCTATTTTATTGAAGGGAAATCATTTTGCATATAATTCTGTTCATGTATATATCACATACCGTGCCAGACTTATTTCCCGTCAGTCAATTGAATTTCCTATTCAGAATCGAATGATGATTACCATTTCAAACTGCAGCATCATCCACCCTTTTCAGAACAGTTGATTAAAATCCATAATTTTACCAAAAGAAAAAAAGAAATAAATTTACTAGCTGCAAATATCCAATCTGTCTGCAATGCAATCTATTCATGTGAAATGTCTGCCAGGGGATGGATACTACTTCAGTTTTGCATGAATCCATAATCAATTTGTGCGAGTAGGTCAACCGGAAAATTCCTCTACATGCATTACCGACAATAACACCCCAAAAAGAAGCGGAACGCTGTCACCAACAAGCAGTGGTTGAACGACATTAAGGGGGTGAAGGCATCAAATTTATTTGGTGGGTGGAATCATCATCATATTATATGTATACTGTAACATATAAAAAAATCAGGGCAATCGATCGAGGTTTTTTTTAATCGTATTAACCAGTTATAAAAACATGGTTTCGAGAAAAACGCGTTTTAAATTTTCAAACAGTTTTTTTTGTTACAATTACACTTAAATTTAATTAGCGATGGCTGAAGTATACAAAAGTCATTCCTCTTCCTCGGATATGTCATGCTGGTTTGATTTCTCATCTCTGCGGGTTGTTCTTGCCGCTTTTGACGCATCGGTGCTGCGTTTTTTAGCGGTCTTGATTTATAGTTGATCATAACAATCGACATGCTTTTCAGCAGCAAGCCTTATTGTCACGCCCTCTACTTGCATGATTTTAGTAGGGTGCAAAAACCTTCATTAAACACACAAAGAGTTGTCCGCGAAGCATTTTCAACAATGTTTTTGCTCGCAAATGTATGGTTTGGGACCATATTCCAGAAGCACGAGTTAAAACTGTCTTTAGTGTTTCGGTGTTAATACCCAAGCAACGAGATCCTCGTTTTGATCCCCCATATTCAGACTACATTTATACTCTAGTATAATGATATACAAAAAAAACATCCAAGCAACTGTTCAAAAAAGTGAGGCGCTGGACACAGTCTACAGAACGTAAAATTCTGAAAGTGCTGTCTCACGGTATCTCCATGTAGCTCTGTATAGCTAACGTAAAAATTTTGTTTCGAAAACATTAAAAACATGTTTTTGATGACATTTACAATTGCAAAATTTCTAGGTAGAAAGACCCTGTAACCCACGAAGGAAAAACTAAGTTAATTAGTAGGAAAGTTTATGTAGTCTTCTGTTTCCAGGCAATTTAATTAATTTTTCAGAGTCATCATTACCTGCAAAACATACAGCAAGCTTTTTATTTGCTTTTTTTTGAATTGTGGCAGCACACAAAAAATAATAATTGAAAATAATTCTGAAACTTCTGCCTTTAAATCAAAAACTTTGCTGCTAATTTGGTATTTTAGATCCATCCAAGCATGATAAAACTCCTTTTCCAATCTGCTGAATACATTTAAAAGAGCATTTCAAGCGAGTCAACCCCTTTCAGCATCTCCATGTTTCTGTACCTACCTTTATTCAACGACTTTCATAACATACGCTTTTTACAACTCAACATAACTTACGCTACTACAACGGTACAAAGCCATCATGAAAATATGTGCTATAAGGATTTTGCTTCTAACTAAAGCGAAAATACAGTTCACTCGGATACATGTCATGTAAAATATCCTTTCGGGTGGTTTAATGGCACCGCGAAAAAAGGGTCAAGTGCTTTTAAGTTGAGCAACATCATTTAACGAAACACCACCGTATAGAAACGTATGAATCTTGACTGATTTTTTCTTCTTAAAATCACAAATGGAAACTTCTTTCCTGCATAATTTATAATGCCTAGATATTGCATACTTGTCATTCTAATGGTGTTTGCACTCATTTCGTATTCATAGTTTGTTTCTGACTGCATACTTATATATATATTTCGTATTTTATCGTTTTCCAGAGAGCGTCAAATCGATTTTGGGTCGTCACACAAAAATCCTTGTCAAATATATGGTGAAATTGGAAACGAAAGGTGACAAGACAGAGAATCGCGTACTGGTAAGTCTTTGATTCAAATGGTTTTTTTTATTGCTTTGTCTGATTGGAATTGTTTAACAGTTCCATAACTCCGGATTGCTGTGCTCGAAGCGAAACACTTGCAGGATGTCAGATGTAAAAACTTACTAATAGATAAGCATCGCTAAAAATTCGGGAGATATTGCTGTCTAATATTTTAAGCATCGAATATCCTCGACGTCTTCTATTTATGTGCCAAATTTCATCCAGATCTGAGAGGACGATACCGTGCCTTTTCCTTGTAAGAGTACATAATATATATGCATCTAGGCAGCTTCGAGAATTTCCAAAAGAAACCTAAGATATGGTTATAGCGACAAGAAAATGTCTTCCACGATTCGTACGGATTTGTGGCATTCAAGCTGTTACCTTTTGCTGCTGGTAACTGCATCCTCAGAGAATATCCAGATCGGCGACCACATGTTTCCGGAGTATCAAGACTCCACTTGAACTTGTCTTTGCAGAATACGAATCGGCGTCTTCTTTTTTCTCGCGGTACTCGTGCTTGTCCTTCCTGCTCTTTTTCTACATCAAACTCTTCATCAGTAACTGCTTCCTCACATGAAACTTTTATGTCGCTTGATTTCTGATCTTCGACGTGATCCTCATCTTCAGAATCAGAAGTATTGCCGCCATAATTACCTTCTCGTTGCGATCGCGTAGGACGTAACCAAGTTCAGATTTCGATCGCTGCGACATGGCTTAAACAAAAACTTATCGATTCCTCATAAAAACATGGATTTCTAGTGAAAAGCCATCAAAATGAAGAAAAAACCAAACAAATTTCCTCGTTAAAATTCACGATAGATATGTTTCCTGTTTAACGTGTAACGTCGGCTCGCTTTTCAAATTTGACCTGGCTCTCGCAACAGCTGTTTTCGCACTAAACTGTCGGCCCTTGGGGAGCTAGTAGCTTTCTAGTATACAATTTTTTCCAGCCTAGTTTGGCACCGCCCCTCCCTGCCTCCCTCCCTCCCTCTTCGAGCTACAAGGTATAGTCAGTTTTGGCAGGGCACAAGTAACCCGACGTTACACGTTGCGGGTTAAACAGGAAACATTTCTAACATGAATTTTAACGATGAAATTTATTTTCCATCCTTAATTTACCTCAACCTCATAGTTAAACTTCAACATGCTCTGCTATGCAGTCTATTCTAAATATTTAATTTTTCCTCTATTCGTACATTGAAGGAAGTTTTTATGTTGTATGACAATTTTTCAAAAATGTGAAATTTTTTTGGCAAGGAACTTGACATGTGATTAGATAAGTGGCCATCCGTATTCGTTTGTAAGAGGAGAGGGGGTGTTTAAAAATGTTACTTAGTGTTACATCAAGGGAGGGGAATCTAGCAAATTGCTATGTAACAAAATTTAGTTGAACATTGCTGATTAACTTTAAAATAATTACATCCACGAATATTGAAAAGAACAGTACCCACCGGTGATCGAACACACGACGATGACAATTATTCATAAAGAAAAACAATACCCCGACGGGAATCGAACACACGACCCCACGATCGCGAGCTAGTAGTTCTGCTACCTACACTGCACCGCTTCCGCCAGATGTAAAAATTTAATAATCCATTAGTGACGCTAAAAACTTTTAGGACGTTTTTCTCAAAAACGGAGCAGTGTTGCGCTCTAATATTTTAAGGATCGAATATCCTTGACGTCTTCTACTTACGTGCCAAATTTCGTCCAAATCTGAGATTCCATAACCTGAGCCTCTCCTAGTTAGTAACACTCGATTTGATTTGCTTATTTTTAATTGGAAGCAATTTATATAAGATACAATTAAGCTTTTCGTGAAGAAGCATCCTTGACATTAAACACGTGCCTGAATGGTATCCTAAACAAATATGTCAAATAAATGCTACACGCCCTGCTTAAGCTCCTTTTAAGTTAAACCCCATAAATACAAATAAAACGATTGCCTGTTGGGCGTTGGTTGCTGTAGTACTCGAGACTGACGTTAAAAAGTTTGTGGTGTTTGAATTATTTGCTCGGAAAAGAAGTTTTAACCAAGTTTATTGGCAGTGGTGTTGGATCTTTAAATAATATAAATTAACTATATTCCTTTTAAAATTAGGTACTTAGACACATTCCGTTTATGCACAATTTCCGTTGTTAGCATATCCTTTGGTACGAAAAACACAATGAGTAAACTTCTGTATGTGATGTTTTCAACGAAAGATAGATTACGTGGATATCTTGATCAAACATTTTGTCTTGAACTCTCTTCAAGGTTATATACAACTGTCTTATTGTACCCAGGCATCACTCCTCACACCCAATCCATTCATCGTACTGCCCCAACTTTTTTCGTACTATACATGAAAACTCAACAACTGCCGCCAACGAGCCGCCTTTAAATCCTTCAGCACCGAACACATAGTTCATTCACACGTTTCGTACACACAGGCATACTTACATCCTGAAAATGGAAATAGAAAAGTCCTATATCTCATTTTTTGTGCCTGTACGTCTTTTATACGAAAAATTTCATTTCGGTTGTGTTCTAACTTTTATCACCTCATCTCTCGTTTAATATGAAAGGAAAGGACTTCATAAGGATGCATACAATGAGTTGAAATTGAAGAAAACACAGAATACGTCCGTGCCTGTCTTCGGGCTGAAACAATGGGGATGGATAGTGGGTGGTGATGATAGGGCTGGGTTTGGTGACAGCGACAATCATATCCTGTTGATAAAACGAATTCTCCAGGAAAACGTCAGTCTGTGGCTTTTGTAGTAGATATCAAAGAAATGGAATGACGATTTGTAGAGTTTGCAATTTTGCTATTCCAACAAATCAGGATTTATAAATGCTATTGATTCTGCTTATTGTTTTATGTTGAATGAGTTGTTGACATTGTTAATGAAATATTATTGTTACTTGATGAGAAGTTTAGATTAGACAATATTGTTGGAACTTTGTGCAGATAATAAAGTTTGATAAGTTCCTGCCAAGTAAAGTTCTCGTTCAAATGCAATACTGAGAAAGAGAATCCTTCCGTTCATGATGGAATATGCTAGCATCAACTGTCTAGTGTGCTTTGCAGGCTATTCGTAATACCTACGAAAACAGCTTTTCAATTGAGTTTGTCACTGCGTATTTCGTGTTCGTATCACTTTGATCTATCAGGTTCGCGAACAATTTGATTTCTGAGATATTTGACGCCTATATTAAGGCTTTTTCATTCGTTTCCGCGACACTTGATACCTGCTGATCAGATTGTAGAGTTTCGATATCAAAGCTAAAAAAAATTATATGAAAATTTTATCAGCACTCTGATACTGATTGAATTTCAAAAAGTATTAGCAACGATACATTATTTTCTGTATTCGAATCAAAATGTTAGTCTTTGTTTCGACTAGAGTTTCTACGTCGCTTTCGGCTTCCACACCCATTCGGGGCAAATAGAAAGAAGTGACGTCCACCCCTTAACGTGGGGTAAAGTATAGTTTCCAATAATTTTATTATAAACTATAAAAAACTTTCATATTTCGCTAAATGTAATGAAATTACAGTAGTGGAAGTATTAGAAAATCTCTCTCTATCTCACCATAAGGTGCTCATTTACAGAGTTCGACTCAGGTACTCATAAACAGCTCTGGAAACTGATTGTACGGCACTAAATCTCTTCAGGATCGGGTGAATTTAACGTCTTCTCAACTCTTCAATGATGAGGACTAAAGATTAATATGCCGATTATAGTGTCGCTCTTCTGGTTCAGTTCTATATCGAATTCTGTTTCTGAAAAATGGAGACACGTGACTTTTATATCTTAAGTAGCATAAACCTTGACTCCACCTAATCTCTAAAAATAGTCCTAAAACTTCAAATCCATTGAGGTAGCTCTACATGTAGACCAGGGCAGATCTGTAAAAAAGGAACTACAGTTGGCTGTTGAAAGAGGGGCACACTGATTTCTGCAGAAAAAGTTGTGGTGGAATAACTCGTTTAACAATAATTGACTTATCCTTCCTATCAAAAAAGTCGGGAACATGAATAAAAAAATCGAAATGTTTAAAAATTAAAAAAAAAAACGATTTTTTCCTATTTTTTGCACTCCTTATTTTAAACCGAGTTATTTTAGAGCAAAATTGTAAGGAAATGATAATTGCGTAATTAAACTTTTCATAAGATATGATTAGTTAAAAAATTTAACCTCGCCGCAGAATGGTAATAAATATAAACAAAAAGTAAAAAAAGCCTTTTCTTTTCTTTATCACTTAGAATGCACTAAGGACCTTCATAATGCGCCTAGAAAATCTTAATAATATAATAAAACAGCAAACAGGATGAGAGGATGCGCATGATCATACCAGTAGTCCATATACTTTGGGTGTGGAGTCATGGTTAAACCAGATTGAATCGCCAGCCGCCCAGCACTGTTTTAGAGTTTATTACCAAGTTTTGCGAAAATTCCTGAGGTCGCCCTAATAATCGGATTTTGATTTTGTAAAATGCATTTGATAGGTGAAGTGCTCTTTTATATGCGAAAAAATTTAAAACTTCTATATGCTCAATATGCCCCCCCCCCCCCTCAACAGCCAACTCAAAACAAATCGACCCTGGTCTAATGACCTATTTAAGCGAATAGAGAACCACTTTGAGGAAAAATCAATAGAACGTCCTGAGTGTCTTCTTTAACTTAGAAAAAGTCTTCAGTAACATCTTTTACGAGTCATGTTACGCGCACTTATCGGACCTTAATTTCGAGCTGCCATGAGGCGATTAGTCTGACCGGGCGATCACCCACAAAAAAATGTGAGTTATGTTTATTTGTTAGGCTTGAACTTTGAACTTCGGCACAGGTGACTTTGCTGCGAATTATCATTCTTGTACGCACCCTTTTTCATGTGCAGTGAATTGAGCACTTCAGTCTGACATGGGATCTAACAGTTATCACCTATCTTTGCTTATTCTCGCGATTGGTTTTCATTGAGCTTAATAAGAAGAATGGTGGCCTTGCACGCGCCAGGCAAGCGCTACGTCATGGTAAGGTGGGCCCAGACAATTCAATCTATGGCGAGCACCGCTGATTTCCGTCGTTCTGTGATGTTTATTTTAAAACTTTTGGAGATTAGAAATATTATAGCTCGAAAAAAAGTTCATGATATTTTTGTTTTTAGCAAAAATCAATGATTTATTCAATAGCGAATTTTTCATTTTGAAGGAAACCCATTTTTTTTGTTAGAAGCTATTTTTTGTTCAAGCAGTGAACAACTCAATATGTATTTAAAATTAATCGATTCCAACCTACGTCTTTATTTAGTTTTCATTATGATGATCTCCCTGAGCGGTCGGGCAGTTATCCGCCATTTCTAATTTTTTGTTCAATAATTTTTATTTTTCACAATTTTTATTCTAATTTGTCATAATTTTTGTTCTAATTTTTCACAATTTAGATGTAAATTTTAAAGATGGCAACATTTCATTCAAGAAAAATGTTTAAATTCCAAGAAATTCATACATAAATTTCGCTTTACTGTCCTTTACGATTTTGTTTGACTACTTCCAGCGAAATCTAATCGCACTGATAAAAAACCATTTTACTTAAATTATTTTCATCAATTCGCTCATAATTTAACTACGCATCATTAAAATTCCGATTTCACTTATGTAAACAATTTATGTATAAAACCTTGTGTTATTAAACGTTTCAATTAATCCAAATCAATATTGATTTCGTGACATGCATTTTTAATTACTACTTAATCATCAGACTTTTAACTGAAATCAACATCGCATGTGAATGCATTGAGTGTGTAAAGTAGATACATATGTACTATACTTAATGCGTAAATAAATCCAATGTGCAAAAGTGCGAAAAGCTGTTGAGCAAACGATTGTGAGTTCTCACAGCTAAGACTTATAAATGTGAAACATGTTTGTATTGACTTAAATGCTATCGAAGCGTAACAACCGCCAAGAAAGGAAAATCCATTGCACATATGTATGTACATATATGTTTGAGGTGTATGCCCATTTTCTGCAGAAAAATGATTGCGCGATGCAGTGAAGGTAGAGATTTAATTTAATCGGGTGTTATCCAAGGAAAGATGAGACAATAATGATAAGTTGAACAAGTCACTATGCTGAGAATGTTTTTATGATATTTTGAATCCGTGCAGAACTCAATCCGTGTCACTTCTTCGTAATAGAACCCTGACCAGAAAACACCGGTTGAATTATTGGCCTACATTTTCATTAAAGTTAGTAACGAATTTCTCTGATAATTAGATAAGTCTTGCCAATTAATGCAATCAAACGTCTCTTACCTCCGATTAAACAAAAAAAAAACCGTCGAAGCAAACATTCGCCCCTTGAAATTGTCGCAAGAAACACAGCAACAGACACAAATGAGGGTGTTGTACACCTCCCGTCCGGGTGGGTGGTCAACCGGAAAAACGCATCATATTTCAATCAACGTTGAAACTTACGAATAAATCCGCTGCTTACGAAAACGTAAACGGTTGTTACCCAACGAACGGGATCAAGTTGCTTAAGGATGGCTATTAGATGCAGGCTAACTTACGATTTACCTACCCCAAATGTGTCGTGCAAAAAATGTGTATCGGTATCCACAAAGGGAAATTGTCAGCAAAACGAGTATTAAGGCTAAGTAGCGATTATGTCTAGCAAATATGGAATTTACCTTTTGTGTTCTATATTATTTGCGGAAGAAGCAACAGTTGAAAAGCTCTCCACATATGTTGGAAGACATGCCAATAAAAGAACGGACGACTGTTGAGCGCATTTCAATGACATCGTGACGGAGGAGAATAGTGTTTTGTAAAGAAATCAATCGATAGCTTTTAGAAAGTGCTTAAAATGGAAAATTGGTGGAAATGGAAGGAAGGATGAATATTTAATAAATTAAAGCAACGGAAGCAGATTATCGATTTCCATGGGTAGTGTTCATTGTTCGTAATTTTACGGAAAACATTTTATTTTCTGGGTTTAGTATATAGGATTAAGAAAATATCGTAGAATTTTAATTAAAGGGTGTCGCGTTCTTCACTTGACTATCATATCCATTTATCAATTTAAAATGAAACATTTGATTTTACTCTAAACCATAAATGGTTGGACTTAGAATTGAATGCAGCTTTTTCGTCTGCAAAAAAACTATGCGGCCTCTCAATTTCATATCCACACCTCCAGCAACATACAAATTTAGATTTCAGCATCCCGACTTTTTTCTACATTGCCATGTCGTCGTTTTCAGGATTATCGGCCATTATTCCATTCAAACGACCCGAAGCCGCGGCTAGGATCCAAGTCATTCAGGTACTCCTACGTATGACTTTTACTACAATAACTTAAACTTATGAAATCGATTACTGCAATGTAATAATGAGTGTTAATCAAGTAATGAGGATTTCACTGCACATAGCATCTGTACTATTCGACTGCTGAACCCGAATGTCTTTCCCATCCCAAATCAATTTCGAAATCGATCACGATCGACTTTCGATCGCGTTCGTTCACTTTTGAAACATGTACAGACCGCTGTCTCCCATTTTCAGCCAAAAGTCCGCATCATAGTATATGTAAGAACCAGTAGTTGATCAGCCATATAAAAGCACACTTTCAAGTGCGGCGCGTGGTTTTAAGGGACAAAATCATATGTTTTCTGTCATTTATGACAAAATGACAGTTATTTACTGGTTGGGGCACTGCCACATCTCGAAAGAGCAAATCCAATGAAATCGCATAGCGAGATAATCTCAAAATAAAAGTAGTGCCACGCATGCTCGACATGAACTTATATCATTGTATAAAAAATTTATAGCATGGACACAACGAACTGTCAAAAAGCATGAAACAAAAGATGCAAAAATTACCCCTCCTTCAGAAAGAGCGTTCTAGATTCCGTTTCTAAACTCGGGCGCGAATGAACGACTGACAGCATACAACGAACGTTCTCCAAGTGGAATAAGGCAAGTGTATTGTGGCAAGGCCGCAATTGTGTGCAAGCAATTCGTGTACGTATACCCGTCGCGACCGAAGTAGTGTGCGAAAAGCATGTGTACCGATGCAAATTAGAACAATAATATGCGTACACAATTCCTCGCTGCGAATTGTACGACAGAGTTGCTGCAATTTGGCTCTTGTGACCGTCCTATATATTTTAATGCTCCGATTTATATATTGATTCGCGAATAAAAGGCGCGAAAACGTCAGTGAGTTTGAAAATATATAAATGAAATTTGGAAAGTTCGAATAAGAGTGTAAATATGAAATTATAATGGAAAAGTACAGACAAAAATCAGGTAGGGGCACGTAAAAAGGGCTGGATATAAAATCAAATGTTTCCGTATTGTATTGGCATTGAGAATTTGTTGTAAATAGTAAGGAAAAACTAGGTACCTCACATTTAGGTGCAGCTCGTTTTGTTTGTTTTTTCGATGAAGCTTGTTTTGTTGTTGAAATAATGAAGGAGTCATTTTATCACACTGTTAGTCACTGACAGTTTCAATGTAAAAACAATGCAGTTCTGGAAGTCACTGAATTATTGCCCCAATTATTCTTCGGTTACCATTCAGGTAGAGTCGTTATATATTTTTTTCAACGTTGGGAGGTGGAAATCTTCAAAAGATACCGATCAGCTCCTGCTTCTCGGCATGCCGGATTTCTACCGACTAAAACCACCTCCGTTTCCTTCAATCACTCTCTCCATCAAAATTTAGTAATTCTCCGTATTTAAAATTTTAGGACATAGTACTTCCCAGACGATAAGAATCGGTATAAGGGATAGTACCAAATCTGTAAATTTTAGTGTCCTTTTATTTAGATTAATAGTTCAGACTATATGTTTATGAATTATTTCCTGTTGATTACATGTTTGGTTTTGAGTTTAGTGGAGCTGATTGTACTTGTAAGTTACTGTGAAAGTTGGTCCTGAAGGAGATATTTTTTTAGTGTCGTTTTAAAGGAAGTTGGGTTCGATATGTTTTTAATTTTATCCGGTAGTGTATTGTAAAAGTTAGCTGCTTTGTTGAAGGGGTCTTCTTTTAGCCGATCAGTTCTGGCAAATGCTATAGCTATATTATTCATGTTTCTCGTTGTTTATCCATGTTCTCAATGTTTTGACAAAGTAGAGAACGATTGCATATTCCTAACAAGTATGCAAGTCACATTGAAACAACAATTACACAATTTGTTGTCAAACTACTTAACACGAAGGATTTTTACGTTTAAAAGTATCTAAACATTTTAGGTTTTATCCAATAAGACAAATAACAATTTTATATTTTAAAAACACTTTCAAAACAATATCTGAACTCTTTCTACAATTCCAGGTATTCACGCCCGTTCGAATCTACCTCCTTATTGCCAAAGTTCCCACAAAGGTAAGATATACATACCATTTTTTTTTGCCTTGATAACATGACTAAAATACGCATTTTTTCTAATATCAGATTGAAAGCCATTTCCACTATTTGGACATACAAGCTGTTGAAAGCAAACGACCGACACATTTTTCAATTATAACCAATGATCGAACGTACACGTTTGCGACCACTGGTGATGCCGGGAATTTTAGCTCAGTAAGTAAAATTTGATGTTCTTTAAAATCATTAAAAATAAATTAAAAATAGAAAGAAAGAGAGACAGATGAAATCAAATCAATAAGACAATAAAAAATCCTTGCTACATCCTAAAATAAGTGAAAACATTAATAAAATCAAAACAACTTTCTTCTTTACAGAATGCCGACGTAATACTAACCGATTTGGCATCCGCAATAAAGCAAATATTCCCTACAGTTCCGCTTAAGTATATTATAAGAAAAGTAAGTAGTTGAACATAAATTTTTATTATTATTAGAAAATTTGTAAATAATAAGAGAATAATTTATTTATACTAGTACAAATAATTTCCCATCTAGAAATAATGCCGCGTAAAAATTTCGTTTTTTCAAAGGTGTAGAAAATATTCAAAAATGTAATTCCGATTCGCACAAAATTCGTTAGCGATGCTCTAGAATTTTAAGACTATGGGTGTGTAATCGTATTTTGATTGATTCAAAAATTACCATAATTTTTATAAAATTTTTGCGAATAGTTTTCTTACATTTGAATACTATTTTAATTGTTGGTAGCCGTTTTTTTACCATTTTTTTATCTAAGTGAGCTTATTCTTGCCTGGAGCTATATACACTCACATTCATCTAGAAGTTTGATTTAAAAAAACCATTTCAAAAGAGGGTCACTGACAATTTTTTATTACCATTCCACAGTATTTTAAATGAAATTTAGATGTTGTTAAGGTAGTTTGTCGTAAATTTTCTCGGAATAATATATTGTGTAGTTAAAGAAATACAATAATATAATTTCTTTAACTACACAAAACAGTTGATTATTCGTTTATCGATGGAGATCGTCCACGTCATTCCTTTAACAAACCAACATTTTTTATTCTGAAATTTCCAAACCATATTGTCACACTATTATTTGTAAATTCTCGGCTTGCGTCGGCTGCATAAAATTTTTCTTTGACTTGAAGAAGACACAACTCTTTTACACATATTGAGGAAACAATGTGTCATAATGAGTAACGAACAGATATGTTAACCTTCGCAGAAAGAAACACTTTAGTAAATATACAATTATTGCTTGCTGATGAATTTTATCAGTCAATTAATTGCATCGTATCGACAGTAAAAATCGAAAGTTCAAGGCTGGTCACATTCAATCTGATTCCAACATTGATTCTTCATGATTTTTATGAAGTACAGTCTGTTACATAAGAGCGTGGTCACTGTTAAATTATAACAACAATAGATTTTTTAAAAATTCACACATTTATTGTTTAATTGGTCGTCAATATTCAATGCAAATGGCTTAGTAGCAAGTCCAATCTTCTTCAGCATCAATTATGCGTTTGCGAAGTTGCATTTTTATGAGAGCGAACACATTTTCTAAAGGATTTGCACCCGGTGACTGAGATGGCCAATCTAAAGTGACAACCCCATTTCGCCCTTTCCACTCGTTACACGCTCGACTCCGATGTTTTGGGTCGCTGTCCTCTTGAAGGATCCTGCTCTCATTTTTTTCTGATGAACCTTTGCTTGGCAGATGGTAACAAAGCCTTTTGATAGTTTTTGTATATTTTTTTCGGCATTCAAATTGTCTGTAAATAAGAACAAAGTTCCGAAACCCTTTTTTGAGAAGCACACCCAAACATGGACCTTGACGGGGTGTTTAACAGTCCGTGGGAGCAGTCTACTAGTGAAGATTGCCCAGGCGTGTTTGATGCTCGGAAATGCCCAAAAGGAAGATTCATCAGATAAGATCACGTTGCTCCAATCGCGGTCCAAGTTTTTCTTCGCCCTTGCAACAAGTTTTTCAACGTGTTTTTCACTTAACATTGGCTATTCTAAAGTACTCCGATATTTATTTTATTTGCAAATAAGTGCCTACCAATCGCTCCGTATGATATGTTGACACCTTTTGCTTGTAATTTTACAGCACCTTGACGTAGAGTTAAAGTTGAATCCTTCGAAAACACTGCCAGAATCTTTTTTCGTCTTGGTTTGTCAATTTGCTTGCACTCCCGCGATTAGGAAAATCCTCGACATTAGCGACCTTTTTGTAGCGATTCACCCACTTGCTTACGAACTGCTTCAACTTCCCCATGTATTTGGCAGCAGCTGCTTGCGTACATTTAGGTCCTTTTTCATGCGAACATAAATAAATGTCTCAAAGCGCGAGGCGTAAGCAACACTCATTTCGAAAAACCATTTGAAGAACAACTGAATTCGACTGACAGCTGATTCCTTCCATAAAGCATGGAAGACTGCCCTCTATGTCATAGAAAAGGAAATAGATCGCTACAATTTTTTTCTACATGTAACAGTGACCACGCTCTTATGTAACAGACTGTATGAAGTTGAAGAAACTCCGATTTGTTCTTCATTCTTACACATCAGTCTTCTATCGTGAATAATTTATATAACAAACTCCGTTTATTTTTTTTAAAGAGTGATTCTTAGCAACGTTCCGATTGATTCGATTCTTGACTGAAACTTCAAGAATCCGTTTTAGAATCGGATGCATGCGTCCATCCTTATATGCAATATCACAGCTCTAAAATTTTGATAGAAAAGCTAATAAGCCTTTAAATTGATCATACTTCGATTAAAAAGTAGACCCTCCAATATTGAATCACTCTCACTGTCGTCACTTTTAGCTTTCATTTTTCTAGTGGGGCAATTTATATTTTAATTGAAACGAAATTGAATATATGTATGTAGTTTTTAATTGTGAAACGTTGAAATATTCCTAAATAAATAGAGAGAACTTAACTTTATTGACTCATATGCTATAATATATTGTGTAATGTTTTATAAGAAGCAAACAACAGACGAGATTCAATTCTCTGAATATTGTTCCCATGTCAATGGCAGATTAAATGTCGTTACGTACATTTAAAAACATCCTATTTTAAGCTCGCAACGGAAAGATTGCGCTTTTCAATGCTAAGCACAATCAGATACCACTAGCCTATTACAAAAAAATCGTCCTTCATCTGCAATAAACTTTCGTTCATGTCCTTGCTGGCTGTGTAGATCGAAATTGGGACAAGATAATATCGTTGTTTCATATACACATCTCATTTTTATGAGGCAACCCAGAAAATATGTCGGATGTTTTCCATTTTTCGTGTTTACACATAACGAACTAGGTCAAGCAACCAACTAACAAACAAACCATTCCCTGCAGTAGTCAATGATTTGAACAAGCAACCAAACAAATCCAAGCATAAAAATACTCTGACGAGCTTTGTCAACCACGAAATCCAATTGTTGTCCCCTAGTCATCATTTTTCTTTTGACAAAGATACCATTGTATTAATTTTTCTATTTCCTATTTAGATTTCGCAACATGTTTGTATATAATTATAATAGTTATTTCGATGTCAGTTCTATCATATCTATCTTCATAATCATTGTCATCTTAGAGCAAGAAGAAGGCGAATATCGTCTACAATCAATGCATGGTATCATAAATTGTGCGAATATGTAGATAATACAGGTGATTCTCCACCCTTTTATTAGAAAGAACCATGGTCATACGAAGTTAAATATAACTTTTCATATAAACCCTAAGTATATTATTGAGTAATTTAAATGAAAAAAAGTAATCTTTATTGGAAACTTCTTTGAGGGTTTCCACGCTTTTCAAATACCCTTTTCACGTCGTCCTGTATAAATTTTGAAGCAACTTTACTAGCGTTTAATAAAGTTGTTCCTTCAAAATAATTGTAAAGTTGCACTACTTCCACTTCAATGATAGAAAACAAAACAAACTGTTCTGCTTCCAAGTAAAAGAACAGGAAAATGATGAAGAGCTCCCATCATCGACGTTTCCAATGAAAGTTTAATAGACAAGTAATAGCTCTTGACCAATTAACAAGCGCAAAGTTCTTTTGATTGCACATAGTTGCCGGAAATGCAAGAGCTATGCGCAATATATAAAAGTAATTAGCTTTCGCAGAATCCTTTGAAAGGTGAAATGAATTATTCGATCCACTGAACTTTGAACTGTTTATTGAATCGATAATTTAGTGTAGTAGCGTTCATGGATTTATTGGAAGCGTTCATGTACATATATGCAAAGTTCCATTTAAATGGAAGTGAATTTTCATTGTTACCTATAAAATATGATTAAGCATTGAAGGATAGGTCATGAGCAGAAAATAGGAGTTCCCACACGTCTAAATGTTATATAAGCCGATGACCAGTTCAAACGCTCACAATTCCCTATGCCACCGGTTGAGCACCAGCATCATTTGCCGCCCTCACATGGTTACATAACAGCTGACCTATTTTGGGGCAAAGGATACTGTCCGAATGGAAGCTCCTCCGTTACATTTGACCCTGGTACTATTAATGTTGCTGCCACCATGTCCACGAGTAATTATGTACCGTTAGCACTGGCTAACAATGAATATTTCATGCTCTTTGTGGGGCAAAAAAGGATGATGGTGTCTTGTTCCATATACACATGCAACTGTGAGATACTGTCCACCTCAATGTCCAGTGCTTATCTATAATATATTATTCATTGTTGTGCGCGAATTGTATGCAAATTTAAGACTTTTCAATTACAATCAAACGAAATATTAAGGAGTGTTTTATGTCTGCGATTGTGTCCATTGCAGAAATTACAACAACCCATTTTTGACGTAGTAAATGATTGAAATATGGAATTCTAAGTTTTCAACAATGATTTTTTAGGTGGAATATTTTCGGAAAACCCAGTTTGGTGCTAAAAACACGCAGTTTTGCTGTTTCAAAGGACTCATTTAATTCAAGTTTTTTTTCAAAGCGACTCCAAAATTTGCAACTTAAGCTCGCCATTGGCCCCCTTAGAGATCGCAAATAGAATCTGCCCGACTACCCAAATGCAATTTGGCTGGACTAAACAGATTTCTCTCAAATCCGCTGCTTCTCAAGGCTTAATTCTGGAACGTCTTTTCGTTCTTTCTTATTATCGATCTTCCTTCTCTTATTTCTTGCGAATGCCTCCTTTGCTGATCAAAAAAAAATTGTAATTCCGTAAAAACCATGATGATTGTCTCAATATATAAACTACTACTGATATCTTGTTCCGCATATGTTTAGATAGCGATCTAACTCTCAACGTCAACAAGTGCTTTGTTTATTTCGATTCAGGGAACTTCACCTTTCATATTATTAACAAAGTGTTGAAAAGGACGATCTTTATCGACAAGTGTGAAGTTATTGATGAAATACTTCGCTTCCAGTTGATATTATCAGTCGAATATCCCGCATATTAAGGAGGTTTGTTCTTAGAACTGCTGATTACTTCTCTGTAGTAGATACATACAGGGTCCATACCAAAAGTAGTAGGACTAATTTTTTTTGAAAAAAATATTGGAGATATGTTTAGAATTCCTTAATATTCTTCGAAATAGCACCCTTAGGCAACTACACACTTAGAATAACGCTGCTGCCATTTGCCGTACGCCTTCTGAAAGTCAGCTTCGGTGATGCTGTTGAGAGCCCTCGCCGATGCTGCTTGAACGTTCTGAATCGAGTCAAATCGATGTCTCTTTAGTCCAGTCAAATGGGAGTTTAACCGTGCATTTTCGGTAGGCAGAGAAATTTTTATTGCAATGCGTGGGCAATGATATAGTTAGCTTAAGTTCAACTTCCTGGGGTCACAAGAAAGTTGTGTATGTTGTGGCGTAGAATAAAATTGTTAGCAAATCGTCCATACATCACTTTTACGTGGTGTCAATAATATAAAAAATTACAAGTCAAAAATCACACACAAAAAGGGGGAACATCTTTCGGGCGCCACAACCTTTTTAAATTCACGTTTAACGCGAAACACGTTTGGATACTTTTCCAACACAAATTTGTCACAAATCGTTTGCGGTATTGATTGTTCCAATCACTGTACATTAACGGGAGTTATTCCATCCCAAAAGGGAGAAAGTCGGGTGAAAACGCGTTTTTAGGCCAAATAATCGGCTTTTGATGGCAAACCCCCCGTTACGAAACTCGCGGAGCATTTTGGAAGGCAGCCAGATTTTTGCCGCAATGTGTAGTATGTCTTACTGTGAGCTTAAATCCAAGTTTCTGGGGTCGCAGCCCCACTCCTCTGGGCTCCATCTTGGAAAAAAAAAATTGGAACAGTCCCATATCTCCGAAACCATGGCTTCCACAAGAAAGAACGAAAAATGACCCCACATTTTCAACGTCCTTTTTGGCGTGTAAATCTTTAAACTGCAAATTGAATTTTAGACAAGTTTGTCATATTCACCTTTTTTGTGGGAGCGGTGCTTTCCAAGATATGGAGCCGTCCCACTTTTTTTTGTTCTCAAGATGGCGTCAATTGGAGCTGAAACCCCAGAAACTTCAATTTAAGCTCACATAAAAGCATACTACTCGTTCCAATTAAAAATATTTAGCCCACTAAAATGCTCCGTGAGTTTTGCAATGGCAGGTTTGCCATCGGAAGCCGATTATTTGGCCTAAAGATGCGTTTTTCACGTTAGTTTTCTTCCTTTGTGATGCAAAAGCTTCCGCCAGTGCACAGTGATCAAAACAATCAATATCGCAAACGACTTGCGCCAAAATTGCCTTAAAGTTATTTCCAATATTTTTGTGGCGCTCGAAAGATGTTCCCCCCTTTTTTGATGCCGTTTTAAGCTTGTAACTCTTTTATTGTTGATGCCACGTAAAAGTGATGTATGGACGACTTGCTAAAAAAATTACACAAGTTTGCCATACACAACTTTCTTGTGGGAGTCACGGTCTCGGAGATATAGGGGAAATTGGACTTAAGCTAACTATACCATTGCCCACGCATTGTAATAAAAATTTCTGAAGTATTCCTAATGAATCCTGACCACCACCGACTCTTTGAATTTATAGTAAACCTCATTTACTGCCATATTTTTGAAAACGTCTTTTGGGTTAACCATGCACTGTGTAAAGTTGCCAGTGGTATACTTTCTAAACTATCTTTCTATCAATCGCGAATTTTTTGTAAAATAGTCACAAGGACTCCCCTAGAAGAAGCACGTCTTACGTCAATTGACGAGTTGGTCCAATCAATCTGTTTTATGAAATATTAAGAGGACATGGCACCTTCAAATATTGAAAAAGTCGATTTTTTTCATAGATTTCGTTAGAATAAACCTTTAAACACACGATTTTACTAATATGAAAGTAAAATTCATTCAGTAAAAACATATTGAGCTTATATAGCGAAACGCGTCAAGATTTTTTTTTCGATGAATTCAAACACACTAGATACTACCACAAAATTTCTACAGATGAGAATCCTTAACACTTTAAATGTCCAATTGGAGAAAAGTCCTGGTGTAAGTGGCGCAAAATTTCAAGCATCCTCCACCTTTGGGTGATGAAGTACAACAAATTTTAAAACCAATCTATGAAGACTTAACTTCGGAAGATTTACTGAAGCGCTGCTTAGGCGATTTCACTTAAGGGGTATGGCCACTGTAGCAGGTGCAAAATCATGTGTTTTTTAAATTTTTTTGTATGGAAATTTTATTTATTTATAAAAATCATTATAAGTACATAAAACTACAATATCGAGAATCGATCGGATGCAAATTGTTCGAGTTATTTGTCTGGCCGATTTGAAAAACACCTCGGAATGGAACTACGAAAAGTCGGCCATTTTGTTTGAAAAATGCGTTTATAAATTTTTCTCTCTCGATATTCCGATATTGTAGTTTTATGTACTTATAATTATTTTTATACATAAATAAAATTTCCATATAAAAACATTATTTAAAAAACACATGATTTTGCACCTGCTACAGTGGCCATACCTCTTAAAACTGGAATAAGGCCTCTAAGCATACGTTGTTGGCAAAAATATTATCAGAATTGCTGCCAATACTTCTGCATTTGTATTCAATGAAGGATTCATAACTTTACTGAAAACAGTGAAAGTTACAGGAGGAACTGTAGGTAAAAGTGCGATGGAACATGCAGAGAACCGCAATGCTGGAGGAATCAAGCAAGCGGGAAAACGCAGCACTGAGACGCCTAAAGAGGCCAGAATTGCTCGTAGGAAGCAGAAATCCTAAGGAGAAGAGATTTGAGCGTAAGGAAAGGAAAATGTATGGCACATTTAAGTATTTTGGATAGATCAATGATTACAAACCATATGCGCAAAGTTTAATTAAGATATGTTTTTGTTTTCATTGAGAAAAATTCCATTTTCCAAAAACTAAAAATTTGAAAATTGAACGTGGCATGTCCCTTTAAACCATGCAAAACGTTTATAAATCATCATTGCATACACCACGCCTGGAACTTCATGACTATATGCGCATCAATAAGATTACCATTTAAATAATATCTTGATGAATAATTGCGAATCCACCCAAGATACATCACGTTAAGTAGTTCATTTTGGAAGGGTGTCCATCAATCATGTGATGTATTCCTAGTATTTGCTCTAAATCTTTACAACGCCCATAATTTTCCAACTTTAATTGTCGTATCCATTCAAAAACATCCTCCATTCGACATTCGATCGATTAATGGTAAGTAATCTTGAATAATGGTCGCAAGACAGCGACAATATATGACGCTCTAAGAAAACAGCTTCAAATCGAATTCGAGTCCGAATCTAAACAATATATTGCATTTGATTTTCATTTTTCATCGAATCAAAATGGCTTTTGTACTAAACGTTGTTGTTCTTTCAAACTATTTTTCCAGATTGATATTCAGGCAGCAGAACGCGAGCCAATCTTCTCGGATGAATTGAGACCGTCCGATCCGCGAAATGTAGGTCCGTGCGGTGGTTTCAGTACACAATATGCCTGCATGTGTGATTATCATGGAGTTCCATATAGGTTTGTATTGACGGTCGACGTGCCACATGCAATAAATTATGATTAATATAACGACATCGATTTAGTGGTAATGCCAATACACATTCATGCATCATTGTACAATAATGTTAGGCTAGTTGTTGGCTTGTCGATTGAATGCAGCACTTCAAGGAGATGCTATGAATTGGTGTTTTCATCTTCAAAAAATGATATTATTTGATAACTTTTTTCGTGTTTTTTTAAGAGGAAGAATTGATTAGAACTAACTGAAATTCATAGGTTATTTTACTCATATTTTGAACTACATCTCATAATTTTTTCAAGTGATTATCATCAAAATTCGCAAAGTTAGAAGCTGTTCTTCATGGAGGTTCGTCGTTCGAGTCTCTCATTGCCGTGCATGCTGGAGTCCACAATTTTAATGTGAAAGTAATCCAAGCAAATTTTTCATATTACCTATATACGAGGGTCATTCAATAAGAAACGAGACAAATTGTTGTAGTTCAAAAACCGTTTATTCAATCAGTACAAAATTTTGGCTACTTTTCAACATAATCCCCCTCCTCCCAACACTTATACACTTGTCCCATTGTTTCTCTAAATTTCTTATGCCACTGGCATAAAATTCTTTTGGTAGCTGTTGGAGCCAAGTTTGCACGTGAATCTAGACTTCTTCGTTAGAGCTAAATTTTTTCCACCTTGCGCCTCCTTAAGAGGATCAAACATGAAAATCTGATGCAGCAAAATTTGGGCTATAAGGAGGGTGTGGAAGAATGTCCCGGCCCAGTTTTTGAATGCATTCTTGAGTTATCTGCGTCGTATGCGGGCCTGGATTGTCGTGAAGCAAAATCACACCTTTTATCAAAAGTTCACGACGTTTAGTGCGAATGGCAAGCTTTACTTTGTTTTCCAGCATATTACAATAATATTGGCTGTTGATCTTCAAGAAAATCGCAGAAAATAAAGCCTTGTGAGTCCCAAAAAAGTGTAAGCATCACTTTACCTGCTGATGGCTGTATCTTGAATTTTTTTCGTTTTGGAGAACTTGTGTGCTTCCACTCGAGACTTTGTCTCTTCGACTCAGGCTCGTAATGGTGGATCCACGTCTCATCGCACGTTACAATTCTTACATCGCAGTTTCAACTGTGGATTGATTTAAAGCCTTTTTTCTTTGTGGATATCCGTAAGTTGTTTTGGCACCCATCTCGCGCAAGTTTTCTTGTATAGCAGCGTATTGTGAATGATGTTATGGACAGTTCCAACACTTGCATTCACTTTTCTGCTATCAGTTCAACAGTGATACGTACATATGTTTCCTTGGATTATCACGTCAGTGCGAGATTCAAGGGAAGAAGTTGCAACTTCAACCGGTCGTCCAGTTCGCTGCCCATCTCCAACACCTTTGCAGCCACTTTTAAACTGTTCCATCCACTTGTAAATGTTCGAACGGTTTAAACAATTGTTCCCAAACACTTTTAACATATTTGCATGGATCTCACTACCTTTAGCACCTTCTGCTACTAAAAATCTAGTCACATCACGTTGTTCTTCCGCGGTTCAATTCTCAATCGGGCTTGACATCTTGAACTAACTGACTTATATGTTATGTTTACAAAATCTTACCAAACAGCTGATCAGAGATAATAACAAGGATGCCAACTTGAAATCCTAAAAGTTTCGTATTGAATTATAAAACAATTTTTGACCTACATCAATTTGTTTCGTTACCTATTGAATGACCCTCGTATATGTATTATTCCTTGATGAACCAGATTTTCAGTGAAAATTTATGACGCGTTTGAAGTAAAAAAATTGAAATTTTTTTCATACTTTTGTCATAAAAAAACTCTAAATCGAAATTTTTATCCCTATTTCAGGTTCAGTTAGACGCAAATATAATAACAATCCCAAAAAAATTGTTTTTTGAAAAAAAATTGGCTAATTTACAATACACGCACACATTTAAAGACCAATTACCAAAAACTGAGTATTGAAGTGACTTGTATATTACTCCTATATACATACACACGGATACCAGGAAAAATACATCTCCTTGTTTGTAATACCTCTCATCTTACAATGTAAGATAGATTCATAGAAAGACAGCTGTATGGTCCCACCCAGTTTGTCTACGATCGCTCTATTCAATAGGCCGTGCGGTATACTCGAGCGCGCTTCGTTTCTTGCCCCGAAAATATCCGAAGGACTGCGAATATCGGTCTGAAACTTTTTGAGCATATATTATATATTATAGCTAAACTTTCGATTTTTGCAATAAAAAAGTCGATTTTTTACACCGTCTATTGTAATTTCCCCTCTTAATCTGTACCTAGTCGAACGAATGAACGAAGCATAGAAAAATAAATTCATTTTGGCCTTTTCGATTTTACAACATACTTAAAACAAAATAACCACTGATTGTTAATGGTTCCATATGACGCTGAGGAGTACCTCAGCTTTTTCATGCACTACATCTAAGGGAGTCGATGCTGCAGCCTCGTTTAAAACTGTGTTTAGTCTTAAATGTTTCGATGGGGTTCGTGCCTGCTTGGTTTTCTAAAAGAGTCCATATTCTGAGCGGGTTTGGATCAATGCTTTCTGAAAAATTACTATGTACATGATTTGTCAGAATCCTGAAAAAAACACCCACCAAACATATGTGCGCTGATTGGTCTAGCGAACATATCCAAACCGTTTACTGTACTTAATTTACAACTACCTCTTAGAATAGCAATTCAGTGACTCTAAGGAGTCACTGAGTTTCTGTTGATATTAAGATATCAAATCTTCATCATGACTGAAGCTGATGATGCTGACCCCTATTTCTTCAAAGAAATTTTTCGGCAGCTTCTCTAGAACTCAATTTGCTAGTTAAAATTTTTCGACGTTGAAATCAGTTCAGGAATTGCTGGGCGAACAACAAATAAAACAACGGATTAATTGAAGAGAAGTCGATATTTTTCGAAGAGGGACTGCGAGTATGTTGACAATTTTTAGATCGGAAAACGAAATTAAAAATTTTTGGGCTATGTGTATTGAAAGTAACTTTGATAATTTTTTTTGCTTAAATACGCGATTTGCAATTTTCATTTCTATATAGATCCAACACTCCCACAAAAGAAATTTAAATGGATTCGTTAGGTTCTTCAGATTGTATCCTTGTTCCTCATGGTTGCCAGACCCCAATTCTTCGTTTTTGTCGTCAAATTTTTGTGGTGTTACAGGAGTTGAGTGGAGGCCACACAGATCCGTACAAGCTCGCACAGACTTGAAATTGCTTCGGACAACTAGCAACCTGAATTTTTTTCCCAGAATACGGGAATTTTTCGTTCTGGAAGTTTATACCTGATCCCTCGAAGATTTCCTTGACGTGGACGAAGTTCTGATAAGCGAGTCGCTCGTGCTAGTTGACCAGACTTTATTGAATTGCCACGTTTTCTTGGAACGTGGTGTACTCAGCGACGACCTCGAGCCTCATCTCGTATGGTTTGTTTTTCCTCATTCCATCTCTATTTACCTGGACTCTATATTGGTTAATAGCGTTAATAGTTTTTACGCTTAATCTATAATAAATCTTTGCTAAATTTCAAGCTACATTCATTTTTCTTTAGTAGATCTGATTCACATTGTGTCCGTTGCTTTATCATTTACTTCAAGATTAGTTAAATAACCGCGTACTTGAACCGGACTACCTCCTTTATCTTCTATAATGGTCTAAATTAACATAGTTGAAGTACACCTGTTAACGAAACACTGAAATGTCTCATGACTAAAAGATTTGAACGCAAAATAATCAATTATCTTAGATAGAATGGTAGAATTGCTCTCAGTAATAATTTCGGTGCAGTTCAGTAAGTAACGCGTTAATTTTTGTTATCAAGAAAAAGCTAATTCTGTCTTGGCTTTCATAATCCGAAATTACCAACATTCAATTTGATCAAAAATGAAACGCTGCAAGCAGATTACATGATTATGACTCAATCGTGAGATTAAGATTTCAATGTACATTTTTCTAAACTTTTCTATTCATTCATTTCTATTTCTTAAAGTCTATATTTCATACGAAATGCATGTGCAGCATAAAAGTAGACAATTAACTTAATCTCTCCAATTTTTTTTATTGTTCCATTCACAGAGAGGAAGTGGCCTGGGACATCGACACGATTTATCTTTCACATGATAACCGACTGTTAAATTTAAGGGACTTTGATCATTTAGAGCCAAAGTAAATAATCTAAAGATATTGTCGTTGATTCGAATTGAGTTAATTAACAAATTACTTTCTACACAAAAAGGGATCTAATGGCCATCGTGTCGGCACTAGAATATAATACATTTTTTCGTGGACTCAAAGCGACCCACATGCGCCTATCACATGAAACGTTGGAACGAATATTGCATGTACTGAAGCGATCCATGTGGCTGGAGGAGTTACATTTAGAAGCATTAGGTTTAAGGTAAGCCAAAAGATAATCCAGACTCAAGCGGAACTGAAGAATACATCATTTCAAGACTTGATCCGTCTAATATTATTTTGTTTTGGTTTCAGATCGGAGTTTCTTCATAAGTTGGCTGTATCTGTGATCACAAATAATAACCCCGCGCTTCGAACTATCGATTTAAGTCATAATTTAATTGAAGACAAAGGTATGTATTCGAGAATGGATCATCATTTACTAATTGCTTCACCTATTTATCGAACATTATATCATTTATCATGCTGAGAAGTGATTGTGCTGAAATATCACTCCAAGCTAAATGTTTGTAAATTGACTTATCATCGAATTTCATTCCGCTTTGAGTGACGCAAATTGAAATTTAATGAAAGTTCTTCGATCATTTGTTAAATGCTCAGCTATTTTGTGAATATGAAATATTTATCATTTATCGAACGTTTTGTGTAGTTTGCGATGCATACTTTCATTTAAAACAATATGCGAAGTAAACATACAAACTGAAATCCTATTTCCAAAAATCTTTGCATTGTGCTACTACCGAAGGGATCTTACATCATTTTTTGTAATCAAATGGACGTGATTTCAAGAAAGCAGTTGTATTGGGTCATATAAAAAGTCTGCGCGGTTTTTTTTCAGTAAATTGAACAAAAATTTTCTTTATTGAAAATCAATCATGTATTTATTGGCCATTATAATCTATAACCTTTGGCCATTTTTCTGGTAGCTCCATAATTCCAGCGGTGTAGAAATTATATGGTTTATCTGCGGAAAACTTGGCCAAGTCATTTTCAGCGGCTCTTCTGTCGATCAATTTTTTACCATCAAGAGAGTTTTGCAGAGACCGAAACAAATGGAAGTCAGACGGTGCAAGGTCCGGACTGTACGGTGGATGCATCAAAACTTCTCAACCAAGTTGCGTTAATTTGTTCCGAGTCGTCAAAGATGTGTGTGGTGTGGCATTGTCATGATGGAACACAACTCCTTTTCTGTTGGCCGATTCAGGTCGCTCTTTCTTGATTGCTTCGTTCAAACGGTCGAGTTCTGCCACAGTACAAGACCGAATTGACCGTTTAGCCAGGTTATAGCAGCTCATAATGGACACTTCCCTTCCAATCCCACCAAACACTCAACATAATCTTGTTTGACGTCAATCCAAGCTTTGAAGTCGTTTGTGGAGGATCATCGGCCTTTGATCATGATTTTTTTCGTTTAATATTCTTGTATGTAATCCAATTTTTATCGCCCGTAATGAGTTGCTTCAAAAATGGTGCGATTTCGTTGCTGGTGATGATGGTAATACGGTCAATCAAATTTCTTTGTGTTAATTCATGTGACCCAAACATCGAGCTTCTTTGTGTAGCCAACCTTTTTAAAAATTTTAAATGATTCCAAACTGTCATTTGGTTGATGTTCAGTGCTTCCGCTATGTCCTGACAGCTTGCATGCCGGTCTTGCTTCACCAGTTGCAAAATTTCATCCACTTTTTTAGAGACTGGCCGACCAGAGCGAGGTGCATCTTTGACATCGGAATTTCCGGAACGGAATCGAGCAAACCACTCCTGGGTCCGGCGTTCACTCACAGCATTTTTCGGCATGTTTTTATATTATATTTTTATAGTAAAAAAGCATCACATAGCGTATTTATTTAGATATTTCATTCATTTTCAAATCAATATAACTTTTTACACGAAAGACGAATTACAGAACTGTCACCACAAAAAAATGTAGCCTAAAATGTCACCTTGCAAACATACGTTCGTTTGACACAAATAAATTAGTGTTGACTGATATGTGGGCATCAACACCATCTAGTGACAAAAACCGCGGAGACTTTTTATATGACCCAATATATTGTTGACATCTCATTTTATTCTGTAATTGTTGGACTTTATTCTAAAATCAAATTTTATTCATTGTTCCTTGTGTATCAGGGTTTATCAAATATGAATTAATTATATTAATGGTCTTTCTAAAGGGTTGATATATATCAACAGCGTTAAGAGAATAAATCCATATACGTCCGTCTTTTCATGTTAAGATGGAATCGATTACATTCAACGGCACATATTAGACCCAAAACACAACTTGGAAATTGTCAGTGAGACCCAGGATGCACCAGACAATGTCCAAGTTGTGTTTTGAGTCTAATATGTGTGATACTTATTAAATATTCGATTATGAATTGAGTATCATTCATCCTTAAATTTCTTTTCGTAACAATGAATAAATGCTCCATCTTGACACAAAAATAGAAGACAACAAAGATACGTTACTCAAACAGAATTATTTTATTTATCATTACCGGAGAATGGTTTTGTTACGTGCTCCTTTGTTTGATTCATCATCGATCAACCAAATATCAGGCTGTCGATTGATATCTATTCATAGTCATCATCATCGATGGAACAATAACCTTAATCCAACCTGATCCTCCTAAGGATATTGCCATCAGCTATTTCGGACCAACGACCGCATTCTCCAGTTCACAGGTCGTAGTAAGGCTTGCAAATTGTTAACAGTTTGACTTTCAAAATGGAATCTCGCTATATTTGCACTTTAATTTTCTTTCTCTTCTCCGAAGAAAAGTTCTTGCCATTTATTACAGTTTAAAAGAATATTAAAATAGCAAATTATAAATGTAAACCGTTCAATAAATGATAAATATGAGTTTTATATCAATTCGTAATGCTCATTACGCATTCCTTATTCGCTTCAATTAAATGTAGAAGTGCAGCTATAAATACTTTAATCTATTTCATCGCATACTTCATCATTAACAACACACGATTAAAAGAAAATTGTATCCTTGATCGCTTCTATTTATAACTAATTGTAGGTGCAAACTCGTTAAGCGCCCTACTTGGAAAACTAGTGCAAGGTTTGCATCAGTTTATCAATAGCATCCTTAACATATTGAATTAAAAGCGTTTTGATAAGTGTTCATATAGTTTTTTTTAAAAAAAATCGCTAATAGGTCGCTCTCATCTCTTACAGCTTGCCTTTGACTTGAAAACTATTTATCTATCATTTAAATACGCTCGCATATTTGTTTATAACATTCGAAATGAAACAGGAAAAAATTCATTGCCATTATCATCGTGATTTGTCTTTTCCACGCATTCAAATTCAACTCATTTACATTAAAAGTATTTCCTTCTTATTTAAATCAATCACAAACAACAAATTTCGGTTTGCTTGTATCAAAAGCAACAAAAATAGAAAATGTTTTCCAATCGATTTGATAGTATTTGAAATGAATTCAAACCAGCAAAAAAATTCCATTCAGAATTGGCTCAAAAGCGAAAGTGATGGCTTGAAAGTTATAGCGAACCGATCTAAAAATCTACATTTATAATATAATTTGTTTGTATCTTTTTCACATCAAATGTTAATGTTGTTAGATTAATTTTGAAAATTGCAAGATTGGATATAATGCACGATGTGTTGTTTTTTTCCATTCTCTTGCGCTCCACTTTACATTTATTCAAATTTAAATACACAAAAATGCGACAATTAGCGCTTCATTTCTTTGCTACTGTCAAATGTTTATGTGAAAAAATACTTGGATACGTTTCCTGCCGATAGTAACTCTTTTTGGAAAACAATTTCCATGTTGATTTTTGTTATTTTTTTAATTGGTTCGCATCGTATGTTGATTGCTATATTATATCAAATGTTGTGCGAAAATTGAACATTATTCTAATGTGGAACTGAGTTGATTCTCTATTTTATTGATATTAAGTTTGTAAAAAGGATGAGAAAGTATTTGATTACTTTCTTATGATATACAGCTACCATTACTGGTTTTGGGACAGACATACAGTGGCTCACAGCTTATTTGATACAGTGACTATTTATAAATGCAAATCACTGTAACTTTGAAATAAGGAACCTTGTCCAAAAAATTTAAACGTAGGTGACTAGATGCATGTCCAATGAATACAATGTAAATTAAAATTTTTCCAGAAATATTCCTCCGGGTCACGCAAAAGATAAATACCACTGCAGCAGTAGAATCGCAGCTCACAGCTAAGTTGATACAGACACTCCAATACGAATAAACATCTCTTTGCCGCGCCGTTAATCTGTTTGTTTTTGTTTCTTGAATTTTCAAGATCTTGCAAGCTGAGTTCCAAAATTGAGTAGTTGTTGCAAAATGGGTCGACGCACCACAATTGAACAGCGCGAATTGATATTCAATCACTTAAAAAAGGACAATCGGTTTGGGAAAGTTGTTGTAAGTTTGAATTTGAGTGCCTCTACGGTACAGCACATAATTGAACGCTTCGTACACGAAAATCGGGTAGAAAATAAGGGCAGAATGCGCCAAACAAAATTTTCACCGTATCAGTCGAACGATACATTGTAAGAAAAGTGGAAGCAAACCCGAAGATTTCCGCTCCAAAACTGGCTACCGATATTCATCGTGAATTGGGGATGTCATGTTGTGCTGACACCGTCCGACGAGTGCTTCGCGACCATGATTTCAACGGGCGAGTAGCCCGTAAGGAGCCAATTATTTCCAAAAAAATATAATAAGCAGATTTGCCTTTGCCAAAGAGCATGTGGGAAAGCCATCCGCGTTCTGGAATACGGTTATTTTTGCGAACGAGTCCAAGTTTAATAATTTTGGCTTCGACGGAATGTCTGGCGCAAGACAAACGCTGAGCTAAACAAGAAGAACCTCAAAGCTACTGAGAAACATGGTGGTGACAGTGTGATGGTTTGGGCTTGCATGTCCGCAGCCGGAGTCGGAAATTTAGAGTTTATTGAAGAAACAATGGACAAAACAAAGTACCTCAATATACTCAAAAACAAATTGCTTGAAAGTCCTGAAAAACTGGGTGTTTGAAACCAATTTCGGTTCTACCAAGACAACGATCCAAAGCACAAGTCGGGAATTGTGCAGTCCTGGCTAATTTGGAACTGCCCTAATTTGATGTCTCCGCCGGCACAGTCACCAGATAGGAACGTCATTGAGAATCTGTAGGCTTTGCTGGATAACAGCATTAGAAAACACAAGATTTCTAATAAACAAGACCTGAAAAAAGCGCTGCTATAGAAATGACAAAAAATTACTCCTGACATCACACAAAAAAACTCGTTGCCTCAATGCCGAATAGACTTCAGGCTCTGCTTAATCAAACTGTATCAAATAAGCTGTGATATGAAATTTGTTATTAAAAAGTAAAAGTAAACCAAAAGGTTTTTTGTCTCTTAAGATGTAAAACACCAAATTTTGTAACATAAATAGACTTGTTCAATAAACAACAAACATTGTTCTTTAAAATGGCATCCATATTTTTTGATATTGTTATTACGTTTTGAGGTATTGCACCTTAAATTTAAAAAAAAGCACTGTATCAAATAAGCTGTAAGCCACTGTAACTTTATGACACTATAAACTTAGAGTGCGATTCGTAGCGTTATTTTCCGTTGTAAAAGAAAATTCTTGCATTTTATCAAGCCATCCTTTAACAAAATTTAGCTTTAACATTGCCTTACATCAAATTAGCCGGCGATTATTTACTAGCTGTACTCGTTTTATTTTATACAACATTTTAACGAAATGTACGCAGATAGTGTAGTTATTTTTATTATTTACATGAAGTTATAAAGGCATCTTTTTAGAACATATAATATACAATTTCAGAGTGCCTAATTGTTTTCGCAAAGCTACTAAAGTATCTAAAAAAATCAAATCACTAAAATCATCTAAGAATTCTAAAAGTATGCAGTAAAGCTCGATAATTCCGTACTATCATTTCATTCTAACAGCCACGCTTGCGTGTAAATTTGCTTAGTGCATATCGAATGTTGTTACCTTATTAGCGAAAATACAACTCAACGAAACCATCAACTTATTACCTATATTTATTTCCAGGCGCAATACATCTTGCCGGTCCTATCGCAAAAGTTTCAAAAGGACTATGCAAATTGGCACTATCACATTGCGGTCTAACATCCAAAGGCGTGAATCAAATGTCACATTCACTCTCGTTGAATCAAAGCATTTCTAGTTCATTGACATACTTAGACTTAAGCGGCAATAGTTTAAAGGATGACATAACTGTACGCACACATTAACTAATATTGCAAATGTTTCAAGAATATTATTTATCATCATTTTCATATTTTCAGAATTTACATAATTTTTTGGCACAACCAAATGTTTTAGAACATCTAAATCTAGCGGCGACTGATACAACATTAGAAAATGTGAGTGTGTTTTTCAAAAAAAAGAACTGTTAAGAAACTTTTTCTCTTCTCTGCACAGTTTAGCTCGCATATTTAATTCCAAAAAATAATAATTGATTTTCATATAATCCACAGCTATTCGGTGCACTTTTACGCGGCTGTTCCACTCATCTTGTACACTTAAACGTTTCACATAATTCATTCAGTACAAAGAAGGGAAAAGAAATACCTCCATCGTTTAAACAGTTTTTTACGAGCACTTTAAGCCTAAAACATTTGAATATTGCTGGTTGTAAACTGCCTATGGAAGCATTAAAGTAAGTCGTCTTCTATTCCATATTCTATAAAATACTAATACTAATAATTGTATTTGTTTTGCAGAAATTTACTATTAGGCCTGGCATGCAACGAATCAACTGCCGGATTATACTTAGATTTAAGTTGTAATTCATTAGGTGCTCAAGGGGCTCATGTTTTAGAGTCCTGTATTCATGGTGTGCGTGTATTACAAAGCTTAGATATAGGAGACAATAGTAAGTCGTTACAAAAAGGCCGCTTTCAATCTTAAGATGTTAATCCAATCAAACGTATAAATTTGCTTACAGATTTGGACGCCGAATTAGCTTCAGTTTTAACAGCCATTTCCAAAAATCCATCGATACGATGCCTGCATATGAATCGTAGCTTGACGGGCATGAAACCGAAACATATACCATCTGTTATGGATGCATTAGTCAATTTAATACAAAAGGACGATTTTCCGCTGACGGAATTAATTTTGTCGGATAATAAATTGAAAAACGATATTCACGATTTTATAAATGCCTTAGGAAGTAATCAAAGTTTGCAAAAATTAGGTAAGTTTTAATGCAACTGTTTATAATTTATCATAAATTATATGATAAATATAATAATAAATAAACGCACACGCAAAAAATACACCGAACGAAAACAAGCGACGGGGAATTCCCCGTTTCGTTCGATAGACGGATCGATCGATCTCATGGTTACCAATCTTATCATTGAATTTTATTTTAATTTTAAATATTTTATTTTAAAACAACTTATCGTCTATTGTTTTCAATGGGGGCTGGCGGCCCCTTGTGTCCACGGGACCCTGGGCTGCAGCCAAAAAAGCCCTTAAGTAGATCCGCCCCTGAATTTATGAAAATCAAATTGTTGTGTAGTAAAATTGTAAACTACATATGAGACTCATCCTTTTTTAAGTTATCTTTGCAAACATTTACGAAATTTTGTAAAAGCTGTTAAGAGGCCAAGTATGTCATAGTTTCCACTATGTTGGAATTTTCTTTCTTTATCAAACACAAGCTGCCTACTCCATCTTCGCACGGGTAAAAAAAGTCTAGACTACAATGTAAAATAGGGAAATTTTTTCCAATTTTGAACGACATATTCCACGGTTTTTCTCCAGATATTCTTATTCACAACCTGAGTATCTCACAATAGGTAGTCTCCGAAACAGACAGTCGCCAACTCCTATGAGTTCTTATCATAGGAGATTGTTTTTGGTAGTATTTTCCTACGTACGTTTAATAATTCTTGATATATATTCCACTAGATGAAGAAGTATACAGAACAATTCTATTTAAAAAATAAATATATTACTTATTTTAATTTTATAACGATGTGTTTACCAAAGAAATTGTAGCCGTCATTTTTGAAGTCAGAAACATGAAATTTGGTATATGAAATACATGGTTACATAAAATTGGTTTCGTAAGTAACATGGGTTCAGTATTGAAATCATCTTTCATCTCCTATTTTATCCCCATACGGAATTAATTTTGGGTAATATGTAAACACGTGTTTCATAATTTTTATTGAAGAGATTTTTTGCAACGTTGGGAAATAAGTCTTCAAAAAATATCAATCAGCTCCTGCTTCCCGGCATGGCAGAAAATTATATAAATTTCTAGAAAATCGGCTACAAAATAAAGTTTTCTGATAAAAATTTGTATCTCTTAAATTACCCTGTTTGGGAACTAACGTCTAAAATCCTTTTTTATTGCGTGCCTAGATCATAAAAGGAACTTTCTGTCCAAATTTCATGTTTCTAACTTCAGCAATTAAGACTCTGTGTTGATGAGTCAGTCAATCAAGACTTCTTTCTTCATTATAATTTGATATGAATTATCAATTATTTGTAAAGTAAGCAGGAACAATTCGTTCTTTACTTACCTCTGCTAATGCCGACCAGGTTTGCAACATCCTGTCACTATTTCAGTTTGGTATTTTTTTTAATTTTGTAATATATGACAGAAATAAAAAAAGTTAATAAGTATTAGTAATTGATTTCATCTTCACAAAATACTACGTGTTGTGTTTTTATAAAAGAAAACTTCCTTTTAATTTTGTGTATCTTTATTTGGGTTCGTAATCGATTTTCGACCGTAATCGTTCGGTCTTCCTCAGCAATCGCTGAGTTAATAAGGTTAATTAAAATTGATTATCATCATCTCTCCCAATTATTTTCCGGCTTTCCCCACAATCGCTTGCTTTCTATTGTCGCACAGCTAACATGCAACCTTATTAAAGCTAAGATCCATTATCATATTGTCAAAACAATATGGCAAATGTTGCCAAATACATCAAAAATTAGATGCACAAGAAAGTCTTACAATTCTTAAGGAACCTGAAGATCGAAGATTGAACCACGATGTAGGAGATATGCAATCGAAGCTATTGAGGTCAATAGCAAAGGAAGGAGGAAATCAACCCAGAAAAAGTGACTGAATGATCTCCAATGAGATAATATCACCAACGATTGAGAATCCAGAGAAGCCAGGAGATTTATTAATTGTGCTAGGTTTCCCGTTCCTAAAAAGATTGCAATTAAGGATTGTAACTAAGTTCTAATTTTGATACCTTTTCTCTTTGCGGAGGTCATGTGATATTAAATTAGTGGTCAAATGTACTGAAGAAGAGAACAACTGGTGCTCGAAATACGTACATACAAATATAAAATAATAAATCCCGTCTCAGGAAACACAACGGTTTTGTTTTTTTATCTCCATCAAAAATGTAAACAAAAAAAATTCTGTAAATAATACTCAATGTTGCAGTTTTTAGGAAAAAAATTTTAAGGAAATTTCATTAAAAAACATCCAGCAATAAAATTTGTATGAGCAACGTTTACCCAAAATTATAAAATGAATATCTACATACAGACGTCGATTAATCTCTTGCTTAATATTGTACTCTATGTTGAAGATCAAATGCGCAGTGTACTTTAGCTTCACAAATGAAAGACTTGCAACTTAAGAAGCCGTTTGCCATAAGTCCTGGCATCCATTTTAGAGTGTCAGCCTTTTTTTGTCAGGTCTACGAAATTTCGAAGATGTTTTGAACTTTCGAATGTTTTCGAATGAAAATAATTTTAACTGCATCAAAAAATTTCAGTAAATAAATTAAGCTTCCAAACTATTGGATTTATTTTCCCAAGAAAAACCTTCGCCAAGATACAAAAAAAATATTTAATTTTTAATCCTTTTAGCATCTGCAAACCAGTAAAATAGAAACAACTATTAGCTTTTTATAACAATAACGATATTTATCGCACGATTGCATAATATTCTTCCAAGAAAATCTGTAACTTTTATTGAATTTCCAGGAAGATTTGCGATTCGGTTGGTTTTTTATCGAGCTTAAAGTGAAATGTTGAAGATAATATTAAAATGCTGTTATATTTAACCAAAGAACAAGGGTAGATAAGAGGTCTTGTCGTTCATGCATCAAGTAATACGGCTTTAGATTATTTATATCTCGACAAGCTTCGTGGAAAAAATATTTTTATTGTTTCTAGGAAATTAAACAAATATAAACTATATTTATTAATAAAAATTACCATTGTGGCTAACCTTTTGCGTCACTTTTGTCAGCTGAGCTACTGTCGAAACATCCTGGTGCAGCACCTTTAAGTGCTAATGTATGTTGCCCACAATTTTTTCTTGCTCCAAACCGTAGCATCTGACGGAACCCTATTGCAGTGAATAATTTGTCCGTCTGTCTGCCGCAGGCTTTTTATTTTTAATAGATGATTTGAAATTCTCACATAATATGTAAACTCTTAGTCGAACGTTGAAAATTGTATTTGGAGTAAAATGAACTATTAATTATTGATTAGAAGGAGTGTTTATTAAAATTGTGGGCAAAAATATATAGCTTATCTACCCTCGTCCTTTACATCAATCTCGGGTCGGTTTAATTCATATCGCATGATAAAAAAGGACTCAACAATTTCAGACCACAACTTACAAAAAACAAACAAAGATTGAGAAAAACCATCAACAGCTAAGAAGCTTATTGGTTGGTTAATCTTAAAATAAATTTGCGCTTTTAGAAGACTTTCCTTGGCTTTCATTTGAACAAAGGTGTTGTTTTCAGCTCAATATGGAATTCATTGAATTGTATGCTGTTAAGCATTGATCGCTGACTTTTTTACTTGAAAATATTTTTATTGCATCGAAAAACGCGTGATGGAACACACATTTATCATCTTAATTTTCTCTCAACAGACATAAGCGGCAATTTCATGGGCGATGTTGGTGCTCGTCTGCTGGCCAAAGCGCTTCAAATCAACAATAGGATTCGAATTATTTACCTCGATCGAAACAATATCACGCTGCAAGGATACGCCGATATTGTTTACGCACTAGAAAATAACTTTTCCGTACGACACATTCCCTTCCCCATTTTCGATATTGCGCCATGCCTGAAAGGCCACCCCGAGAAAACGGACACGATAATGCGACGAATGCAAGAGCTCTTGCTACGCAACGGATCGGGTCGGAAACGTGCAAACGGTCAAGGATTTCGCCTGCAGCACGGATTCATGCTGTCGTCGACGCATCAACTGGTCGACAAGCTGGTTAGTGAGACGCAAGAAACTATGTCACTAGCTCGTGGTAGTGATTCGTCGGCCGTGCAACGTCTTATCGAAGACGCCGAGAACTGCAAACAGTTGATGCCGAAGCTTCAAGAGGCTGTCCGGTGCGATCCGCATCCGATTGAAATCAAGCTGACGCGAGTCGCGTCCGATTTGAGTCAAACGATACGTGATTACTTGGAAGATGCAATTGAAACAATGATCCGGACCGGAATTGAGCAGTGCCCGAAAGCGCTGGGCAATCAGAATGTCATTAACGACTTGCGAAAAGTGCTCAGCGAACGACTAGTGATTTCAGATGAATTCCTACAGTCGTGCCTGATCAATAATGCTGGCAGTGAAATTATGAACAAAATCGGGTGAGTGTGGAATGTATGGCGATACAATTGAGTCATTAGAACGTACAGACATGCTGTAGCTTCATTTGATTGACACTAGCACATGAAAAAGTCAGAACGTTGCGTTTCGGGTCTAGAAGTAGAAAATCTAATCTTTCCTCAACAAAATTAAACTCGCAGCCATAAAAAATTCAGAAAAAATACATGTACTCCTCTTCAGTTCAGCCGATTAGAACAATTATAAAATCACGCCTTGCCCGAGTACTTTCGAGAGCCTCAAACTTTTCGAATCACCTCAAAAATTCATTTAAATCTAGCTCAAATATAACGTATCTGAAAATTCCCATTTATATCATAGACGCGACTTAAACATTCATAATGTTCTCTGAATAAATGCTTCGGAAAATGTCCAAATAATTGTTGATAGTAGTATATTGTTACTTGAATTACATTTCCACTTCATATTCATTCAGTGAGTTTGTTTAGCTAGCGTGCTCGTCGCATAACCGATCGTCTGTGATAACACGCAAACAGAATTCCCACTGATAAGATTACGCGAAATCATTTTTGCTTTTGCCTTTCTGTCACGGAATAAATTTAGAGTGTGTAGCTCGTGCATATCAGTTCTGTGTATTTGATCCACCATCGTCGTGCTGACCGTATATACCGCTCATATGATTTACCTAAAGAAATTATTTTGCTGCGACGAAAGGGCGTGTGGCTGTTGTCGAAGCAATCCAAATAGTTACAAACCAACCCGGTTGATTTCAAAGTAATGTACATATTTACCCAGCAATCCTGAACTTAAGTGACTATAATCGACCAACAGTTGATAGTTTTAAATGCGGATGTAAAATTTGTCACGTCGTTAATGAAATATTATTTCCAATTGTGTGCATTGCAGTGAAATTGAACAATCAGCGGCTGCTACGATATCGGATCGGGCCACCGATGAAGTGGTGGATGCATTGACTCGATATAAGCGCGGATTGGGCATTTCGGACTCGCCCTCCGTGCTGGATGAGCCCCAAACGCCAGACATAGTCAGGAGTCGATCTAGTCATGTAAGTACATATTTAACGTAAATACCACTTTATTTTGCATTCGACTCAAAACTTCCCATTCGTCTAGTTGATTCTATTTTTCCATGGCAATACTTTAATTTCACTGCATAATAACAATATCACAAAATACATACAGCAAATAACGTGCAATGTTTTATCTGAATACAGTCATAAGACCCACGAATTTGTACAACACAAGAATGAAATAGCTTGACGGACCTGTGAGGACGTATAGCGCTTGTTATTTTGCATTGAGCAATGCACATTTATCTTATGCTTTCGTCTGCAAAAGATTAAGTACATTAATATGAATTAAGTTAAGCTAAAGTATGTACGATGATTAATTGCCTCCATATGGTGGAATATTAGAAGGAAAAACTCCATAAGAAAAATGTGGTCGTGTATTGTGGGAAACAAATTTGACGAGGCATTTCGTTGAAGTGATTTTTAAAACTAATAATATCACATTGAGTAATTGATAAATTTAATTCGTAAATAAGAATTACCTCACTGAAAAACGCCTTTGCGTTATTGCTGACTGTTTCGCATTCTTCACACTTCTTTTGCTTGTTAGTCGCGAAGTTAATGTCCATTCATACTACATTGTCAAAGTGGTTTCGCTTTATTTCTTTAACCACATTATAATTGGAGCCACAATCAGCATCTCAAAATGAGCGTTAATTGTCTAGAGAGGATGCCTATCTTCTTCGGGTAAGAAGGTGGTCAATGCGATTGAATCACCAAATTATTATTCTTCAAATTTGGAGCTTGCAACAAGATTCCTGGTGCAGGCGAAGTCAACAAACCATTGGCTATTATTACTGTGGTCATGAAAACTGTACCTTTTATATGCTGTTAACTCATTGCCTAGCGGTTACAACGTCGAAATGGAGAGTTGAATTTGGTAGCATGGCTGGCGATCATATTTCAACACACGTTCTTCAGTTTCAACTCGATATACGAGGTGTATGAGAAAAGTAATGAGACTGGCAACACTGCGGGCGATCTGGCAACGTTGTGTCTTCCGGTCTGTGCTAGGCTAGATCGTTTTTTTTATCCCTTCCACTTTCTCAGTCCGAGTTTCAACTCCGTACAGCTAACACATTATTTTTGACAGCGCCATCAGTGAACTTGTGTTTTTGTTGTATGTTACAAAAATGGAGCACCGGAATTTAGCGCAATGTTGTGCAAGCAATTTTTCTGTTAAACTTGGTGAATCCGTCAGTGTGACTTTTGAAAAGTTGAAATAGGCCTATGGGAACAGTGCTTATCAAGAGCACAAGGTTTCCGCTGGCACGAATCATTTTTGGAAGGCCGAGACCACGTTGAAGATCGACTTCGCTTAGGGAGACCTTAAACCTCAAAAAACTGACGGAAAGGATGAACGTGTGAGGGCTCTTGTAAGATCAGACCGTCGTTTAACAATTAGAATGGTGAATGAACTGTCTAATTTAAACAGTTTCACCGTACATCAAATTTTAACAGACGATTTGGGCATGCGAAAGACTTTTGCCAAAATGGTGCGAAAAAACGTCACAACTGAACACGAGGACAATCGAAGAAACGTGTGCGTTGATTTTCTTGAGAGGATGGACAATGACTAAGAATTCTTCAATTGTGGGATCACAGGTTATGAATCCTGGATATTTCAGTATGATCCTGAAACAAAGTGGCACACTGCGACAGAAAATAATGTCGCATGAGCAAATCAAAGATTAGGAACATGCTAATTTGTTTTTTTTGACAGTAAGGGTGTCGTGCACAAAGAATTTGTTCCACCAGGACAAACTGTCAACAAAGTGTTTTATAAAAGTGTCCTTGAAATGCTCAGGAAAAGAGTGATTCGTGTGAGAGCAGACATTACAGCCAAGTCGATGCTCCATCATGACAATGCCCCATGTCACACGGTCATTTCCATCAGTGAATTTTTGACTTCAAAGCGCATTTCTGTTGTTTCTTGACCCCCCCCCCCCTCCCCCTCGATTTGAGTCCTTGTGACTTTTTCCTTCTCCCGAAATTGAAACATGTCTTAAAAGGACGTCATTTTGAAACTTTGAAGAACATTCAAAAGACTGTGACCGATCAGTTAATAGCCATACACGTGGAAGGCTTCCAGCGCTGTTACCAAGAATGGGAACAACGACTTCGTCGGGAACTACTTTGAAGAGGAGAACATTGTTGTTTGAAAAAAATAAAAACTTTGGTAAATGAAAAATCAGCCTCATTACTTTTTCATACACCTCGTATCCTACCCTTTAACAGCTGATTGGTTGGTTGGTTGGTTGGTGGTAGTGGCAGCCTCCTTTATCCAAAGATGGCTCACTTAGGCCACTATAGGCCCATTGTGATACCACAAAAAGATAAGGTACGGCACTAGAACCTGTGAGATAACGAGAACCATTTCGATTCTCGTATGAAGTTGGCAATGCAGCTAATATTTAAATCAGCTACTTCCGTGAGGCTGTCCAGGAAATGTGAGCCTAAGGTTTGCATGCGCTTCCTGGACAGTGATGGGCATTCACACAGAAAGTGTTTGATTGTCTCTTACTCGTCTTCCGATCTGAAACTTCGGCAGAAATCGTTGAAAGGAACACCCAATCTTTCTGCGTGTCTGCCAATCAGACAGTGTTCTGTCAGTACGGAAATGATAGAACTGGAGGTTTCACGGCTCGTGTTGAGGAGCTGCTTGGTGCGTGCCAAGTTTGCCTGGTTGTCTTACAGGGCAGCTGATTAAAAAACTGCATTCTTTTTTGAATTAAATAGCAGAAACGACATAATTTGTCAGCAATTGTTTACATAATTTTAAGTATTAAACAAATCAGATTTTACGATATCGCCTTTCAATTTCATTTCATATATTCCCAGGATTCCGATGGATTGATGTTGCACTCGCGCGGCTTAAATCTACCGAAATTGGGTCTCGATTCGCCAACCGTAAGTTATGCAGTCTCATTTCTATGATGAAGCAGTATATTTGCGAATTGTTGTTTGTTTAGTTCAATGCCACTTACTGCACATTTACTTATTAATTAGTTCATGGTGTTTGTGAGCACAATTCATGTTCTAGATCATCGAATCAGTATATTTTTGCACATCAATCAATTTATTTAAATCAAATCAAATTTTACACGCATTACATCAAAATTAATTCACCTCTGTCACACATTTGTAGGAATAGTACTTAAATTGATTTTATATTTTTTTTTGTTTGCCTGGATACATCATTAGACATGTAGACAATATTTATGCTGTAAATAAATCGCTCTGAAGCTTTCAAATTACGTGAAACAGAATAATTTTTAGTGTTTTGGGGGGTTTGTTTCTTTGTGTTTTTCAAATCGAAATAAATTCTAACATGATCGTAATTATTGTGTGCCGCCGCATCATTTGTAAATGCTTTGTGTATGTAAATTTGTGTGCGAACAACAAAAAAAGAAGAGAATTTAATATTTGATTTTTGGGCAAGTTGTACAAGTAAAGAGAATCATTTACCATATGTTTTGTGTCTTCCAATCATGCTCATCACCCGTTTTTACAGAAATTGGAGTATCTAAACCTTGTAAGTAAATTCCTCAAATTGGATTACAAATTGTAGATATGTAATATTCCTTTAGGATAAGTAACACCAACCAGTAGTATACTTCAATAAAATAAAGAGTAAAATGATAAGACTGTACTCTCTGTTAGCAATTTAGAGTCACGTATTATGTAGAGTTTGAAATAATCTGATTAGACTAAGTGAGTGTATGCAGGTCGATCAATTTGCTGGTATAATGCAAACTTTCCTTATCACAGGCAACACCTCTCCTGCCCTCGAAACGACGTTCAATTGTTCGCAAAGTGCGGCCGCAATCTGTCGTCGAGAATCTAAGCTTGGGCCACATTCCTGATCTTCTTGAATCGCCCTCGTCACGTCGCAGTTCGAATGCGTCGCACGACAAGCGTGAAGATGAATGCTGTGATTCCATAACTGAGCTTCCTAGTGCATCGTTTCAATTGCAACACTTAGTCAAGGGTCGGCCGAAGCGAGCCAAGACTCGAGCACCCACACGAAACGTGTTCAATGATCCCGTGACGAGAGAGATTGGCGAAGGTCTGGAGCAATTCTTTCGACCCGGATCGGTCACGCCTACAACCCTCACACCACTAGTCTCTCCGACGTCAGAAGAATGCAGCTCGCTAAGCTTCGTCGACAGCCCCACCATGAGCCGCGACGAAAATGGACGATTTAATAGTCTTACGTCGGAGGAAACCACCCCAATTTTAGAGGAGAGGAAGCATATTAAGTTGGACAGAAGCTCGCCGTTGCTTAAGGGTATTTCCAATGCAGTTTCTTATTTACTATTTTTCATATCAAAATGTTTCATGAAATTTAGGCGTTTCATGGACCACACGCTCTCGCTCAACCGACAATTTAGAGAAATATTCGCCGTTGGTGGGTCGAAAATCGCCACTGATTAAAATGCGAACGGAAGGCCAGGACGATCGTGCAACGGATCGATTGCAAGCGCCAAATCGAGACGACAAAATGCGTTCGCCAAGCAATGAATCGATTAAGAGTCATCTTGGCGGTGGTGGAGATACAGTCATCTATAAAACTGGAAACGGAGTTATAAAGACGCCGATTGTGCTTCAAAAGCCACGCCCATGGTCGGTGGTTGGCAATGAGCCAAAATCAGGAGATTACAATTCGGAATCGAATAAAACCACACCCGAACAAATTGATACAGGTGAGAGTTTTTTACGGGTTTGGATTTCAAAATAATTTAACACGTCCCTTTCAAATTTTCTAAGTTGATAGTATCAATTTTTTTCCAAAATAAACTTCAAATTTTATAAACAAATAAATAACTTATCAGTAAAATAAATTTACTTTAAACCAGTAATGAAAGTTCCTACAATAAGCTAATAAACTGTATAGATTGTCTTTAAATAACGTTAAGAATGCATGCAACACTCTTGGGACTAAATTTAATAAACGGGTCTTTTTTGTGATTCCAGTTCAAATATTTACATGCCACACATTATTGTTACTAATCTATTTTTTTTATTGTAGACGTTGATTTGGTACCGTTCAGTCATGGGCACAGTGGATCAATAGTCGGAATTAGCCCTGGTACAGCTTTATCGACAGGCGGAAGCATTGTTGGAATCACGCCAGGTAAATATATTCTGAAGAACGGTAGTGTTGCTAAACTCTTGAATAAAACAATGAAGCAGAAGTAGCATTTCTTGTTGACCAACATGTCTCATTTTATACAGGTGCTGCTCTCGAAAAGAAATCCGTAAAAGAGCTGGCTGCCGGCCTAAACAGGACTGGTGAGTACTTGTTTCCTATTCGCGTAAGAAAATGTGCATGCACAACGTGTCTCTTAATATTGATGAATTGATTAATATTTGATTGCATGACAGTATATTCTTTCTGTTTTTTTTTCATATTTTTTCGTTTAATTTACTACATCATTTATAAATATCCACCGCATATACATAAATATATATGCATATGAAATGTGCCTGCTCGTGCACAACACATCATCAATATTGTGCTTGTGTTGCTTTTCGTGCGCATCTCGTTTGGCTTCGATTAGACTTCATGAAAAAGCCACAAGCTCTGCCGAGAAAGAATCTACCGTTGAATTACAACAATAACAGCATCAATAATAATACTCCTTATAAGTTGAATGAAAGCTCTTCGGCAACCACACCAGTCAGTTCTTCATCGTCGACATTAGTAACAGCATCAACGACAACAAGCACGACATCAAACATGACTTCGGTCACCACGGAAAACGGTGAAAAACGATCGGAATTTGTGAAAAGGATTGCCGGTAAAAATATAACGACAGTATTTGAGGTTTGATTTGATTTATAGTATTTTTATATTTATTTTGAACGATTGTAATATGCATTTGTTGTTGATGTTTTTATCATTTATTTTTGTTGATTAAGTTGATGCTAATTTTGAGTGTTTTTGAACTAAATTAAATTGCTGCTTGCTTAGAAGTATGTTGATTTATTTAGTAAATTAACTAGTATGTGCTTTGACTATGTTAATATAAAATATTAAAACGCTGCGATTTTTCCTTTGATTCCAAGATATCTCTAGCTAGGCTATCAGGGGAATGATGATAGAGATATAAGACATACTGCTGCCACAAATACAATGGAAACATACAGGGTGCGCCATCTGGACGTACCCTATTTCAACATTGAATAACTCCGCCATTTTTCAGCCGGTTTTCACAAATGAACAAGATTTTTTTAGGATATATTCTATACCATTTATTTCAAACCAGGTTTAGAATACAACGTCGATTAAATGACCACCCCCATTTGATGCACAAAAAGCAGATCTTTTGCGTGCATTCTGCATAACATTGGCCAACATATCAGGCGTTATAGCAGCTATTTCAGCTCATATATTAGCTTTGAGTTCGTCAATGTTCTTCGGCTTGCTTGCATAAACTTTACTTTTTAAATAACCCCACAGAAAAAAGTCTGGTACCGTTAAACCCGGAGAACGAAGAGGCCACTCGAAATCACCATTTTTTGAGACAACGTGTCCTGGGAACTTGATCGTAGCGGCTGCGGTGTGACAAGGTGCGCCTTCTTGTTGAAAATAGAAGTTTTTCAGACCTTTTATCTGTATTTGTGGATAGACAAAGCGCGCCTAAATCCAACGGTAGCGTGCGCCGTTGATGGTCTCTCCAACTTTGAAGAAATAAAGCCCGATGATGGTTTTGGAACACACCCCGGCTCAAACAACAACAACAACTTTCTGCTCGTGCAGTGGTGTTTGATGAATAACGTGTGGGTTCTGTGTCCCCAAAATTCAACAATTTTGTTTATTAACTCTGCCGGAGAGGGTGAAATGAGCCTCGTCCGTTATTAAAATTTTGTCCCAAAAATCAGGCTATGCATCGATCATTCTTGCGACAGTATTTTTTCCATATTGCAAGCGACGTGGCATATCGGTTGGCAACAATCTTTGAGTAAATTGCACTTTGTATGGGAAAAGAAGGAGATCTTGCTTCATAATCCTCCTTAGAGTCGTTCCACTCACGTTTAACTCCTGAGATCGGCGTCGATACGACGTATTTGGGTTATCTGCAACACTTTTTTTACCGCTACAACAAGTTCATTGGAGCGTCGCGGACGCTGTCGAATAGGAACCTGGCGAGTTGCTACAGATCCGTAATCAAAGAAATTCTTCACCAAACAACGAATTGTCTTTTTTGTAGGCGCCGTATGCCTGCCATATTTTTTACGATAAGCACGCACAGTTTTCACAATTAAACGATCGTTTTCAGTGTAAAGCGCTACGATTTCAGCGTATTATTTCGACTCATAGCTAAAATGGCACTCAATGACGTTTCAGAATTGTGTTTTCTGTCAAAATCGGCTGAAAAATGGCGGAGTTATTCAATGTTGAAATAGGGTACGTCCAGATGGCGCACCCTGTATATATATAGATAAAAAAAAACATAAAACTGTTTTACTTCCTGAACTTAATTACAATCCTTGAATACAATCTTTTTTGGAACAAGAAACATAGTTAAATTAATTAATTTTATGACTCTCCTATCCTGCCAGGTAGATTCTCAATCGCGGGCGATATTGTCTATTTGGAGATCGTTCAGCGATTTTTCCCCCGGTTGATTTCCTTTTTCCTTTGCTGTTGACTTCAGTAGCTTCGATTGCAGGTTTTCAATGTCGTAGTTCAATCTTCGATCTACCGGTCCCTTGAGAATTGCAAGACTTTCTTGTGCATCTAATTTCCTGTACGCCGTTCCCCCTGGAATCATTTCTACGTTGTCCCAGACAATGTTGTGTCTATTCCCCACGATGTGATTGACTTCAGCGACTTCCGTTCTTCCTCGCAACTTCCGCCTCTCTTGCATGCTCATCCCATCGTACAGACATCAGTCGCTTGGTTTGCCCCATGTAGATTTTTTCACAGTCAAGGCATGAAACTTTATAAATTTCACTTAGTTCGTGTCTCAGTTTTTTGCCTTTTGCGGATCCTAGGATATTTTTAAGCTGATGAGTTCTGCTCGACGAAACCCCTCCTGAATGAACTCTCCCGCAATCTTCTTTTTCCCGTTCAGAACCTCTTGTTTCACCTCCTGGTCACTTGAAATTTTTTTTCCACCCATGTGAGTCTCCAGGGAAGTGAAAAGATAGAAGTCTGAAGGTGCCAAATCAGGGAAACATGCGCGGTGGATCAAAATGTCCCAACCAAATGAGTCCAAAAGCGCTTTGGTGACGTTGGTCGTGTGTGGGCGGGCGTTGTCGTGCAACAAGCACACTCTCTTCGTCAACATTCCCCTCCGTTTGTTTTGAATTGCTCTCTTGAGCTTTTTAGGGTCTCACAGTATCGTGCTGCATTAATCGTCTCCCCTTGAGGCAAAAATTCGATGAAAACGATCCCTTTTCGGTCCCAAAACATAGTGGCCATGATTTTTTTGCCCGAAATTGAAGTTTTGAATTTTTTGGCAGATGGGGACCTGGTGTGCCGCTACTGTGATGACTGTCTTTTTGTCTCAGGAGTGTAATGAGTTACCCAGGTTTCATCTCCAGTTACAATCGAGCTTAGAAAATCGTCACCTTCCAATTCAAATCGCTCAAGGAACTCGCGAGCGCTAGCGACTCGATTCAGTTTGTGCTATTCTGTCAGTTGTTTTGGGACCCATCTTGCATATAACTTGCGGAATCCCAGCATTTCTGTAATTGTTTCGTGTATAAGAGATCTGGAGAGTTGTGGAAACATCGCTGAAATTTCATCCAGTGTCAATCGCCTGTCTTCACGAACAGTTTGCTCAATTTTTTGCACCAACTCATAGTTCAAAATTGAAGGTCTTCCACACATCTGATCGTCATGAACATTCGTTTTGCCTTCATTAAACTCACGACACCACTTGAACACGTTCGTTCGGTTCGTAACACCTTCGCCATAAACAGTTTTGACACGTGGACAAATTTCGGTTGCTGTTTTAGCTTCTGCGAGAAGGAATCGTATGACAGCGCGCACCTCGCACTTGGCGGGATTTTTTATCGAACTATTTCACACAAGTAGACACTACTACTACTATACTATCAAGGTCTCGCATGTGCTCATTCTGTTCAGGATAACCTCCAATACTATTCACTGTTGCCAACCTTGAAAAAAAAATTTCACAGCATAAGAGGGCAGCCAGTACTCTTACTTTCTGGACGTGCAAATCTCATCCATCTTGCATAATATTGACTACCACCAAACCTGCTTACTCTATGCTGCACACCAATGTCTTCCTTTGAAATTAACAATTCCACAAAGAAGCTATTAGGTTGATGCAAAAAAATCTCGGTTTTAAGCCTTTAACTTGATAAGACCATAACTTTTTTTATAATAAATTTTATTAATCAAAATAAAAACCCTTAGAATTAATACACTTTTGCCAACGAGAAGCAAGTTTATTTATGCCGGTAGCGTAGAAATCCGTATTTCTGGAGGCGATGAAGTCGTCGAAGGCGTTTTTGACATCGTCTTGGTTTTTGAAGCATTTCTCGCTAAGGAAGTTGTCGAGGTGCTTGAAAAAGTAATAGTCAGTGGGCGAGAGGTCCGGCGAGTATGGTGGATAGTCGAAAATTTCAAAGCTCAACTCATACAGCTTCTGTCGTGTCATCATTGAAGCAGAATTGGTTCCTTCATGTTCACCAATCTAGGGCACATACGTCGAAGTTTCTGGTGCATTTCGTCGATTTGTTGGCAATACTTCTCCGATGTAATCGTTTCACCCGGATTCAGGAAGCTATGTGGATGAGACCGGATGCAGACCACCAAACAGTCACCATAACCTTCTTTTGGTGCAGTTTCGGCTTGGGGAAGTGCTGTGGAGCTTAGTCGAGGTTCAATCACTGCGCAGAACGTCGCCGGTTATCATAGAGGATCCACTTTTCGTCGCACGTTACAATCCGGTCGAGAAACGGGTTGTTCTTGTTCCGCAGAAGAAGGGCAGAAGACACCTCAAAACGACGATTTTTTTTATTATCGTTCAATTCATGCGGCACCCATTTATCGAGCCTTTTTGACTTCCCTATTTGCTTCAAATGGCGAACGACTGTTGATTGGTCGACGTTGAGCTCTTCGGCAACTTCTCGTGTGGTTTTGCGATGATCGGCTTCGATTAAGGCTCTAAATTGGTCATTATCAACCTCAGACGGGCGGCCGCGACCCTTTTCATCTTCAAGGCTCTCGTCACCACTGCGGAATTTTTAGAACCACCATTGTGCCATACGCTCATTAGTGGTTCCTGGGCCAAACGCATCGTTGATATCGCGAGCTGTCTCGGCAGCTTTTCGGCCTATTTAGAATTTGAACAAAAACATCGTGTGAATTTGCTTCTCATCCATGTTATATTTGAAGTCCAGAAAAAAGTAACTGCATTATTTTAAAATAAAACCAATAAAGCGAATAGACAAAGCGAAAAACGCGCTTCAAAACAACATAGAGCATGATCATATTTAATAAAAAAATTATTCAAAAGTCATACATACAAATAAACAATAGAAAAACCGAGATTATTTTTGCATCAACTCAATAAAATATAAAAAAAATCTCCAATCAATTATTTCACATTTTGCAAATAAAATACTAAAACTCTCATCCTTGCATCGTTTCATTTTTAGGAGACATTAGTTGAAGGCCTACAACGATCATCATTCCGCAATACAATTTATCGAGAAGCACAATACAGTAAGGATGATACAGTGGACGTGTAGTGTTAAGGTTCAATCAACAATAAAATGTGAAACAAGTATTTAAAACCAAACAGCAACAGAGCAGCAACAACAAGAACTCGGCCAGCCATCTACCCATCGTTTAGGATGTATTTAAAATTGTAATGTCCTCAACGCGCGATAATTATAACATTTACAGTAAATGCCGTGTCGATTTCCAAGCGACAATTAACATATATACATATATATTTTCACATGATCTTCTGATTTTTCAGTTGCCTTTTAGTCGTCGATTTCTACTCTGTGTAATTTTTTTCGCCCCCGCCCACTTTGTAAATTTGTGCAATTATATTTGATATGAAGATAATTTTTTTTAAAGAATATATATTATACATTATGAAGGAAAATATAAAATTAACAAAAAAAAAATCGAATTAACAATAATGGAAGTAATAAGGTTTAAATTAAAATCAATATAACAAATATGTGGTGACATTTTGTATGCTAGAATTTATTCTACTTTGTAGTCCACCATGCATTCGTATGTATTCGTTAAGTACGCGGAAGAGAAAATATGAAATTGTGTGAACAACAAAAATCTATTTAATCAGCATACTGAAATAAAAAAATGTTTCGTTAATATTTATTCTGTCGTTTAGTCTTAAGACGAAAATTATAATTGTAATGATAATAAAAGAATACAATTATTTTTATTTGAATTTTTTTATTTGTTTGTTTTTCGTTGTTATTATTCTAGCACCTGATGAAACATACATAATTTTTTTTTAATTGTCTTCCTTTTCCTTTGATCCTCTTTATTAAAGTGCCAATTCGGAAATTACGTTGAAATTCATTTATACATTCGAAAAATGAAGTTTTATTAATGGTTTTGATAGAATATGGAATATTGTAAATTGAAAATATGTTTTTTTCGTCCTTTCTTCCGATCGATCGATAGCAAGAACGAAATTGAAAACGTTAAAACAATTATTGAGATGATTTGTAGTTGCGATTAATCAGTGAATGCAGTTCAGCCAGTCTGTCGATTAGTGCCACTTCATTGAAAGGACAATCTAGAGTTGATTGTTATATGTTACTTGTAACCAACTATGGTCCACGTAATTTTTGAGGATAATCGACGCATAATAAGGACTTCAGTAAGTTGGGAACCTATTTTCATATGGGGCACGAGTCTCAGGCAGTTAATGTGTTCGTTTACTAAACGGAATGTATAGTAGTTTAGATAAAATTAAAATTATTTAGAATTGAATTTACTCGTATATCGAATAGCATTAGAATAACAGTAATATGTTTCAAAGAATGATGTGCCATTCTGGAAACAATTCTTTTCGATTGAGAGTTGATAATTTGTTCAGACGCTTTACGCACAAGTCAATATAATTATTTTTCATTATTTAAAACTGATATATTCTAATCTTACCACGTTGTTCCTTATTTCCAATCCAATTATTGTAATTTATCAGGAATCATTTCGTCGTCGTGAATATTTTCTATTTTGATTTAAATAAGCTTTATATATTTAGATCTCCTTCATTCTACTGCTCTAAGAAATAACGACCAGCTCACTTACTAAACGATTAATTTATTCTTCAGAAAACAATACGGACTACCAAAATCTCACAGCTATTCAATTTATTTAACGTATTAGCATTTTTCTGTGATTGTTATTAGCTTTGATTTTTTACTTTTTCTGCGAAAATAAACAACTAACAATGAAATTTACTGCATTGTAGATTAACTACAACACAATATATAAATATATATATTTTTCATATGCGACAAACCAAAATATTATAAAAATAATGAGAGAAAAAATCGAAATTATGTAAACGACAACGGAAATTAGAATGAAACGAGAAAAATGGTTGAAAACTTTTAATTCAACACCGAATTGTAGTATCGCGTTAATTGATTGTTTCGAACGAATAAATGCAACACAAATAATATAAATTTATCAAAATACCTCCCTATTTACTCCATGATAAAAAAAACAATGGCTGACACGAAAGTGACAAAAAAACACAAATCGCAAATGTTCAATTGAAATAAAACCAATAACAATTAATTCTCGCCGTTAGCTGAAAATTTGGTGACGACACGTTTAACATTAGTATATTAATATTAATAATAGTTCGTTTTTCGATGATTCAATCATTCAATACAATAAATAAATTTGTAGCGATTGTAAACTTGATATGAATATAAAACGAAATGTTTAATAAAAATGAATGAAATTTTGATGGAATTTTTATGTTTGTATTAAGTCGACGTTACATCGCTTCGGACCGTGTTTATCTTGTCTCCTCTACGTGTCTTGTAAATTTTTGTTGGAATTATCGAAAAGTATGTTCGGTGCAAGAATGAAATCATAACTTTTTTTTCGGAAATTTTGAAGTTGTTGAAAATATCGAACTTCTACGATTTATTCCTTTATTTTTTTTTTTTAAATAAGTATAAATTTCACCTGCAATTTTTAGAACAAAAATACTGACGGGGCCTGCTAGCCATAGAACCATGTTTAATTGGCAATTCTGACTACCGGATACGCTATTTATTATTTTCGATCGTAATTCCACCCGAATTTGCCCGTAAAGGCAATAAAATTTCTATCGTTTCCTATCCAATTCTTTCATGTCGTAGTGTCGTATCTGTTTCTGTCGACAATAGCGAATAGAGTCCTTATACGATCCTATATGGTATTTTTGATTATAAAGCTCTATCAACAAATGCAGGTACAATTCCTATGCGGCATTCACGTGTCTTTTCCAAATTAACTCACCAAGACCACGCAACATTATCATTTTTCTCCTGTGGAAATCATTGGGAGCGGTTGCTTAAATTCAGTAACAGTTAACCATGTGCTCACGACAATCAAGCATTGATAGCTATGTGTAGTTTTTATTATTAGTAAATGATATTAGTAATTGATTTCATCTTCACAAAATACTACGTGTTGTTTTTTGTATAGAAGAAAAAGAAAAACTTCTTTTTAATTTTGTGTATCTTTATTTGGATTCGTAATCGATTTTCGACCGTAATCGTTCGGTCTTCCTCAGCGATTAGTTTAGTTAGTTTTTATTGCTAAATTTAACTATTTCTTGTTGTTTATCCTACTATCCTTCCCAAAATTGACCGACTTTACTCTGTTCATGAGCAAAGTAACCGTCTCGCGTGGTTAAACATATCGAATGCACAAAGTGGATCGTCCCCACAGAGCAAAGGCACAAAGTGGAACCTCCCCACAGAGCAAAGGCACAAAGTGGAACCTCCCCACGAGTTCGTGAAGTATCTATCTTTCTTGCGCAAAAGTCAGGATTCATTTTTGTGATAGATGCCGTCAGCTTCGCTATCAAGCACCATACATTCACAATTGTATTCCGTTTAACATCCGCTTTCAATATACATATATTTACATTAATACTTTACATTTTCGAGAAACATTATGCAACTTTTGTTTATTTTTTCGTCAGTCCTTTATCTAAATATTTGAAAATCATCATTGCAATTCCAATAGTTTTCGATCAGTTATTGTGAATGCAGTCTATTTAATTCTAAACAATTTTCATAATATTTTTGCTTAAAACCAAACTACATTTCTGACCCAAATCAACTTATAGATGATTTGATTGAATTGGCAGAATTTAATTTAAAATTCAAATATGTCAACGGTTTCAATTATGCCTTTTTCCTTCCAAAAATAAAATCTTTACGCCCCCCACCAGTACCGTTCACAAAAAGATTATTTAACGATGCATGATTTGTCTAATCACCCTGTGGACACATCATATGCGAAAATTCCACCTGTCGCATAGTTGGCAGCTCTGAAGCGTGACAGCTGTGTGGAATAGTGGAAACTGAAAATTCGCCGTCGTTGATTCCACTCGTCAACACTTCGCCGCATTCCAACAACAACAACTCGGCTCGCCGTTCTTGTTCCATTCCTATCGCGAACAAAAAGTGTCAGTGGTCAAGTTCTGTGATTTTTTGTGCGGTTTCCAAGTGAGAAATTCTGCATTCCCGGCGTCGAGAACTTCATTAAGAGTGGTGAGTAACTGTAGTTTGTAGCATTAATTACCAGATTTTCACCTGTTACAAGGAATTCGGTATGAAGTTGAGGAAACAATTCATAATTTCTGGGGCTCTGTCGCCAGACAGCAAAATCGATAAAACATGGTCGGTCCCTGCGAATTGATTTCTTGGGCGAAGGACAACGGGACGTCTGTGTTACTGGTTTTGTTGACAGCAATTCGTGATCGGCGCTTTTGCGTTAATTGTGCTTTTGGGTCGTAAAGATTCTGTGTCGGCGTCGCGGGGTCGTTGGTTGGACTTTGCACCCATCGGGGGGATCCACTGTGCTGTGTCAAATGAATGGATTGCTTAGCAACGATGAGTCAGCCGAGAGGATCACCCGACGTCTGATGCGGCTTGCTTGAATGGCTCTTGCGCAAATCGTCCTTGAATTGGATAAACAGCAGATATAGTGGTCTAAATCCGGATTCCGTGGAGCTGTTCTACAAGGCGTAGTAAATGCATGCCGGCTCAATGTTCCACGGAGCTCAAACGCATTCACTAGAATTGTTTATAATTGGTAGGAATGGGGTTAATTTTGCAATAGATCCAATCAATGCAGGGGCCGGGGATGGAGGATGCTGTGTGAACGCTATTTATAGTCTCTATGTTTATGCAACATTTGGGCAATTGGCGGCGTCAACCCAAAAGCCTTCTTCAATGAATCTTAGTTTTTAACTTTTTTAAACTAGACATGGGTATAGCATAGTGGTACGCTCGGGTTTAGGCGACGACGTCTGAGATCCCGACCGCCACGAGGACTCGAAAACTGAGCACGACGGTGTTTGCGGGGAATGAAGCGCAGCCACAATCGCAAGTTTCAACCCCGCATACACCGCAATGTCCGTTGAAATAATCACCATGGATTACCATGAATACCTTCTTCGATTCGGCTTCAATCTTTTCTATTGTGTCAAAAGAGTAGGAGTGGGAGAGCGGGGGGCTAGCCGGCAAAGTAATTGTGTCAGTGTACACGGATGACACGGGCACGGGAGCAGGAATCTTCTCTGAGTACTGGGGCCTTAGTATATCGTTGGAGCTCCCCGTGCACTGCACAGTTGTGCAGTCAGAAATAATGGCAATCTTGAGAGCTGCGAAAGAAGTTAACAAGAGAGGGGAGGTCGATAAAGACATCACTTTCTTTGTGGACAGCAAAGCGGCCATAAGGATGCTAGAATCAGTCTTAGTGTCCTCCAAATTAGTTGAAACCTGCAGGTCGGAACTGGGGAGGATCTTTCAAAAGAACAGTTTAAAACTGTGTTGGGTTCCTGGGCACAGCGAAGTGCACGGAAATGTAAAAGCGGATCAGCTCGCTAGGGAGGAATCCCGTGAGGCGCACCTGTATAAGAAAGTGGGGGTAGGGGTCTCAATGAAAGTTCTTAGGCAGGATATAAAGGTATCAGCCTACAAGCTAGCATTGAGGCGCTGGAGAAATTTAGGCATATGCTGTACCGCTAGACAGATGTGGCCAAATTATAACAAAAAGCGCACTCTGGGCTTGTTATCCCTAGACAGAGGTGCAATAAGAAACCTTGTGGGTATACTGACGGGTCATGTGGCTTTCGGTGAACATGCAAGAAGAATCCCAGCGAACGACCTGTGTCGAAGCTGCGGTGATGAAGAGGAGACGGAATCTGTAGAGCATCTTCTCTGCAATTGTCCGGCTCTAGCGAATAATAGGAAAAAATACTTAGGTGCTTTCTTTTTCGTGAAGCTAAGTGAGCTTAGTGTTATGAGAATGGACCAGTTCCTGGATTTCCTCAAGGAATCGGGGTGGTTCATGGAGTAATATGGTAGTTTTTCCATGTCTTCAGGGCACAATGGGCCAACGGGGCCTAAGTGAAGCGGAAGCCGTGCGGCTTAGCACCCTTCAACCTACCTACCTATTGTGTCAAAACGAGCCAGAAGTCACACGGTGCTAAATCAGGCGAATACGGTAGTTGCGGAACGATATGGGTGGAATTTTTGGCGTAATGGTCACGAAGAACGAGCGCAGTGTGAGATGGTGCATTATTATGGTGGAAAAACCAAGAATTGTCTCTCCATAAACCCGGTCTTTCGAGACACACAGCTTCACGCAAACGACGCATGACACTCAAATAATATTTCTTGTTGACAGTTTGACCGGTTGGAAGGAATTCATAATGAACCACACCTCGATAATCGAAGAAAACTGACCTTGATTTTTGAGCGACTTTGGCGCGATCTTTTCAGTCTTGTGTCACCTTTGGCATGATATTCGCTTGATTAATCGGTTGTTTTCCGGTTGTAAGCATAGACCCAAGTCTCATGCATTTCAGCTTATCTTGATAGTCAAAAAGCATCATTGCACACACTTTAACACGACGCTGTTTTTCCATGAAATTGAGCATTTTTAGCACCAATCGCGATTTGACTCTCTTGAGGCCCAAAACATCTTTTAAAATGGTGTTGACTGATCCGTTTGAAATTCAGCATTCAGCATCAGCAAACTCTCTAGTAGTCAATAGACAATTTTGCAGCACCAATTCTTTGATTTGCGTGACGTGATGTTCATCAGTTGATGTTCTTCTCTTCAACGCCTTCACGACCTTCTTTGAACATTTTATGCCATTCATACACTTGTGTTTTAGACAAAGTCTGTTCACCGAAGGCCTTTTGCAATATTCTGAGCGTTTCAGCAGCAGAGATTTCATTCCGAACACAAAATTTCATCGAACTTCTTTGTTGAATATTTTCGGATATGGTAAAAATCGAAAAAATCACTTTTGGCTGTTTACGAAAATGAGTGTCACTGCTCAACAAATGAAGATATTGCCTCGAAATTTGACACAGATGCCAGTGACAGTCCTTGCAACTTCAAAATAAAAAGATTTGTCACTATCAAAAATCCCGCAAAATTTAAATTGAAAATTCCGGGTCATATTTGTACACAGTAGTATGATGGAAATAATTTTAAAGTTTACAAACATCGAGATTGATAAATATTCGGCCAATAACACTGCCCCTGATTCGGAAGCGGCTCATCGTCACGTGTCAAATATTGACTATTTATTGATTTCATTACTAATTTTTGAATTATTATATTTTTATTACCGTTTTTACTACGAAATTTAGAACCGAATTATTGGCCATTTTGAGGTTGCAAACTTAAGTGTTTTTTAACAATAGTTGAATGCGGTGTTTATTTTTTGAAAGCTACACTCTTCCCCTTTAATTTTCTTTTTTTTTCGTTTCGATATCTTAATTCGTCTTAAAGTTATAATTTTTTAGTGAACAAATGCATTTACTCTGTTTTCTTTCATTTGTTTGATAAAAAAATATATTAAAAAATCTAATTGTTGATAATTTTCTGGTTGATACTTCAAATTAAAGGTGAATGAATTTTTTTAGATTTTTGGCAGCACTTTGACAGCTTGAAAAAACGGCAAGATGAAGGTGCCGAAAAAACGTAGGCAGGCGAAGGTTTAACCTTATGATTGATGTCAAATAAAGTTTTGATGGAAAAATGTCCCAGACAATACTTAGCCACAAGCAGATTCCCACTAAAATATTCGAAAACAAATCTTTTGTTGTGAGAAAAATCATAACAATAATTATTTTAATATTTCCAATTGATGTTAAAAATAAACAATTGTCTCTGATGCCAGACAAGCGATGCATTCCCAGCCAACTTTAAGCGTTGAGCCACGAACCCGTCCATCATTCCATCGAGTTCTTCTATAAAATCTGTACATTTTTGCAATATTCGGTCTAAACACTTATATAAATGTAATCCTAAAAACTCATGATGATGATCTGTTGAGCATGGCACAACATATCACCCACTAATATAACTTACAGATGTCAAGGACAATGCGAACCAATTCAAAAAGAACACTTGAAATTGTCGCTTGCTCAGAAATCAGGTTTGGGGAATCTATGTGTAATAGTTTCAAAAATATTCCGCCCAAAAATCTTAAGAATTCGGATGAAAACTGAATGACATTGGCCACAGATTGGTTGGCTCTTTGCCAGTTCCCAGGTAGTTCCGTGTATTGGGAAAGTCTGATGGTGGTTTCAAGCGGATTTTAATTGTTTCTGGCAATATATGTAAATTATGTTTTTATCTTTGGAATAGTTCACCTCTAAATGTACATTTGACCGCTGTGTGTTGGCAATGAAATAGGAGCGAACGTTTGAATTGATATTTGTAAATGTTTTAATTGTTTGATAATTTTCATTAACAATTTAATCAGTTAGAAGCAAAATGATGCGAGTAAGAGTACACTCGTCAAACACCGATTATGTTTTGTTTTAATATTGAATGCAGTTGAAATCAAAATAGTTGTTTTATTTTCATGAAATTAATTTTTTTTATTTCAAATATTTACTTTCTGAATTCAAACATACATATGTGGCGTGGAACAAAGAAGCCAATACCTTGGCACTTATCGAGAAAATCGATCTTTGTGTAGGATTGCCTTTTGATGATGAGCTTGGTATATAATCTGGAAAATGTTCCCCTCTGAAATGTGAAGCGCCAGGTCTAGTTGGTCGTGTTGATTGCGCAATCGGATATGATGCAGTAGTGTCAAGAAATTTACTTAAGCTAATTTTTCAATGTTTTTCTATACAATATAAATGAATTTAAGCAATCAATATCTAAAAAGTGACGAAATATTCTTAGTCTGTTTCTTGTCATTGAATATGCAAAAATCACACCATCATTTGTGTCGGCTCGATCCATATTCTTATCATAGTCAACAAAAACTTCAGGTCTCCTATTTGTTGTTTTCTTTTCTCTGTTTCTACGATGTTCCCGTCATGAATTGTACTTAAAAGGACGATTTGCTTTTTATGCTGTTACTTCATCAACATTGTTTTATTTTTAAATCGTACAATACAGTCTCCTTCCTTAGCAGGAGTGTTTGTTACCTCGGAAGCAAGGTATATAGACAGACGAGGTAAACCCATTAGAAAATCGTCATCCTATTTCGCTCGCTCATTTCACGCATGCTACGTCATGGATTCAATGAAATTAGGGCTGCCAAAAAACAAATCGGAGACGGCGCATATGGCAAGACAAAATATAACGAAATGTCACATTTAAATCAATCAATACCTGTAGGGATTAGAATGAATAATGACTTAGGGTATGGATCAATTAAGCTGATTAAATTTTGCGATTAAAATGTAAAACGTTAGGGAATAAAATAGAAACGCAGAACTTAGGGAGTTAGTTATACACTGAAGAAGTCTGGGTGTGCCAGACGAGCTGTACATCTGATTTAAAAGTTTAAATACTCGTTTTTTAAAGGAAATTTTGAAAAAAGGTTTTTGAATTGAACTTAAATTTTAAATTCAGTTCTAATGTTTTGTTTCCCTACCAAGATTTTCCCCACTGTATATTGTATACACTGTGCTTCCCAGTATATGGGAAGTTCCTGTAATCGCTTTGAAAATCGAAATTGAAATTTTTAACATAGAGGTCTTTAGAATATATTTAAAGTGTTTTTAGAAAAAAGTCTGTGTGTGTATGTACGTACATACGTTCTACGAGCATAACTCACGTAAAAAAATAGTTTTTGATAAACTTCGGTCGGCTGTTGTTTTTATTTTGGCCCCTTTAAGGTCATTTCTGTCATGCACTACAACTCGCGATCCAAATATATTATGATTTTCATTGTTAAGATGTCAATCGACGCGTATTAACACTTTCATGATTCTACTAAATTTTAAAAAAATATTGAAACAGTTTTTTTAATTCAATGAAAAAAGTACAAAAATTAGGGATTTTTTCCAAAAAAAAATGTTAACCTTATTTGCACATCACAGTAATCAATGTTTATAAAATTCAAGTAAAACTTTTTCTCGTAATTACAACAAAAAAACAACCATTAAAAGTCACTATGTAATTAGTGTTCATACGAATTTAAGACATTGTTGTTATGCCAATCAAAGCTTATCCATATTTGCATAATTTGAGCAGATTTTCAATAGTTTTGACAGTATCGTGTTTTTATTTTAATGAAAAAACTGCTTAAGGGGGCAATCGCTATCATAACTGAAGAGAAAAATACATTTTCAAGATTTTTTTTGGAAAAAACCTAATATATTTATTTAAAAAAAAAATCATTTTGGACACTATTCTCTGAATATTGAAGAATACAACAATTTTTTTTTAAATTTTTAGTGAGTTTTGGCGGCCGCAGAGGGCGTCTTGCAAAAGTCTCATTTTAGCTGGTACACATCACGTGGGACTTTCTGGAAAAGATAAAGGAAAAATTCAAAAAAGAGTTCTGTTCCTTAAGCTTTTTCCTAGATACTAAACCTAAAAAAATTAAATTGTTGTTAAATTGTTTTATCACTGTTTTTCGAAAAACAAAAAATCAGCCATGTTTTGCGGAAAACTAACTATAAAAAAAATGACGGTTACTTTTATGCATTTTTATAAGTTTAGTATCTAGTATGTTTGTCAACGAAAGTTATGCTCTTTGATTTTTTTAATTGCATTTAGTAGAACTTGAGATATGGTGTGTGCGAGTTACAAAAAAGTAGTTTTGAGAAAATCGCGTTTAAAGTTTTTTTACAATAATTTTTCCTTGTAAAACGTATATAGATAATGTATTTGGGTTACCTATAATTTTCGAATTTCTCAAAGCAGCTATGGGAGATGATTTCTATAATGTTAAGGAACACTTTTACGTAAAAAGAATTTTTTTTTCACTTTTGAAAGCGATTGCCCCCTTAAATTTTGGGGAAAAAACTTCAATCAAATTTGCAGTCATCGCTTTGAATGGTAAAATGGTTTGTAGTCAATACTTTGCAAAATCATATGCTTTGAAAAGCTTTCATCACATAAAAAATCGTATGTAGTTGTTTGTAGTTTTGTTCTTTAGTGTTCGTAAGATTTCAATTACTTTCTGCCTCATCATTTATAATACTTTTTATTTATATTCAATTTTATTGCAAGGCCAACTGAAAAATAAGAAATAATTATTAGTCTCATTGATGTAAAATCGTGGAAAAATTCAAATTCAGTGATTATGTGGAAGTCATGAAAATTTTGAACGCAACTGAATAAAATAGCCACCACGCGACCAAATCTCTTCAGTCGGCGTAATAACAAAAACTCCATTCTTTTTTGCTAGCGCCCTTTTTTTCAAGTGTCGATATGAAAATAAAAAAATTACGTACAAAAGACATTGTAATCTGCCCCGCTCCCACACACACACGCGTGAATATCAAAAAAATATGCAGAAATTGTATTTTGTCGTGATTTTGTTGCGAAAAAAATCGTTGTCGAAATCAAAATTAATTAGTCGAACACTATCAATCAATTAGAAGTAATCTAATTGCAATTTCTAGCCATCGAACAATCAATGATTGATGGTCTTTACCACTATGACTTGCTCTTGAATACTATTCAACCATATATGTATGTATGTACATATCGAAAACATCTGCTCGTTCGGTTCATAATAAGATTGAGTCGAACAGATTATCTGCTTATGACAATACGCTTTACCAAGCATTTTCCCATACTCATACATACGCGCGAAGGCTTGCATGAAAACTGTTTGCGTCAGAATAGAATCAGAATAAAAGCTTGATTACCTAACGCTGCGTAATACTCGTATCGTCGAACCTGAAAACCCTGACATTGAGCTTTCGTCGCATGCAAGAGGAAAACCTAATATGAAAATGAATGCAACCCACATCAACATATTTACAACTTGTTTGGAAGTCAACAACAAAAGTGTTTACTATGAAATAGATAACAAAAGCTGATGTTTTTAGGAGTTATATTATCACACCAAAATATTGACTAGAGTTATCGATAAAATGCAGGTGAAATATTATCATGCTGTTTGTTTTACCTGTAATCGAAAGGCATATTGTTTTGTAATTTAATATAGCAATACTGACCTGATCTGTTTTTCAATTGCGGTAGCAAAAAACAAATCGCCTTGTAAATGGTAATGAAAAAAACCTGCTATGACCTCAATTGTCTCACAAAGGATATTTTAATGGTTTCTTTGTCGGTTAGGGTAGATATTTGATTCTTTGATTTGATATGCATATCAGAATATAAACCCACTTTACTCTATGCTGGAGGTTGTTGGATATCCTTGAATATCGATCACGGATAGTTTAAATTATATTGATTTGCATCTGTTTGTGCTTCGCTTTTTGTTAAGTACATATTTTCTTTGTATACTTTCCAAATCTCTGATTTCATTATAAATAGAAGCCACTGAACAATATTGCATATTACATATTACTTAACACAGCACTTTTACGATGCATCTCGTCAACAAGAAACGACGGTAAACAGTTTGTTTACCAACAAACAAACAACATTGATATTCGAAACCCACATCATATTCGCCCGGGGAAATAATAGAATAATATTAACCATCAAATAAGAAATGCATGTATTTAATATTCATTCCTGCTAGCAGCATCTCAACTAGCAGAAGGTCTCGGCAACTATGTATCTGCATCTTAAGATTGTCGCAATGAATGCCATTTGTGAGATAGTTTATGCGTGTGGCGCGACAAAACAAAACAGAATGGAATTCCTGACGCAACAAATAAACAAGAAACTACATTGGCTTAATTTGAATTGAGGAAATAATGTTTCAACAGCATGATAGCCCCGGCCTGCCTCAAGTGTGTTTAGGTGCGATCGGTGCACGAGCCCCCCAAGCTTTCAAGGATAACTTAGGCCCCACATGCCATTAATGAGTAGTATTAGTACGACAATATGCAGCTATTCGTTGTACCAACGTTAGATAGAGGTTTGTTGTCATCTAATCTCTTCTGCTGGCGTTGAAATTTCCGGGGAAGAGATTTGTATATTGTTGGCGGTGATGTTTTCGACGTATCCAATAACAGCTTGTGGTGAGAAAAAAACTATCTAAACTATGAATTGCTTTTAGACCAGGGCGGAGCTGTAAAAAAACGACTACATTTGGCTGTTGAGAGAAGGCACACTGATTTTTGCAGGAAAAGTGAAATAATTCGTATAACAATAATTGACTTATGCTCCCTCTCAAAAAAGTCGAGAACATTGAAAAAAATCGAAAACCTGATGTCAAGGTACGTCACTTACTACTGTAAGTGACTACTTACTACTGTAAGTGACGTACCTTGACACCAGGTTTTGTATGGGTGGGAACTTGTTTTTCAATCAGTTTCAACCAGTGCAGGTTGGTGCTTGGTGTACGCGGATACAAGGGGTTTGGATGGAATCAGTTCGTTTTTGAGTCTGGTGTACGGGTGCCTGGTGGCGGTGATTTGTTGTTTGTAAGAGGGGTGTTGCGTTTGCTATTTTATGGGCGAAATATAAAGGTCTTGTGTGCATTTTAAGTGATAAAAAAATTAAAAAAGACTTTTTTCTCCCTTTTTATATTTATTGCAATTTTGCGGCAAGGGTTAAATGTTTACACACACAACCACATAACGCAATTTTTATAGTATTTGAACTGCTCCCTCCCCCATGTAACATTTAGTAATATTTTAAAGGACACCCCCCCCCCCCTATCACGTAATAACTTCATCTGAACCCCCTCAGACTTTTAAATTTTTTATCACAAACTATTAACAATGTATCTAAATTTAGTGTATCGCGCATAGCGCCTATTGAAACCTCATGGCGCTGCAAATAAATTTAAAATTTGAGTCAGTACTTTTAGTGCTGTAAAAAATATTTTAACTAATTATACATTTTGTTACATAACAATCTGCTAGAACCCCTCCCTCCATGTAACATTTTTAAATACCAAATCCAGTGACGATTTTTTTAAATGAAAGAATTTTTTTGTAATATTTTATGTTTCATTAACACGCTTACAAAATTTAACATCGATATCTCTATTCTTTCTATTAAAAAAATGCTTAACAGAAATTTTTATGTAGGAAGATCCCTTAAACTGCATTTTATCTTCGATTTTTATTAAACTTTTATGATTGAAATTGCTCCGTTTTGTGAGGATTTTTTTCAAAAACATAAGTACTTCAGTAGACATAATCGGCATTCAAACATTCTGCCTATACACATCAGAAGACCGAATTGAAAGCATCCATACATTATTATTCCACCCGCTGGTATCAAAGGAAGTTGGAACACAAACAAAAATCGAAGTGGCACGCAGTAATAAAACTTCTTCGCTTCCTAGCATCAGGTGATCCTTTTTTTTAGATTTTAGAAATGAGAGTCGAACGATGATAATAATTTATTATATTCGTTAAGTGTTGGCTTGGCGGACTTTTCGCTGCTAACCAAGAATGGCCATGGGATGGGCAACCTAATTCATGAAGAGAGAGTTATTACATTGTTTTGGGCGCCACACACTTTGCTCACCTAGATTTCCAACCGGAGACCAAACCTAAAGTTAGAATGAGTTTCAAGCCGTGAATTTGTCATCTCAAATATGTATTTTTCCCGGGAAATTTACAGACACTACCACCTGGACTGTATTTAGAATATAAAAAAAACTGAACAAAATGTTCAAACTCCTCTTGGGCTTTACACAAGAACTTAATCAAAAAAAGGCCTGTGTTCACTTTCCGTACCAAAGTATCTCCAATCCGTCACTCACGAAGCTACAGTCTTTCCCGCCGAACAAAAGAGCCAATTCTCCATCTGTGATCGTTTCTGTCGTGAAATGCAAATAGATTCTAAAACAAAAATTAATCTTAGCACAGAGATTGTTTCTTTGATCATCACTCGCCTGTGGTAGCTCCCGCCTGGCAAATCAAAAAAAGGATGACTGGTTCCGATCACTCCCATTTATTGAATTCAAAACAAACGTTTTCTGCCATTGCATTTTCAGGCGTGGTTGAACGTTAACTAACACACAACTAACTTCGTCGCGAGCCATCAGTTTTGGGTGCACTCTTTTGTTCGTGTGGTGAGTTCAGTGTTTTTGAACAGGATAGTAATCAAAAGCACGAATAGTGTCTACTATGTACTTTCGTGGCATTATAAATAGGCTATCAATTATCTGAGTATATTTTGCGCTATCTCTGCGGTAAATCGGTTCACAATGATTTCAGCAACTATGCATCGATTTGTTTGAAAATTGTCACCTCACAAATAAATTTCGTCTGACGAGAATTGTGAAACCCTCCCGTTAAAAAAATGGACGATTTTGGTGTTGCAGTATCTTTTGAAGCACAGAAGTTGGTATGCAACTACGTGTGATAACACAGATGAGTTCAATTGAAAGGAAATATATTTAAATCAAGCATTTGTCCTTGGAATAGCCATAGTGCTTATTATTTTACCGGTTTTTTGACCCTAGCTTTTCAAACAAAAGTCAATTCTTCGTAAAGAAATATCTTTTCTATTTAATATCACCGACACACTAGAGCTGATAATGATCTCACAGCTTATTATCAGTTTGTATTGAGTGAGATAGGGACATACTACGTGTCGCTCATTGTGACTGACAATTGGAATTGTTAGGAATTCGCTGCCATATGTCGAATTCACAAGTAAAATTGAACCTAGTTCACTTGCTCTGCCCATAGATGGCACTTGCAACAGTAAGTGTTTTCCTTGGTTAAACTTCTAATCACATAGCTTTTGCTTAATTACCGCGAGATCGTTATCAGCCAGATTGAGGTGATAATGAGCTGCGAGCTCATTATCGGCTGTTGTGTGTCAGTAGTATAATTTATAGGATATGCAAACATGGTATGCATTATGTTTTTGATTTTCAGTATAGATATAAATAAACCTCGGTCCCCATTACGATTAGTGTCTCAATCAACCCTATTTGAAATGGAAAACCAGTGTGCCACTTTTTTGTTGTGAATTGTTCGCGTCTTACTCATGCTTTCGATGATCACGTCGACCTGCTTGTTTCAAGAAAACACGTTCAGATCGCGTTACCAGACAAGCCTCTCGTCTTGGCCAATAGCGTCCAAGAAAACAAATCGCCCGATGTGTCGTCCGTTGTAACGTAAATGTGGTTTTGCTGACTCAAGACGTCGTCAGTTGCTGTTGGCGTAGCAAGATGTGGAGCAAGGGAGAGCTCGGGGCTAAATGTAGCGCCAGCTAATTAAACTTAACAGAAAAACCTATGCAAGATGGTGGTGGGGTGTGGGACTAGATCTCCATCCAGCTCTTGCTTTTCAAGTAGAGAAATCGACGTGTTCAGCAGCATTGAATGGTATCACCTTTACAGCTGCTGCTGACTTGCACTCTAGCCTCCATGAAAAGCTAGGTCTGAGGTTGCTCGCCTTGATGCGGTATCGTACGATCATGCGATACAGATCTTTCTACGGCGATCGTCCAAAAGAAAGAAGCCCAAGAGGAATGTTCGCTGAGCTGGAAGGTCTGAACAAAGCTGTTGCGATCACCTGACGATCACGTCATGAACGTGGAGGGAACAGAAGATCGGTGGGATCGTGTTCAGGTAGCACCGTCAAAATCATACCACTTCTGTTGACTCTGCAATCACCTCATGGTATCAACTTGCTTTCGCTGATAAGCACATGTTTCGGCCGTTCTTATGGAAAACACATATTTCAATGCGATTACCAATGCGAAGGTTATTCACGTCCATATTTTTCCATTGACACGATAATAGAGTTTGAACGCAACCATAGTCGAGCGATTAGTAGCTTTTATCTAATGTAGACTTTGACTAATTAGGTTGCACATTATTCTGTGAATGACGAAGTATCGTGCAGATATACTTCAATATTGCTGTGATACTGATTCGTTGATTGTTTATGGCATTTTGTGGTAGTTCAGATCAATCGGATACTTTGATTCTTGTGATAAAACCATAAACGTTGAAGACTTTGTCTAATGTAGCATATTCTCGAACAAAGTCCTTTGAGGCAAAACATCAGCTCATATCAAAATAAAAAAGGCTCGGAGGCATTCGAGCCTATAATTGTAGTGAGCTGTTAGGTTGTAAACATGGTCAGTTCATAAGGATATTTTGTTCCCGGACTTTTGGAGATTTTATAAATATGTTCCAAAACATTTATCGTATTTTTACAATTTCTTCGTACCTCTCAAAGACGACCATATTTTTCTAACTCCGCAGTCATCAGGTTCATGGTTCATCCTATTGACCATCCCCTTTTTGAATAATTGCGCCTAATCACGCCATGTGCACCAAATACCGATTAATTCCCAGCATAATGTCAACAACTCTCGCAAATAATCCGCAATGGTAACGCGTGCGTTTCTTGAACCATTCAAAATGCCAAATTTCGCACGCGCCTCCATTTTCACGGCGAATATTCCATCCAGCCTTGAAGCCAAAGCGCGAATACTTTTTTTTCGCGAAGGTGAAAAAATCCACACATGCACGTTTTACGCGCAAAACTTATATGCTGCATAACTACAACAAAAAGTTCCATTGATCATAGTTGTTTGTTTTGCTTGCTACGAATTTGTTTTCCTATTTTTCCGAACATTTTTATTTTATTATTTATAAAAATGTTTACGTGCTACGAATGTTGCACCAATGAAAAAAATAGTGTGACGTCGCGAATCGAATGTTGAAAGCAGATAAGATTCTTTGCGGCATGCGTGTTTAGATTGTTACGATCTTGAACTCGTGCGAATTTTTCATATACATACATATGTATGTTCAAGTTATATAATTTGAAAAAGATCAGTGAACGAATATTCGTTTTTTTTTTGTGATGTTCTTGGCTATTTTGGTCCTAAAATTCGAGACTCAATCGAAAATTTGACGCAAATATTTGAATTTCTACAATCACTGGACGAGCCTTGCCAAGATTAGTGACCGCATTTGAAATATAGTTTTACTTCCGGTATTAACATTCAATTTGGAAAAAATATTCTAATGGTGACGACTTATTTATTTTAGAATTAGGTCAACCAAAAATATCCTATCTTGGGGAATAGAGATACGATTCATTTCTTTATGTATTGTGTCCCAATTCTTTCGAAAGACGATATTGCATTTCTCTTTTGCAGATTTTAAATACTTAAGTTATCAGAGACAGAGATATCAAATTTTAAACTAGACTTATTTGTTTAAAAAGATTTCAAAATCTTTACCAGAATATGTGATAAAACTTCTAGAACCGTACATTTTCCATCGACATGTTACAGTTATGATTCTCATTTTAGGGGAGATAAAAATTCGTATCTAGCTCTTTATTCAAAAATACTGAAACTTTACATTGGGCTACAATCGTTTTTTATTTTTTTTTGTGCTGACTAAACTAGTTCTGTGGGAAATTTCTGTTCTCATGGGACGAAGAAGTCACGTTGTATTCTCACGTGGTCAGACGATACCTCAGGTGTTAACCAAACTGAAAAATAATATTTTTGAGCATTGCAATATTTCTAAGGCCTACACTGGGGCCGTGATGAACAGTCCTAGACTGCCAAAATTGTTGCAGTTATGAGTTGTATGCTCTTTTTGACGAATCAATAGTATCGATCCTAAGCACACTGTGCAGGGTTCAGTGGGCATGTCATGTGGAACCCAAGGAAGGAGGTAGAACAGCCCACCGAGAAAACCATTAAAATTTATAAAGGGCGAGTACTCTGTTAAGAAATTTTTTTTTTAATATGTAGTATTCCCCCTTAGTATTTTTTTAGGGGTATTTCGTTAGAAAAGTACCTATAAAATATCTGCTCAAAAGTTTATATCGATATCTAAACTGATTTTCATTCTACAGCGCTCGTAGTCCGCCTCTGTCCTACTATACTTTTTTGACCGCAAGCGTTTTTGAATTTTGCTGTCTTAAGATCAAAAATTGTGATTGAAAATGCTTTCAAGTCGAAAAAGACGAAGTAATACTCGTAAACCAAAGCAAACTTTAAACGCGTTTTTCTCAAAATATACTTTTTGTGTGCGCGTCGTAGATTTGTGAAAAAACTACTCATCCGTTTTAATTGAAATTTGCCACACTTATTAACTATTTAACTATTGCACAACCCTCAGGTTAGAGCAAAATTTTTTTTTGACGATTCATTCGAAAAAAAGTCAAAAATCTTTACATGTATTTATTCAAACGTGCACCAAATCGCAAAAAACCTTCTTATTGCCCTAAAATTTTTGGCCCGTGCAGTAGTTTATACTCAAGACTAATATAATTTTTTGATATATGGTCACACATGGATATTTTTCTCAAGCATTTACGAGGCGCAATCCTTTTTTTTTGTTTGGAACTGCTCAAGCTCAAGTCCATTTTCGCCGTTTTAACAGAGTACTCATCTGGCCGATATAGCTAGAGTTAATGCCTTTGGAAGGCCAAGCTCGATTTAGGCTGGAGAGATGGCATATCTGATGTTACGACAAGCAATAAGTTCACGTTAAGTTCCCTATTAAAAATTCGCTCGGTCTCTCAAAGACTATACAGGGTGTTTCGGAGTTGATGGCATTAAATGAAACCACGGAATCCTTGAAGGCTTTTGAGCAAAAAATCGTATGGGAGGGGGTGGTAAATCGGAAGGGGTTTCGAGATATAAGGGGGGGGAGTAACCACGCTCCTCACCCACGACCTGGCACGTGTAAACCGTCATAGCTATTTTATTTTCATGTGTAGACTTTTGAAAAAGGATGCGTTTGATAGCCTGTTAATGTATGTATTAACAAATGCCCGCAATGCTGCCAGTTTTACACGAAAAAATGAGAAACTTTAAACAACCGGAAAAAATTGGAAATTTTGACTTTCGCGACCGTGTTAAACGCTAAAGTGATGTATTAACCTATAAAAATGATTATCCTGACAGAAAGCCTTACTTTCTGCTTGAATACTTCCGAAGAAAAAGATTGCCAATTATCCTTTGTTTCTTTCGAAAAATAGAAAACTCATAATTTGTGTGATCCCTCGGAATTAGCCAAACGTCATAAAATTTTATTATCTACCTGGCATAATCCTACAGTGGAAAGATTTTTGAGTGATTGGTTTTCTTCATGCTATTTGTTGGACCTCCTTTAGTATTGAACGGTTCTTAGGCTGAGATAATTAAAATCTGACGTTTTGAGGATGACATAAAGTTTATGTTTAATAATTAGCACCTGATAATACAAAGGGGCATAAATGTTGTGTCAAAATGCTGCATGACTTAGTCGAATCGTCAATTGAAAAGAATCAAGGAGTGCTTATTTCTTAACATATACAATCATGGCTAACTTTACCAACGAGGAATATGCTGACATGCATTACATTTACGGATTTTGCGATGGCAATGCCGCATGTGCACAGGAGGAATATCAAACGAGGTATGCGACCCGACGATTACCGGATACCAGAACCTTCATGAGACTGCATAGAAACTTACGAGAGTTTAGAAGTTTCCAACTGCAGCGTTTGGACAACCGACCAAGAACTTTCAGAGACGCCGACCAGGAGGAGCACATACTATCCATAGTACGCAACGAACCAGACTTATCAACTCGCAAGCTAGCTTTGCGGCTGGGCTTATCGGCGACCACAATTTGGAGAGTTTTAAGCAAGGGAAGGATGCCCCCTTACCATTTTCAACCCGTGCAAGAGTTATTTCCCGAGGATTACGTGAAAAGGGGTGAGTTTTGTGAGTGGCTTAACGAACGGGATCGAACGGACTCCAACTTAATTAGTAACATTTTATGGACCGACGAGTCACATTTTTCAAGGGATGGTGTCAACAACTTTCACAACAGCCATCTATCGGCTATTATCAATCCCAGAGTAACCAGGGCCACCTCTACACAGCGTAGATTTAGCAGAAACATGTGGGCAGGCTTCCTGGGGCGTAGGATAGTTGGGCCATTCCGTTTGTCGGATAGGCTGAATTCTGCCGGATATATTTTTTGGATAACGAGTTGGCAGCTTTACTGGAAGATAAACCAATAATCATTTCAACAGGATGTATTACCAACACGATGGTGCTCCAAGCCATACTGGCCAACAAATCACCCATTGGCTTGCCTCAAGCTATCCAGAAAGGTGGATAGGTCGAAATGATCCAATTAGGTGGCCACCCCGGTATCCAAATCTAACTATCCTTGATTTTTATGTGTGATGTGCAATGAAACAAGAAGTGTACAAGACACCTGTGTCATCAGTTCAAGAATTAGATTTAAGAATTGAGGTAGCTAGTGAAAAAATAGGAGAGGACCTCATGCATTTCGATGTAGTCACAGAAATTAAGAAAAGAGCTCTTCTTTGCATTTCTGTGGAAGGAAGACACTTTGAACAGTTGATGTGATCACAAGCAATACAGTAATACTGCTGTTTAATCATAAGTTCAAAATAAATTGTTACTTTAGATCTTTAGTTATTATTTTCCATAATAAAGTAAGTCAGCTAAATTTCACAAAATTTTAGTTTTCTATTTTTCGAAGGAAACAAAGGATAATTGACAATCTTTTTCTTCGGAAGTATTCAAGCAGAAAGTAAGGCTTTCTGTCAGGATAATCATTTTTATAGGTTAATACATCACTTTAGCGTTTAACACGGTCGCGAAAGTCAAAATTACCAATTTTTTCCGGTTGTTTTAAGTTTATCATTTTTTCGTGTAAAACTGGCAGCATTGGGGGCAATTGTTAATACATTCCTGAAAACATACATTGGCAGGCTATCAAACGCATCCTTTTTCAAAGGTCTACACATAAAAATAAAATAGCTATGACGGTTTACACGTGCCAGGTCGTGGGTGAGGGGCGTGGTTACTCCCCCCCTTATATCTCGAAACCCCTTCCGATTTACCACCCCCCTCCCATACGATTTTTTGCTCAAAAGACTTCAAGGATTCCGTGGTTTCATTTAATGCCATCAACTCCGAAACACCCTGTATATGGTTGACAATTGCTGTCAGGCCAGCACAATTCAGCAAGTATGCAGTTGCTGTTTGTTTTTCTTAGTATTCTCTGTATTTCGTTACCTGAAACACAATCATCGGTTAAGCCCGATTAAAAGGAAATCGGCAAAAAATATTCGGAAAACAAAATGAATCATCATTACTCCGACTTTATCGTTGTGCGCCATCCGACTTTACTTTCGCTACACAGAGAGTAACAATTACCATTATCACTTGACCAGGACTTTATCTCGGAAAAAAATCTTTAACATAACAATAAAAAACGCACACATAAAACTATTTTCGCGGGAAGGCCGCTTCTGGGGTTGTAAGACACTAATGACGCTGCTCTTTCACGGCTTATCGTGTGCGCTACTGCATAATAAGCGCGGTTGGGTCTCCTATATACTTACCTAGTCGGAATTTCTGTTGCCTCCCAAATACTGAGAGATTTTTTTTCATCTAAATCATATAATTTTTGGTTTATTGCAGCGTTTTTCTACTTAATCAGTGTTCAATTTTTTTTAAAGACGTGTGTTTCGTGGCCATGGTGTTGTTTCGGAATTTGTTATTCCGAACTTTATGAGCCCAAGAAGTTTTAAATTATGATTTGTGTTGAAAAAGAATTTTAACCTGATCTTAGGCCGAACATTTTTCGGAAAAGCTTTTCATTTCATGACATTTACAGATTTTTTTTTGAGTTTACTTCGTTCATCTTACAGTTTTGGTACTACAATCCGACAAAGTCCATGGCAAACTGTAATAAACCAATTTCAAATAAACTTTCGATTTCTGAGCTACAAAAACCATAAAAGTGAAATAATTCTATTCAAGATTGCTGTTAATATTTACTACACAAAAAGTTTGGAGTTATGGGAAGCTGTAATAAAATCTACGAATATTTTACCAAGATCTATCAACCAGTAGATAATTTAAATATTTTTCTAGAAAACAAAATAAAAATGACACCACAAAGTATATCACGTTTAAAATTCAACCAATCGATGGTGTCTTCTAACATTTATGATGTGCCTCTGATAAGTATCTCATACAATTTCAACACAATGCAAGAATGTCGCGTAAATTTCCAGCCTAAGCACTCAGCAATAAAGCCGTCATGTTTTATCTTAGAACTGCTAATCCGTTGCTCGCACATGTGCTCCAAATTTATTTAAATCTATTCACTCATTCATATTGGATCCAATTGATTGTATTTTTTAAACAGTGTGTACTCTAGCTTATGCGTTCATATTTTTTTCTATTGCAGATCTTAGTGACCAAAATTGTGAATAATATTCAGGTACGTTCATTTATATCAGTAGGTCCATCGAATAAAAATTGTACAATCAGTTTGAACAAAATTAATTGTAAATCATTGGTCTATTAAAATGATTTCATTTACGTAAATTTGCCAAGTCATAAATTGTATTCACGTCACGAGCATATGGTGATTTTCGTTTCAATGATAAAGTTGTGAATGTTTAAGAAAATTGCAACAATTATTCGAAAACATAATCTGTTTTGTTTCGAATCAAATCTGTTATTCGTCGATATTGACGATCAAAAGGTTATCTCAACTGTCTTCTGTTTATGAAAAATATAGGAGTGCAATCAACGGATTGAACTACATACGTTAGTGAAGATATTGTTGATCATGCTTTAAAACATGTTTTCGTATTTTAATATCAGAGACAATTAAGAGCAAATAAGAATGCGAAATTGTACGAATGTATCTTCCTGGAAGATTTTTTGACTATGTTGTTTTCAAAGAATCTAAATTTTTCGACAACCGAGCCAATTTTTCGTGAAATTTCTGCTAAACGTTTCCGTTGCCCATCAATTAAACAACATTTGATACCAACTTGTTCAGTGAACAGCGTCACTAGATTAACTAAAAGAGATGTTGCTCGAGGAACTAGTTTGTAGCCAATAAGTTTGCACGTTGCCAATGATATTTGATAGCAAATGAGCTCACAATGTTTTATTATGTAATTCAACAAACGTATTAAGGGGGGCTAGAAATTCTCTAACCGTTTGAATGCACATTATAGCAAACAACCGGCTCCATTTTGAATGGAAAAATAATAAGAAAAGGGTATTTATTTATCATTGTGATATACAACTCAACATATGGAAATAATTCCAAGATACTTCAATTTTTTACATCATTAATTTTCACATATGAGACCTTCATCTGCTCCAAACTACTTATGAAGCGTCGTTTTCCAATTCCATGTGCATTCAATTGCATTTAAACACGAAGCAGATGTTTAATGTTAATCTACAAGAACTGCCAATGAATGAGGTCATCGGCTGTAAGAAAGGAAGTCTGCTAAGTAATCAGCAACATCTTGCGACCCATTATTCCGAGGATTGTATGAATTAATCACTCTTAATTTGTCATACCAAATAATTTACTGTTTTCGAAAAAAAACATCTTCACCAACATCTTTAAAAAAATTTGCAACCATGGTTTGTTTTTAGATGCCAGCATTGTATAGATGTTTTTTACTCATTCAGTTTTTAAGCGTTAAAATTCCAATGATGCATATTCGTTTCCGAAATGCAACAACAATGAACCAATTAAGATGACCTCTATTGGAAGTGTACATTTTTCTAAGCATTTTCAGCCGAGACCTTGACGTCTTGTATGTTACATGGTTTTCTATTGAAAATTTGTATAGACGAGCATCTGAAAGGAACGTATTATCTGTGAGGTGATTGACAATGAAAATTAAACGAATCTCAATCATTTGATTTGCTGCATTTGCTGGAAAAATCTACAATTTCTTTTAACTAAGCCTTCAGCCCATTCAGGCATAATTTAATATCAACTTTTATATACATGAATACATCTCTTAAATATCACCTCTCAAATTGTAAATACATACATGAATCATTTCATAACCTGAGAATGTAAAAATTGATCCCCTGCAATGCAATGCCTTATTTAACTTAAACATGATAACATAATCAAGAGGCTATCTACCTTTAAAAAAAAATATCGACTTAAATAACCAGCATGCAATTGTGCCCCTATCAAAAAAAAAAGAAATTCAAAAATAATTTGCGATCTTAACTACCGCCATTAAGGTATTTTGTTAAGGGGGGTAAGGTTTAAGAACTGTTTTTTTCTTTCATTTTTTTTCTGAAAGTACAACATCTCAAGAATATTCTATTAAATTTGTAGGTAAAACCAACGAAGTTACAGTAGGTTGAATAACCGTATCTCTTAGGTTTGCACGCCTTTTAGCTACCTGCGCTGAGCAGCGGCGAGCAGCAACTGTTTCGGTCTCTATTGTATTACTTTTATCGACAGGAGCAAAAAGATGCCTTAGATAACGTGGATAATAGTGATGAACTGTATGGACCCGGCATTGATGATGACATGTACGTATTTTATAAGAAAATCCAGTTTTTCTCAAGATGTTTTCATTTTTTCAGTGTACAAAACTCTAAATCGATTTTCCCAAACATGTAATTTTTGAACCGATCTCTAGCTACGTTGAGTTTTTTCTAAAAAAATCAATTCCTAACAATTTTACAATAACAAATAGTTCGTTTTTTTTCGTCGAAAATCGTTAATTTGGCTTCAAAATGGTGCCAAAAATTAAAAAATTGAATAATTAAAAAAAACTCGACGAGACTGGAGAGATAATAAACTGAAGAAAGCATTTTGATTTTTTGGTTTCAAATGATCCAGTGATGCTGTAGGCTGGTCACCGCACAAAAACTTTTTTTCTAGGCGCCTGCGGAGATCTACAATAAATCCGTTATTTCTCGCTATTTTTGAACAAATTTTTTTCTAAATATTCTTCACATGTTGTACTTTCATATAATAATAAGTAAAATAAACCCACCGTAATAATTTTTTCTAAAAAAAATTTATGAAAAAAGGTATTTTTTAGACTAAACAAACCTTACCCCGCCCCCTTAAATTAAAACTAACAAAAATTAAAACTAAACTAATTCAGTAGAAAAAAATTGAAATACCACTCTTAAAATCATGCTCGCTCACGAAATAACATTAAATATAATTAATGGTTAAATGACTTGTTATAAAATGTTGACCTCTTGTTAACAAACGTTATCTGATGCTGAACATCTAATTGCAGACTAAAAAAATGTCTACTTGAAAAAAAGATGCAAATGAAGAAAAGTAAGAAAAACTATTGCTCCACGAATTTTATAGTGTTTTACACTTTGTGCTGAAAAGTTTCTCGAAATTTGCACTTCATCATTATAGAAAATTTTAAATGCTGGATTTTTATTTGTAAATTTTCTAATTTTTTCATCATTACAAATCTTCAATTGATAAAAAATGTTCAGACCATAGATATAAACAAAGCTAGTTCATGAAGTCTGGCACATTCACTATTTGCTTCCTAATCCGCCCGTTAACTATCATTTGAATTGCTACATAATGTGATGTCATCAGGAGGTCTAAAGCCAGTTTTTTTTCTATATGCAGAGTTTTTTTTGACTACAGTTTGAAACAAAAAGTTTTTCTTAGGGATTTTTATACAATTTTTTCTATGCAACCACACTTATTTCTAAACTTAAATAAGAAAAGTTAATTCAGGACACCACATCACCCAACATTTTATATCTGCACGAAAGACTATGATTAGTAGAAGATTGAATTTATGCATTAAACCTTTCGAAAATTTAACAATTGGGTTCGAAAGTGATGAAATCGGCTAGGTTTATGGTTTCTTTTAAGATGAAAAGGAAGTTAATCCAGAACTGAACGCATAGGCCTTCTGGAAATATTGTCTGAGACTCATTCTAGTGTTTCGTGTAAAAGGAATTGCATGTAATGGCGATAGCATATGAAGTTGATGAAATATTTGACCTGAATTTACAAAGTGTTAATTAAAGCCATTCGAAGCTCGTAACATACATTTTCAAATTCATTTCTGGGTATCATCGCGATGAGATTTCGAAACAGGATCTTGGAAGGCATCTTCTTTCGTTGGAAAATGTATGGCTCGTGTACTGATTGACGTTATTTGGCGCGCTGTTAATAGAAAACTATTAATCGTACAGCATAAGATGATTTCAAAATATTCCTCTTTTTATCCTTTGATTAGCTAACTGAGTGCTTCTTGATTTCAATGTTGCTTTTGATATTGGTTCGACGCTATCTATAGCATTTTTCTATAATTGCAATTATGCTAGCTTCGATATAATTTCCTTCATTATTATGCTGATCTGTAAAAAACGACTACATTTGGCTGTTAAGAGGGGGCACACTGATTTTTGCAGAAAAAGTTGTGAAATATCTTGTATAACCATAACGAAAAAAATGTCGGGAACATTAATAAATAAACAAAACTGTTTAAAACCTATAAAAATCGATTTTTTTCTACTGTTCTCACTTCTAACTTTAAAACGATTCATTTTAGAGCAAAGTTTTGAAGTAATAAAAGTTTCGAAGTTACATTTTCTATATGATATTTTTAAAAAAATGTTTCATTACATTATAAAGATTTTCTAGGAGAATTATGAAGGTCCTAAGTGCATTCTAAGTGGTAAAAAATAAATAAAAAAGCCTTTTTTTCCTTTTTTATATTTATTGATATTTTGCAGCAAGGGTTTTTTTTTTAAAATTTAATGATATCTTATAGAAAATTTAATACGCAACCTTTATTAACTCAAAATTTCGCTCTAAAATGAATCGTTTTAAAGTTAGAAGTGAGAAAAGTAGTAATAAATCAAGTTTTTTTATAATTTTCAAACATTTCGATTTATTTATTAATGTTTCTCACTTTTTTGAGAAGGAAGATAAGTCAATTATTGTTATATAAGTTATTTCACAATTTTTTCTCCAAAAATCATCAACAGCCAACTAAAAACAGTTCTTCGGGGTAGTTTGGTTAGGCTTTGAGTAATTTTCGCCTTAGGTGAAAATTATTCAGGGCTTTTTTTTAGGTTGATCGGCCGCACTGCGTGGCGAACGTAACAAATAGTTTCCACTATCCAAGGATACTAGCATGCTCTTAATTAAAAAAATAGTTGGACTTCCTTTTAGTCTCTCTTGAAATGTCTATTAAAACTATTTTAACATGTGTGCTTCATTTAAGATAGTACATCTTCATGTTATTTAAATCCAAAAAATCAGTTGGTATGTCTTTGTAGTGCTTTCTATTTACCGTAACCAACTTCGTTTTGAACGAAGTACAGACTAATAACACAACTACTCCAAAACACACACAAAACAGTCACTCTTTCAGATGGCATTGGCTTTTCACTTCGGATGGATTGCAGAAACCCAAAGTTTACAGTTATGTTAATTGTCTTAATTTTAAAGATAAAAATGAATATCGACCAAAAAGATGATTTGCGAACAAAATCAATGAATATAATTTTTGAATGTACCACAATTTCAAGCATGAAAAAAAACCAAAAAAAAATGATTGATAGTCCAGTTTGGATATAACATTTATGCCAAAATTGTCACTATTGCCAATGTTAGAATATCATGCACTTTGACTATTACCCTATAGTATGTGGAATACATAACAAACTCTTCATAAATAGCAAGATCCTTAATTTTTTGATTGATGCACAATATATCGGAACATTTTCTTCGCACTCTGTACCCAGTCGAACTGCAATTATTTAGTATCTAAACTTGATTCATTACATTAGTTTCATGGCCCCGCCATCCCTTGCCGGAAGCCAATGAAGCTAACGAAAAAGATATGAATGAGAGCTTTTTTCTTGTTATCATCGTCAGGCTAGAGTCCAATGGCTGTGTGGCTAGAATATCTAACTCATGCTAGATACGTGGCTGTCTGTGTTCAACATTTTGCATGCACTCAATCAACTTACGTAAAATCGTATCACGTTGCCCAAACAGCAGCCCCGGCCTGGAAGCTTAATCGTACATTCGCGCTAGAGCCCCTCGAGATTAGCAACATTGTCAACAAGAAAGAATCGAGAAAGCGGAAAAGCTTTTACCTAGTAGTATTAGCTGTTCATAGTATTTGCTTAGTGTGCTTCGATTGAGACCGCAGTATTATAGATACATTTAGCCAAAGCACTAGCCTAGCTGCTATAGCCGTAGTTGGTGGGGTGTTAAGCGTACTGTGTAGTATCTTGAAGACATTAGTAGCTCAAAGTTAGCCAACTTGTGCAGTTCGGTTTCTAGAGTTGGTCTTGTGGAAATAGTCTCGCCCAAATCTTATGTGTTGACATTTAACCGAAAAAAACTCGCATTTCAAATAGTGTATCTGCTCAGTGTACAATCGTGTGAATTGTTTCAACACTTCTTGAATTAAAGAAAATTGATATTGTTTACGAAACGCCCGCGAAAATTGCTTCCGAGTACTGAAGTGCAAATTATGTATGGAGTAATTGTGGAGCGGAGAAAAATTTAAATTGAAATAAATGTTTAAGTCGATATCGATCATACGATCATGAAAGAGAAAGTTGTTTTCTGGTGCCAGTGATTATTGTTCGAGTTCTTGAAGGTAAATGCATCAATATTAGATGGGTTTTGTTCGTGAGCAGCATAAATAAATTTAAATAAAAGTCGAAGTCATACCTGCATGCAAGAGTTTGTAGAGTGTGAAGCTCTCGTTGTGAATGCATCAACTGAAGTTTATGCAGCTCTTTGTTTGCTGAACGAACTTATTTCACTCGAGGAGATTTAATAGTAAATTGAAGAGGCAAAAATATCTTCCCAAGCGTGCTATGCTAGTCAATCTTCTTGTTAACCTTTCATCTAAAATTGTATTCACTTTGAAATGGATAGTGCAAATATCCACCACTTAATGATGTCTTAATTGAAGATGAAGTGTTTGAAAGGCTTTAATGAGTGAAAAGAAATTTTTTCGAGATATAAATTGCATATAAATTGTCCGTACTCTATTGGATGTATCTCCTGTGCCGGTATGTACGCATTCCCATCAAATGTATCATTTAATAATTTAATTTGAAAAAAAGTGCATCGTGTCCATTTTATAATATTCATCGAACTTCTGTATAATGCACAAAAAAGCAACGTTCTGATTGCTTAAAAAAATAATTGCACAATCAACGTATGATTAACATGCATTTCGGAAATCCATTAGGTTTTGGATAAAGAAAATCGATTCGATCAACAGAAATTTCAAGAGAGACTTAAAGGTAGCCCAACCATTTTTTTTTAATTAAGAGCATGATAGTATCGTTGCAATGTGAAAACAATTTGTTATGTTCGCCACGCAGTGCGGCCGATCCCATAGGAATTTTTCTAGGAACAGTATCTGCATCAACAATTTCCACGGCTTAAACATTGCAACTTGCTTTTGTGTCTATCTTTAGAAAAAGCATTGTTTAATGAGGTGGCTTTTAAAATTGTAGATTGTGTGTAAAAAAATGTCAGACGTATTGAAAAAAATGTATTATACTATACAAAAAAGCAGTGAGGCACTCTGGGCGTGGTGAGAAGTTTAGCTACGTTTTGCAAATGATAATGTAAAGATTAAAAAGTTGTATATAGATAAATGCACGAAAAATGCAGAAATTAATGTGACAAATACAAAAATCTAGGATGCATATAATATGACAAAATATGAAATTTTTTATTGCTTTTGTTCACACAAAGTACCTTAAAGTAAAAAAAACAGAGGGAGCGGGGATTTGAACCCTCTACCTCGAAAGCAAGAGTCGGGCGCTCTGCTCACTGAACTAGCCGCTCTACTCTTATATTTTCACATCATTGCTATGTGCTCACTTTAAATTTTCAGACAAACTTTCGTTCACTTTTTCGTTCGGTACGCTTTTTCTGGGCTTACTCCTCTCGCTCACTTTTCGTTGGAACCTCCGTAAAAGAAACTAAAGTCCTATTAATAAATATAAAATCAAATCGCTTACCTAAAAAAAATACAACAAACAGTTGAAATAAGTTTAAGTTACAATCCGAAGTGAACAGTCTTGAAGATATCATAGAATTTATTAGATATAAACATGCTGTTTTGAAGGGAAAAATTCGGTTTAACCCTTCCACTGCACACTTCCGCCACGAACCTTCGACTGCATGTGGGGTCAATTTGACCCCATAGGTTTTTCAGATGGTTGTATGGTTGTATATGCATAGGTAATTTATCAATTTTGTTTCAATTTTGTAGACATGTTTTTTGTAGTAAACGATCCTTATTTTATGGCTAAACATTTATTTTAGAAGCAAAATAAAAACATTCTAGTGCCACATTACGGCTCTCTTGTTTTGCGGTGAATTGAAGGAAAATATGGGGTCAAAACGATCCCATGTACAGTCGAAAGATTTCAAAGTAGTTTTACTAATATTTCAAAGTAGATTTTGCTAATATTTTTTTCATTCTTTTTATATTCATATACAACCATCAATTTTTGGCATAAACAGCGCATCCTTATCATTTAAGTATTTCGAAATGTAAGGACTAGAGTTACCTATAGTGCGCATAAAAAAAATAAAAGAATAGAATGATATTCGCAAGCAATTGGTTCGAAATATTGGCAGGATCTTGTAGTTTTTGAAGCCCGACAGACATTTTTCATAGACTCATTCTTTGTTATATCAATAATTGCGATAAAATCTCAACAATATAAATTATCAACAACAATTTTTTTTATAATCAACCAAGGTTTTTGCGTCCGGAATTTGCGCTTTGTGAATCCAAACCGACTACAACAAAAACAATAGTGTCCCAAAAGAAATCTTGACCCGATTTAGATTGACCAACAAAATTTTATTGCAAATTCTCAACAGACTCGGACTTCATTAAGAAAACTAGGGTGACTTATATATTTGCACATATGTATGTATAATTTATTGTCACATATGAAACTACCTCCACTGGCCATTGCTTCTAATGTGATCGCACCGAGTTGCACTTGATAAACCGTCAGTCCGATTTAGATACATTTATGTGTGTTCACCACACAAAGCTTTCACATGCTTTTATTGTTGAACAAATCGTCTCGATTTGCTGTACAATGTTTTATAACAAAGTGACTTCCTACTATTCAAAACTAAATTGGTGATTTTCTTTCGCCAATTTTTATTTATAAACCTTGAGTCAATTTGGCAATGTTCTTGTCAAGGTCTTGGCGAAAGAAATTTCTCTAAAATATGCACTGAAATTTGTTTGTTTGTTTGTTTCTTATTTTCAGCAAAAAATATCAGCAGAATAACAAAACGCACTTCAGTAATTGGCAAATGGAAATTGTTCAAGTGATATATTTTCGGTTAGATCTGAGCCAAGTCATTTGCCTAGACAGAATGGTTATTGATGAATTGTGTCACTTCAAAGACGATTTTTAGAAAAGAACAATTATTTTAGCTAGACATGTCCAAAAATATGTTTTTACATCCTCTTAAAGGCAAAGTTCACTCCCATTTGAACCATAAAAAAGACTCACATTTCCTCGTGTGCTGAAATGTTGTCTTCACATAAACAGAAATAGTCGCAAAAACTGCCAAAAAATCAAATTAGTCCAACAAAAATCTTTTGGATTTTTTTGTCCATTAGTTTTAGTTTTCCCTTTTTCTTTTATTATGTAAAATTATTTTTTAAAACTCAAATAAAAACTTGTCAAGCCTTAGAAAGCATTTTTCAATGCTTACTCTCACGTATTTGCAAGCAATAAACACATACATATGTGTTCGTTCTTGACTAAATATTTCATCAATAAAAAAAATACTCTTATGTAAAAGATCTTCGAACTTTGGTAAGCATTCAAATCGATGTTCTACGAAGTTTTTTACGAACAACTTGAAATAACTCAGAAAACATAACACTTCAAAGGTGTGTGGGTGATTTGCGAGCATTAGATAATAATGAAATGCTTTGTTTTGCTTTGCAAAATTGTTTACTTGTGTGCCTTTCCCTTGGTTGGAATCTCATAAAATGTTTATTTGTAGCTTTTTAATGATTTCTTGATAAAGTAGACAAATATATGCTCAAAAATGGATTGCAATCAGAAATAATACAACCAAAAAATAAATGTTAAAATTAAATTGACTGCACTTTAGGCCTAGACTCAAAAAGTCTATAATTCATATTAGATTGCTTGTCTTAAGTGTTTTTCTTTTCATTTTTTAATCAAATTACTGCAAAATTTTCAATTTGCGCTTCAGTTCGAGTGTAAGCTCAATCTTAAATATTGAAAAACATTTTTTTCCGATTTGTACTCGTATTATTTTGGTGTCCTTTTTGAAATTTCTGCTATTGTAAGTGCAGATGGTGCCTTTGTTTTAAGGTACTTTCCCCGAAATAAATTGGTCGTCTTCAAACAACTACCATTCTCCGAACTTATAGAGAACGTTACCTGACTCCCCAGTTTGGATATCAGTTTCATCCATAGTACATCAGCTTCCTCTTGGTCACGGCACCGATGTTGATATGCAACAGCACATCGACTTCTATTTTTACGGAGGAAACTCGAATAGCTATACGAATTTCTAGCTCCATATTGACATACCCTTGATGTGGATATTCAGCTACAATTCGTTTGTTTGCACCCTCATCGAAGTGAATAGAAGCAGTCTTCTAGTTCCTCGACACCCGTAGTTCCAGATTGACCCCTGATGAAGTGCCTTCTATTATCTCTTCCTGATTATGCTCCGAAAGTCAGCACTGGATCGCTCCTACCTCTGGCTAGGGTAGGAATAGAATTCCCCAATGGCCAAAGCAAAAGATTTCAAACTCTACTTTGGTTACATCTTTGCATTTTTCGTGAAACATTCTTTTATGTAGAAGTAGCTATGTTTATCTTAATTGTGAATCATTGTCTAAAAGACCTAAACCCGATCATTTCTACCTCCTTTAAATTGGCTTAGTACAATTTATATAGTCACCAGGACTGAGAGGCTATACGGTACGTACGAAAAATATTGTATATGCAGTTGGAATGGTCTTTACTTGCTGAAAATTGAATAGGAGGACCGTCAAGTCAACTCTCAGTGTCTATATTCTTCATTCATTTTCTTCTTCTGTTTTATGTTACAATTACATACAGTTAGACAAAAAAGTCTCCGTACGACTCCGCTGTTTCTTGATTTATAAGAATATCTCTCATATAAGCCATTATTTTTTTATTTTAATGATTTTTATGTTTACTACAACTCTTTCGTTGCAAAGTTCAGGAATAAATGCATGAATTTATCCGTTCCTTAATGTATAGTAGTTCAGTTTAGTGAATTTTACAACACAAAAAAGTCTCCGTACGAAAAAATGGCAATAACGCTTTGCACTAACTGATGCGATGGTAAGCGTGAATGAAAAACAAAAAAAAATCACAATTTATCCTAGAATACAGCTAGTATAGTTACAGCCGCGTGCAGATTTGTTTTAAGTTCAAAAAATTTAAAAATCCGCCATGAGTAAAGAAATTTGTGTAGATATGAGGAAATTGATCATAAAGCTTTATTGCGAAGGCAAGTCAATGGGTGAAATTTCTAAAGTAATTATTAGACCTAAGTCAAGTGTCCAATATGTTATTAAGCAATATGGAGAAACCGGTTCGTTTAAAAGCAAGCCCCGTTCGGGACGGCCAAAAATTTTAAGCGATATAGAACATCGGTCAATAGTGAGAAAAGTAAAAGAGAATCTTAGAACCAGGCCACCTAAAATAGCAGACGAGGTCAGAAAAGACTTAAATTTAACAGTAAGTGATGAAACCATCAGAAATGTTCTACGGGAGAATAATTTTCATGGCCGAAAACCAAGACGAAAGCCATTGATCTCAAAAGTTAATCGCAAGAAGAGATTAGACTTCGCAAAAATGCACCAAAATATGGACGCAAATTTTTGGAATCGAGTTGTATTTTCTGATGAAAGTAAGTTCAACATATTTGGATCAGATGGCAAGGGAAAAGTTTGGCGCAAAGCGAACGAGGAGTTCAATTGTAAAAATCTAACTCCAACTGCCAAGCACGGCGGAGGTAACGTGATGGTTTGGGGGTGCGTGGCGGCTTCAGGAGTTGGAAAGTTGCACTTTATTGAGAGCACAATGGTTCGGTGGGGTTACCTAAACATCCTCAGAACGAGCTTGCGTGAGCGCATATCAGCTTTAGGCATGCAAGGTGATTTCACGTTCCAACAAGACAACGATCCTAAACATACATCAATGGTTGTTAAGGAATAGCTACTATGTAATGTACCCAAGCAACTACACAGTCCACCACAATCACCCGAATTAAACCCAATAGAACATTTATGGGATGAAGTGGAACGTAGAGTATGCAAACACGCAATAAAAAACAGGCAACAGCTTAAAGCTAAACTTCAGGAAGAATGGAACTCTATAGGATCCGAAATAACATCTAAACTAGTGACTTTGATGCCCAGGCGTTTGGCAGCAGTCATCAAAGCTAAGGGGAATCCTACTAAGTATTAAACAAAATTTGTACCAAATTTCTTTTTCTTATAACTTTATTAAGATGTATTCTCGTACGGAGACTTTTTTGATGTTAAATGTTGATAAATTTTCTAAATGCAGCTACTATATCGATACGAATGGATAAGTTTTTATTTTTCTTGTTGAATCTTGTAATGATAGGGGTATCGAAAACACATTAATTACTAAAATAAAAAAAATTTGATTTGTGTGAACGATATTCTTATTAATATAGAAAAATAAGCATCGTACGGAGACTTTTTTGTCTAACTGTATATCAATTTGTGGTCTAAGTGCGATACTTGAGGCCCACACGACTAACTTCTCAGTGGGGCGAATAAAAAGGCCATAATTTGATTTAATTCTCAATTATCATTATTAATAATTATTATTCTAAATTATTATAATTACTTTCATTGTTTTTATCTAGCCATAAAAGCTTTGGTAGAGGAAGACACCTTCACCATCTGGTCGTCCTCTACTAAAACTTCGACATCCTCGTCCCTCTCCTGGTGCTCCACCTCGTCCTTCAGCACGGCCATTCGTTATTAAGAATGTTTTATCGTTCCTGAATAATTACAATTGACTTTATACTTACAATATCAAATTACAAATAATAATATTTGATTGTTATTAACAATATTAAATTATTTATAACAATATCCAATTATTAAGTGCATTAGCGTCACTACTCCCATTTTCCCAAACTTGACAATACTATAAGTTTGGAATTTGATGAATTAATCTTGATTTTTTTTTTAAAACATTTTTTACAACTTTGATCAAAGTTTTGCTAAAGCACACAATAATAATAATAATATCACTGTGAAGGTATTTGGGATCTGCGCGAATTAATAGTGCGTTTCAACAGTTTTACTGAAATTCAGTAAATCTGTTGTTGTTCAATTCAGTATTTTTTTGTCTTTTTTCAGTTTTTTCATCCTCAATAAAAAACGACCTAACCGATTTTGCTGAAAAGGCAATTCAGTTTTCAGTTATGTAATTACGCGTCGAATGAAACCAGTCTCACGTCAATGTGATCTTTCGTTCTTGAGATAATCGAGACGAATAATAATTCCGAACGCTCATACGTGCATACACACACACAGCCATCTCTCTAAAAACGATGGAAATTATCCTTTCAGCATAAGCTTTTCAATTAGCGAGAAAAATAATACTGATAATATTCACCCCTTTTTGTTTTTGTTCATTGATTATTTCATCTTGGCAATATACATTTATAATTACACCAGGAAGCTCTGCCCCTTGTTCGCTTCGCTCGCCTTCAAAACAGTGACTCGAATGCCGCGGCCGATGAGTCGTAGAGTTTAGCGTATGCCGGCAATTTTTTTATATCATCGAGAGATGTATTTCCTATTTTGGACATACCGATGTCGTGATCTTTTCAGTTCGTGAATAAAATACTTTTATGCAGAGCTATAAATTATTTCAAACCAGAAGTGTCATGAAAAAATAAATTTAGAAGTATTTCAACATAGAAATAAAATAATTTTTAAAAAATTTCAACCATATTTCCATAAAAATCAAATGCATTGCATTTTTGTCGTTGTTGCCTCTTAAACTCTACACGCTTTTGTTGATAATTATGCATTTTGTACCCTTGTAAAACTTGGAAGGCATACGGAGAAAGCATGCTCGAAATTCCACCAAAATAAACAAGAAAATTTGATTGTAGCTCATCGCGCAATAGCAAAAGATACTTTAGGCAATATACTAAACTTTCTTCGGCATTTTCGAACATTTGAAAATATGAAAAACAATAAATTGATTTTTATTGAAACAAATATCTATTTTAGACGGGTATCAAATTTAAATATCGCGATTCGAATTAACTGCACCGTATTTATCCAATTTAAATTTTCTGTATCAGAAACATTTGATCAGAAATTCAACAGACCAAAGCATTTTATCACATGGCCGACCCAATCACGCGAACAAAATGTAGCAATAAAATCAAATAAACACAATAAAAACAAAATTTAAGGTTTGAAAAAAATAATCACATGTTGGCTGATGCTATACTTTGTATTTTTCTTTTGAAATCCGGATTTTTCAAGCTGACACGGTTGCCTTTTCCGATCTCTAGTATCTGGCATCTTTCCATCAGAATTTTCTTTTTCGGAATTTTCTCATGATTTTATTGCGGACAGTTTAGCGAATTGTCGCAAAATAGATGTTTCAGATGTAGTCATAGTAGGTCGTATAGAAAGATATCTGTTTTTGTATGTAAGCAGATTATCAAAAGTTCAGTGTATCACTAGTAAAAATAATCAAAGCTTATAATGAATTTTACAAAAAAAATCTGAATTTTGAAGTCAAAATATAGAAATTTTCCGACATAGCTTCATAAATAAACTTAATCTTCGTCCAATTGAATCGAACATGCAAATAAACAAATTGGGGAATGTGTTTACATGCGGAAACATCGCAAACCCGATTTCTAAACATTGAAACAAACACATCATGACCACAAATCATTCAATACTCTCTGCAGACTCGGTATAAATACTTAATAAAATGCCATGAATTATGCAGATGTAGCGAAAAAAATCCTCAAACATAAATAACAATCGTTCTGATTCACAATATCGTTAAATAACGATTCTAAAGGAGGAACGAAAAACTTTCCATTGGCAAAATTCCGAAGAAGAGGAATTGGCAAAAAAAAACTCATCAGTCACGGACCGACAATATTCGCAAAAATGATGCGATGGACTTTGACTCGGAACACAAAGATTCAGCTATTTTTGCAGTGAACTTTTGATATATATTTTGCCGGTTCGGGGTATCTTTTCAGACAACTTCAACGGGTGTTTGGTAGCTCTCTGTTCGATGACCGGCGAAAATATATTTAATTTTGTTTTGTTTCTCGACGGAGGACTTATTGTTATTCATTCAGATTAACGATTCTTGGCAAAATTTTCCGGGCTATTATTAATCGCTTTGCGGCGAACCGTACTTTGTGGTTTGTTACGCAAACTAGTTAATATAACATGAGCTCATTGAGAATTCAATTTCGCAATCTTGGATGGTAATTGATTTAATTCACTTGAGGAAAGTGAAAGATGCATTCAATTGTAATCATGCCATTCGAAAACACTTTCCGCATTAAAATATAATTATGGAAAGCCTGTGGACGGAAAGGGATCACGTTGATATCTACTTAAAAAAACATTTGTTCATTCCTATTCAAGCATTTTGTATACATATTTGCTTCCTAATCTACATTAAATTATAATCCAGTCTTTTTGTTCGTTCACATACAAAACCGTTGATTGCAAAATCATAACGCAACACTTATCAAATATTCAAATGTGAATCTGCTGTATTAAGTAATATCTTCCTGTTGTTTAGCTTCTCAGGTCTAATATCAGCCGACAGCTGGAATATATTTACATGCTATTATTAATTGAAATTCGCGTTTTCCATGAAATCTATAATTAAATCCAATTTTTTTGTATATCGACAAGCATAGATGGACGACGGCCCAAACATGCTTTGGATCTTTCACAAATGCATAGAATTATGTGTTTATTCACTTGACCATTTAGTTCTTGGATTTGTCATAAGTTTTGATCCCACTTTTTGTATCGCGTGTACGAGAATAATTTTGCAACCCGGATTCCACGTTGGCTCGGCATTGAAATAGCTTCGCAAAAATATGTATGTATTAGCAATCGAAAGATTTGCTTCCGTTGAGCACATGATCGTTGGCCATTTTTCCTCTACGTTTCGTTAGAAAAGATCCCATTTAGTTCTTGGCCAATTCAGTGAAGCAACAGTTGTCCGTGATGGTCAAAAAGTTGCTCATGATTGGGAACAAACACCATTTGATAAGCAAGCATGACGAAATCCAGTCACCAATTTGTGTGGGTCACTTTCAATTATCTAATACTTAAATTGATGTAGTGTTCTTCTCTATCGTTGAATTGATTTAACACCGCTTAAACGTTATGTCGGCACAAGGAAACAAATTTATTTTAAATAGTATTTTCTTAATTCACATGTATTTTAAAAATAATATCTTCAAAGTTATTTTTCTGTTTGCATATAGTCTGCATTATCATTACGATTTCTCGACATACAATTGCATACTCTAGTACTGTCTCTGAGCGGCTGTCATGCTGAACTTATTATAATTTAAAAAAAATGCTTACTCTTAGAACACTATACCTAATCGTGCCATAAATATTGATACAACTGTAAATGCCGCCCTTGCGGATGATAGCTTGCAGGTATGTAGCTAATTGCTAACATATGTTGGTGGTCCTGATTGTTGACATATGCTCTAAAAACGTGCCAAATCTTGACAATGTAGCTTGAGCCGTTACGATGGAGTGGTTTAGCAAAGAGAACCGCTTCGCTGTGATTACTTTACACAAATGTGGAATGGAGAAATTCGAATTTTCGAAACACTAAAGCCATTAAAAATCACGCGTGTATTCGTGTATCGAACTATAACGTTATTCATTGATACTGGAGATTTAATAGGCTGTAAAAGATCCGGCAGACCATGCTCGGCTCGTAAGCCACAAACCATCAAAGCTGTAAGCTTCAGAATCGTAAGAAATTGTGTCCGCAATCAGAAAATCATGTCTCGTGAAATGAATATTGCGCCGAGCATCATGAGTCGTATCATCAAAGAAGACTTGGGGCTTGCAGCTTTCAGAAGACAAACAGGACACAGACTCAATGCCGCTTTAAAACGAACTAGGGTGGAAAATTCAAAACAGTTGTTTTCGAAATATGGTTAAAGGCAGTACCGTATAAAGAATACTTTTTACCGACGAGAAAATCTTTACCGTGGAGGAATCCTTCAACAAACAAAATGATAGGATATATGCACCTAGGCTACAGAAAAGATCCCGAGCGTTGAACGAAGACGTTATCCAGCTTCAGTGATGGTTTGGTGGGTAGTGTCCTACGAAGATGTCACTTCTATCCATTTCTATGAAAAGGGCGTCAAAACAGCTGCCAAAAACTATCAGTCGGATATCTTAATGAAGGTAGTGGAGTCCCTAAGCCGAACCATGATGGAAAATAAAGAATGGGTTTTCCAACAAGACTCTGCGCCTGCCCACAAGGCGAAAACCACACAAGAGTGGCTGGGGAACCATATGCCAGAGTTTATCAGCGTTAATTTGTGGCCATCAGCCAGCCTGGACCTTAGTCTCCTCGACTACAAATTGTGGTCAGTATTAGAGGGCGTGGTCTGTAAAAAAACGCCACCACATCCTTGAGACGCTAAAACAGGCGTTGAAAAAAACTGTGAACAATTTCCCAATGGAAGTCGTGCGAGAATCAATAAACCAGTGGCCTGACAAACTTCGGCGCTGTATTCAAACAAAAGGCGGCCATTTTGGATAATTTCCTTTTTATTATGTAGTGTGTTAGTTTTACAATAAATGGTAAAAAAAATTACAATCCAACTAGCAGTTTCATTATTATAGTTAAAACATTGTATATCAATATTTATGGCACGACAAGGTATATTCAAGGTATATTCACCATATTGTTTGAACCCTTGAATGATATAAATTTTACAGTGTATGAATTGTAGCTATCTCCAAAAGATATACTATACTATATGGCGAATAACTTCTAATGTAATTAATTCAAATTTTCCACTCCGGACTTTTCTTCCTTCTCTTGCCTCGTAAAACATAAGAAATATCAAAAATTTCATTTGCCAATTAATTCTTCTGTCTTAAAGCACGTAGAAGCTGATAAATAAATTACCATTTTAGATACGACTATTCCACATACATATGCTGGAAATCCAGATGGCTCTTCAGACACATGGTTCGATCTTTTATTTCTTCAATTTTCATCAATTATCATCTTCAACACCGTTATCTATGTAAATGCTGTCTTTAAATATATTCCAGAAGCGCTATAGTTGAATACTATTATCATGCATTTTCGTTTAAATCCAAGTTTAGGCTTTAAATCCCTTTAAATCCAAACTAAAGCAAAGAAACACATGTCTACATAGAAAAACCAGGCTAATAATGAATTGTGACGATGTTATAGTGTAACTATCGCATATATATTCAAGACACTATAAAGCCGAGTTCCTCAAATTATACAGCAATTATGTTTAGGAATTTGTCTCGTAACTTAAAACTAAGCGTCAAATGCACTAATTCGATTCGTTTGAAATTTAACAGGGTCTGCCATATTGGATTCGTCTTCTCCTTTTTTTAACTAAAGCAGTATAAAAGATTCGTTGACATTTTTTAAGTAGTAAAAATTACAGACGATTACTTTATAATCCTTTTGGCCGAAAACAAGAAGCTTGATGATTCCTACTCAAAGAATAATGTACATTAAAATCTTATGAATAGCCTACATTTATTTCAGCTTATATTACAATGGACCCTTTTTATCAAAGAAACAACGAGAAACTCATGTTCTTCAAAGTGGATATCTATGGAATTTCAAGCCATTTCAGGGTTGTGTCTTTCTTCTTGCATCTCTTCAAAAGTGAAACTAATATTTCCTTATACTTCATCTGTTAACTAAGTGTTTAAAAATACGCTACCTATTTTCATGATTCAATATGTGGTTCATATAGATGACCATTTCGTATTACCAACAAGAACTAACACATTTTTTTCATATTTTTATTTTTAGATTCCTCTAATTACATCCTGACTATTCCATGCTGCAGCACAGCAAACTAGGAATCTAAACAACTGCAACCTAATCACCAACAAAACATAATCAAAGTCTCATTTCTATTATATGAATTTAATCTTGAAGCCACAAAGATATCACGACAGTGCAGTAAAATATAATAACGGCTATCGCCATCCAGAGGTAATTTGAAGTGGCTAGAGAATTGCCGTTGAAGACGACACTGCAACCAAACCAGAACAACATGTCGAAGATAGTAGACCACTAAATATTATCAAAATGCTACCGTTAGCTTGCGCTTAGTCGCAGATAAACAACCGCAGCGGAAAATAATTTAACGTCTATCATTCATCTATCGGTGGCTTGCTTGACTCGCTGATCCTATAGTGCGCTTGGCAAAAGTCCACAAAATTTGATAGCAACCGTCGTAGGAAAAGGTGTTTTTCGTCGCTGGCTCCTCCACAGCAATAAGCAACGGCAGATTATTAGCAGAAAACAAGGTGAAGCTGAAAAGACCCCAACGAGGGCGACGACTACATTAACGTAGATTTTCGGAAGAAAGTGAAAGTCAAAACTAAAACTTTACTGAGTGTGATTTTGTGTATACGATCCACTGCAATCCACGCCAACGGCAGTAACGTGATAAAGTGATTTGAATAAAACAACAACCACACAGTGATACAATATATACATACATATATCGTAATAAATTAATCCAACCATGAATAGTCTAGTACGTGTATTCAGTAATTTTAAGGAGTTCTATAGTGAAATCAACGGAGCCACTCTGACTGGCGCGATTGATGTAATCGTTGTTGAACAAGCAAACGGAGAGTTCCTATGCTCACCATTTCATGTACGATTCGGCAAACTTGGTGTTTTACGGAGCCGTGAAAAAGTGGTATGTAAATATTGTGACTGTTTGTAAATATGTATGTTGTGGTCCTAAAGTAATTTCACAATTTTTATGATTACATCCGCTTGTGTAAATACATCACGTTTTATGACTGATATGTTTTTCTTGTTACTTTGAATTCCGCTTAAAGATTTGTCCAAATAAATCTAAAGTAAAAACTCGATTGCCCTAAAATCATAAACATAAACTCTGCTGTGAAATCACACTTTCACACATTCCATAGATGTCATTAAAATTATATTTTCGTTTCCATGTTAAACGTATTATAATCTCTTCGACAGTTAGATTAGTTGGCAATCATCCTAGTCCTTCCTTCAAAATGTTATACCAATAATTTTCGCTGAATTAGAGGAAAAATCTGTACAAACATATGCTTCCGATTTGCAACTGTTAAATTTAATTTAACAAATCTTGCGGATAATTTGATTAAAATCATCAAAAGTTCAACAGTTAACCTGATCAAGGTTCAATCAACAATCTCTTATAGTTTACCTTTGTCGCTTTTCAAAAAACAAGCATTGATAAGTGAAACGTTCATTGAAAATCACATCATTTCTATTAAGCTCTAACTTGCTTCCTTATCTCAAATGTGGCTCAATTCCAGTTTTCGTAAATTCTTTTGTAAACTTCGACTGACTCACCCAAGAGGACACAGAACAATCATTGCAAGTCATCATTGTTTCGAAGAATCTGATAATTAATTTGAACGAGCGATAACGAAAACGATTTTTTGCTTGCAATCTGAATGAACTTTGAAGTCTGTTATTTACGGCATATACTTGTTTCATATTGTGAATAACAACGGACTTTTTTGCTAGGACTAAATGGTTGTAAATTAAAAGAAAATATTGTATGGTAGCGCCAACTCGACCTTGCTTCGGTCTGTGATGCCTGCCTTTAGTTAAGGAGTGTAGGAAGTCGATCGCAATAATTTGCAGAGAAAAACTCATAGGCAGCAATTGTTTGTTCACTTTTTGTCTTTGTCCTAAAATTGATTTATTAACGTTTTCATCTTCTCTTTTTGATCTCTTATAACTTGATTTTAAACTTATTTTGACCGCACAGGAAAAAAAGCTGATCAACACAATTCAAAATGTGGAGTTGTAAAAACTGTGATAAATATAGCTACTTTGGGGGAAGATTATTAAATCGTAATAAATAGGAAAAAGCGTAAATTAACCTTCAATTTGATTTCCTTTGTTCGATCCAAGAAAAGTTACTTGTCAGGAGAGATAGATCGTGAAAGCAACAGCGTACGCTGTAGGGTAAATTTTAAGATCCAAATTTTTCTGGTGAGATATTTTAGTGCCTCGCGTCCATTGTCCTGTTTTGGTACCGAATACGCTCTGAATATTGAGCCCAGCTAGCATTGAATCTAACTTGGGACTCTGTGAACGTTATGGTTACTTTTGTAATCCGGGATCATGCATTATGTTGCATCGTATACGCATATCCCTATCTTTATTATCGTTTGCTAGTCCGGGTACATGCAGAGACATAATGCTCGTATTCTCGGCATTTTTATGGCACCCGTTTTAAGGGCAATATCTAGTTTATCGTAGATCGGTTGATACTGGGGTTTTCTTAGTATAGCAATTATTTTTCCCAGATGTGGTCTTCAATGATTTTCATCAACATTTTAATGCCGTACCCAACATTTATTTTTATTAGTGGATAAAAACTTTGTAATCTATTCTTGTTGTGCATCCATTCATTCCTGATTTATAGAATAAAAGTGTTCCTACATTTAAATTATCGTTATTTCCCTTTCAAAACAAACATAAATATGTTTTTATAAATCGATAGGTGGACATTGAAATCAATGGCGAGCCTGTCGATATTCATATGAAACTTGGAGAATCCGGAGAAGCTTTCTTTGTCGAAGAATGTCCAGAGGATGACGAAGAAATTCCTGACAATTTAGCAACATCACCGATTCCTTCTAGTGATCTTCAAAAGAAATATGAAGAGAAAAATAAAAAACAATTCGAGTAAGTCGTCAATTTATTATTCAAGCTCTATTATTATTTATGCTGATTAAAAATCATCATTTCATTTTCATTAGAATTTCATAATTAGTCAAAGGGATTTCTCAATTCCGATTGAAGTTCAATGTGTTTTATTTTACTTTTAATTTTGCTTGTTTCAATCTAGAAATGCTAGTGATGATGTACTGCCGTTACCAATACCAAGACGCAATTCAATTGATTTGGCAAAAGAACACATTGACGATGATGTTGATAAGAAGAAATTTGAAAATCAAGTTTCGGATTTTACTCATAGAAGGTAATAATGAAATCGTAATCGAATGTCCTTACAATTCAACAGTGCATAAATTGGAAATTTGAAAAGAAACTCGGAAGCATTTCGTTTTTGAATAATCCAAATTAATGCAGGAAACTTTCGCGTAGGCGAGTTTTATTTGAAAAATCGAACTTTAACAATAATTCTAAAACCGAGATTTTTGTATATTTATTTTAAATTTATTAACGCTTGATGCCTTGCCCGTGACATGAAAATTGACTATTTAAATCATAAGGCAAAATTTGAACAAGAATTTAGTAGCGGTAAAATGTTTTCTTTCATCTCATATTGATCACACCAAGTAGATATAGTTCTTCGACGTAATCTACTAGTTTTCGTAGAACTCTTACAATCTTTGTCATACCTCTTCCAATCTTTGTCATACCTCTTCCAATAATAAAGTCTGTTCTTTCTTTTATCCAATCAAGACATACTGATCGTTTGGAACGTAGAGACTTAAGCGCAACTAAGCTAGAATTCACCACTCAAAAAATTCGCCAGGAATGGGCTGAACACGAGGATCAGCTGTTCCTTTCAACTGATAATTTACATAAAATTCAAGATCTTAATAAAAGCACCATTAGCTTAAGAACGGAAGTGAACGAACAGGGAGCTGTGCCTGTTGAGCAATCATCGCAACAATCAAAAGAGCCTACTGTCGTACTGACTGAAAACAAAACCAAAGAGGAAATTACCTTAAGTAATGCTAACATTAAGGAGGAGTCCAAGTCGAAGAAGAAGCGCAGGAAGAAGTCACTGCTTAAGAAGAAAAATGCTCAACGAAAGAGCTCGTCGAGCAGTTCTCTGGGCAGTGTGCACTTCGAAGTGACTGAAACCGAAGGCGATGTGATATCGTTGTCGAATAACACGGGATCGTCTAACGACGAGTCGCCGTCGAAAATGGACAACAGCTCTCTGAAAGCGGACTCGCAAATTGAGGAGATCTTCACGAGTGATACAAAAATCAGTGATGCTTCTATTTGTAAAGATGTCACACTGAATCGCATACGCGATCTAGACATACACTTCTTTAGTGATACTGAAGTTGCATCGGGAAGTGCGTTACGTGAATCACGACCATCCACCCCGATCCAAAGTGATAGTGAACTAGAGATCTCGCTGCGTGAGAAAACCAGTCCAGTTGATGTGATGACGAATTCCGCATCGTGGAAGTGGGGTGAGTTACCAACGACGCAAATGGAAGAACCCAAAGATGCACCGGAAGCCCAAAGGCAATCGATGCTTAGCGGCATGTTTAGTTTTATGAAGCGCACTAATAAGTTACGAAAGAGTGCAACTGAAGGTGTTTACTTATCTGATTTAGATGCTGAAGGCATGGATCCCGAAATGGTATCCTTATACTTTCCACCGATTCGCAAGGATCAGATAAAAGGTGCGCACCACGACGATGACCGCGAAAGTGGAAATGGCACGTCGTTGCCACACAGTCCAAGCTCCATGGAAGGTCCGAAAAGTCTTGATTCGGACTACGAGGATGGAAAGTCGTCTGACAAGTATGTTTGATTGTTCGAATGTTACCGCTACAAATGTATCTAATGTTCGAATAAATATTGCAGGTACTTGGACTTTGTGTCTCTTTCGCTTTGCGGTGGGCTAGAAAGGGGCGGACCGTCTGATGAAGAGTTCAACAGAAACGCTATCAAGTATTCAGACGTAAGTTGCATAATCCAAAAGCATGATTCTCATATCATACCTTAAATTTGAATGCTATGTCACTAACATGCATTAATTCACATTCAAATTCATATATAAATGTAATTGAATTAAACATAATCAAATCATTCGTAGGTTTGTGAAAATCCAGCCATATTTACCTCGCCAGACTTAGTTGTGCGTTTGAACGGTAAATACTACAGTTGGTCGACTGCATGTCCCATTGTTATGACCATTATAACATTCCAGAAGCCCCTTTCAGATGTAAGTTCCTTGATTCCATGTGAATAATCACATACTGCATTATCATTTTCATTGTGTGTAACACTTAATGTTGACTTGCAAAATTTTCTGTTGTTATTTGCATTTAAAGGATGCTGTTGAACAGCTCACTAGCAACATACCGAAACTAAGCAGGAAACGAGGTGACGCTGAAAACAATAAGGATGTGCTGGAGTCGCAATCAGAGCCAGAACCAAAACGCAGTTATTGGCGATGGTATTGGGGTCGAGGCGGAACCGACAAACGCGATCGTAAGAGCGGTGACTTGAAAGGTGAGCATTGTAATCAATTTAAGGCCCGAACAGTGTGCAATCGTGTTTCAGTGTCCTCAATAAATTATAGTTCGTCGTATACTATATTTTCTTAATAAAGAGAATTTTGTACTCCATAATTTACAAGCGGCAAAACGAACATTTCTGACTAGCACGTTTGCGTGTCTAGTAAACATTTATTGTTCGCTAAATATGCGTCTTTGATTGTATATTATTATTAAATGAACGATTGGCAACCAAATACCTAACACAATAAAATGAAGGCGTATTTTTAGATGTTGATCAGAGTGCAGTTGGAACGCAAACATCGCCATCTACATCACCCGATGAGAATCCCAGCGATTCGATGCGAGACAGCACCGATTCACCGATCGATGGAGGCAGTGCAGATAATACTGAGGTTGACCAGCTGAAAAACACCTCCAACACAAGCATTATCAAGAACGAAAAGTACCGTAAAACACTTCGACTAAGTTCGGAACAAATTGTAAGTTGTTAATTTTGTATTCGTGTGGATGACATGCAAACTTAATGTTGTTTTCACCGATAGAAAAGCCTAAACCTGAAGCTTGGCATGAATGAAGTTGAATTCAGTGTAACGACCGCATATCAAGGCACATCACGTTGCAAATGCTACTTGTTCCGATGGAAGCACAGCGACAAAGTGGTGATATCCGATATTGATGGCACCATCACCAAATCCGATGTGCTCGGTCATATTTTGCCGATGGTGGGAAAAGATTGGGCCCAAATTGGGGTGGCTCCGCTATTTTCTAAAATCGAGGAGAACGGCTACAGGCTGTTGTATTTGTCGGCTCGCGCCATTGGACAATCACGCGCAACACGTGAATATCTCCGATCGATTCGTCAAGGCGACGTCAAATTGCCCGACGGACCACTGTTGTTGAATCCGACATCACTGATTTCGGCACTCCATCGTGAAGTGATCGAAAAAAAGCCTGAACAGTTCAAGATCGCTTGTCTGTCCGATATTCAAGCATTGTTCCCGGAAAATCCATTCTATGCAGGCTACGGCAACAGAATTAATGTAAGTGGGAAAATAAGACAGTCAATTCGTTAAAGTCAAAATTGAATTTGTATTCGATCCACAGGATGTTTGGGCATATCGCGCTGTAGGAATTCCAATAATGAGGATCTTCACAATCAATACAAAGGGCGAGCTGAAACATGAACTCACACAAACATTCCAATCTTCGTAAGTATCATTTGGTAACGATCATTCTCATTTGTATTTAATTTACATTCATTGCAAACAAAAGCGTTTAATAGTGCATGCAAATTTGTTGATTTGGAGTACAGTGATGGTAGTTTTAGACAAGCCGCCTACTAATAAAGTTGGAAATATTTCTGAAGAAATTCAAGCTGAAATTTGCGAACATAAAACAAACTGTTTTCAAATTTCATGACATTATTTAATTGTTGATCCTGGCAAACTATATGAAATGATTGAACATGCTATTTTAGTAATATGAGCACATTTAAATACCTAAGCAAGAGATAAATGGCTGTCTGACCGGAGAGGCATGTAGGATTTGATTTGCTACCTTGGTAGATAAAGGAACAGTAAGAAATAACGAAGCTATAAATAAAAAAGAAGCAGCATTCCAAACCATATGCACTATGCCCGTCTTAGCAATTATGACAAATTTTCAAAATTAAGCGTAATAATTGTAAATCCGCCCTATAGAAAGTTTAATTTCAATTTGACCAAATCATTCGACAGCAAAATACTACCCCAACACTTGTTAAAAAAATTCAAGAGCAATTTCACCTCTTCTTCCGTCCATCTTCTTGTACGTGGTGATAATGTGTACAGCAAATCGCTGGGCAAGGTCAATTTATTGGTTAAATTGATTGCTGCTAACGCAAACCTTCCATCTACTTCGCCGAATCCTTTTTGCATAACTAAGTGTGGTAGTTTTCGTATTCTTTCAAGCACTCGTAGTGTCTATGTCCGCCGGTAATGATGATATTCCACCCATAGTTCTTATTCGTTGCGCCTCTTCTATGACTGACCCCCTGCAAAATGCTATCATTTAGCGTACTCATAAGGAGTTTGCAATGCTGTTCGGTTCTCTGGCAAAGCTTGCGTTTGGCTTGGAATGAACTAAACAGGAAGGGATTTAATTGCTGTTATCATAATCCATGACGCATCGAAGCGTTTGTAAATCATTAATTGGCTTGAAGTGGATTTTTGTCGAAGCAGAAATTATGAAAAAGAAATAAAAAATGAAATTTCACATAATTAAGAACATGCATCAAAATCGAATCATTCCTTTTATGCAGACTTCAATGACCACCAACACTTGAATAAATAAAAATCGTTCCTCATTCTTCTTTTCTCATAAAATTACTGAGATTTCGGCTATTTAAATTTCAGAAATTACGCTTACTTCTAATGATATTGTAATTTATATCTATGCATCTAGAATTTAATTATCTTGTGATGCGAATATAAATAACATCATTCATATTTTTTTTAATGGGAAACATTTAGAAGTCTTTTTGATAATCATATTGTGCCAACTGATATTCATTTTCCATAACAATTTAGAAATTTTCACCAGTAAAACCGAAAATGGTAGTAACATGAAAAACGTTTTACTTGATAAGTATCGTTATTGGTCGCTGATATATCATTATCTTTTGCTCAATACAATTGGTATACACACTTATTAATGTCAGACAAGTTCAGAGCGAAAAAAAACATTGGATTTAATGCGTTTATTTTTGAATGGATTTTTGAAAAAAATTAAAACCACAATCACGTGCCGAATAAAACAAATTTAACTGAATTTCATTACCATTTCGTCGGACACAGTCGATCCAGGAGAAACAGCAAAAACTGTTTTGCATAACGCTGTCGCTCAAAGTGAGTTGGATGATTCCGTTATTTTTCTTCATAAAATCCAATAAAAAAAACACGTGACTGGTTATTTATTTGTAAAACAATTTTTTTTTAAATTCTTACAAAAATTTCCCAGAAAATTGAAATAAACACATTTTAATAAGCATTTGAAAACTAAGTTTGTCAGATACATTCCGGATAAACGTATCTGCACAGGACCTGCGGAAAGTTAATACAGGATCATTTGAAATTTCGATCAGTATAAAGTATTTATGCATAGTTGAATGAAGTCATGATTCTGCATCGAATATTACAGGCTTTTCTATCAGTTTCTCAGCAGTTCTTGATTGAGAGGCAACGATACTTATTTACTATTATCTTTTTGGAATTATTAAAAATATATGAATCAAATATTATGGTTTTATGTTTAATTGAGCGTTTGAAGAAACCATCCGTTTTTTTAAGTAGAGGACGAAGAAGAAACCAGTTTAAAAACTTCATAGGATTCACAATCTTAATTGATCAGAATGCTATATTGATCTCAAGCTTATAAAATTGGAAAGTTTATCCATTTATCTTTAAATATTTTATATTTATTTTGAACTATGATCGTACACATAAAATCAGTTAATGTCAGAATAGTTCTTTAATATCTGAACCGTGAAGACGATAACACTTATCAGCTGCAACTATTTAATCGATATTTAGACTCAATTTTGAAATGATATGATGTGTTTTAAATGCTACTTATCATTTTGTTGCAATTTGAAATATCTAAATGAAATAATCATTATTGGAAGTTCCGCTAATAAGTATTATATGTACCTAAATTGACCCCACGCTTATAAGCCAGAATAAAAGAAAACTACTTTAAATGTACTCAAGTGAATTGAATTGAATCAATGAGTGTGTTAAGGAATGAAGTCATCTTAAATGTTTTATAAATTGACTGTTCATTATTTCACAGAAATAAATCTACTACATTTTGAGGGTTAATCGAAATTAGTTAAAATTAGGCCCCTCCTTATGCTATACTCAATGACATTGCTCTCAATTTATTTCAAACTTGATAAAACTATATGATTATCATTTTCGTCGGAGATTTTTAAAATGAGGAAAGGATGAAATTCATTACGATCGAAAAAGTTCACTGAAAATATATGAGATATTTTTCCGTTCCTCATTGGTTTGGTCGATCGCTTAGAATATTCATATCACAATAACTAAATTGAATAATCTACTAATATAAGAGAGTAGCATGGAAATGGTTGTGAGGTTGTATTCGCAGTAACCTTCTGGTTTTTTTTTTACTAAACACATTCCCCGAAGTCTCGTAATGTAACCCCATTTGTTGTGACTAAGTGAAAACATATTCAATCAAAATTAATCGAGACAAACAAGAGGACATTCATCACATTACACACATTCAATTGAATTCTCGTTCATGAAGCATCTAAAAAAACAACAACCAGAAAATAAAGAAGCATCATGTCCATCAAGCGCAAGACAACCATAAAATTGTGAAAGCCAAAAATATTTCTTTTAGTTATCCGGGTCAGACGATAATGGTCAATGAGATTTTTCCGCCGATTAAACGTGACGACGACGATTACTATTTGTCGGACACAGCATCGAGCGATGCAGAAATCGATGATGGTATTGATATTGATATCAATGACGACGAAGATCAGGACGATGAGTTGCAGTTCAGAGTAACCGACGAAGAAGAATTGGTTGTCAGTTAGGTTCTCGGGAGAGGCTGGCCTGGCTTCGATATGGAGTATACCATATTGTTGGCAATAGTGCTGCTGAAACGACAACAATGTGTGCCAAATATTTGGCGTGGACATGAAAAATAATGTGATAATAAAGTACCTAAAAAGTGACAAATGTGAGGAACGTGTATGTGACAGAAGTAACGATTTTATTAGACATAGATTAGATGTTTCTTTTAGTGTTTAGTGATAATTTATGAGCAAGAAATTTTAGATTTTTACATTTTACATTTATTGCAAACACAATGATGCTATTTAGTAGCCAAAAAACAAAAAAGGACGATAAGCATTATTTATAATTTTAGGTTCATTTAAATGTTATTTGTAAATGTGTATATATTTTTTATATATATTTTTAAAATGGAATATCGCAATAAATCAAATGAAACATTTGGTCTTTTCGATTTTATTTTTAACAAACAATTCTTTGCACTACAAACAGGTGTTCTAAGGTTTACTCGGGAATGGCGTATTCATATTCCTGATTCTTACATCAATAAAGTCATCATCAATTGTTTTAAGCATTTCTCATTTGTATTGTCCTTTAGGGCATGGTGTTATTTTAGTTTTAGTATGTGTGCTCTTTGGGATATTTTATTATGGTTTTAGCACTTTATCATGTTCCGTCGAGAAGTTTGTATCGTTTTCGGCGGAACCCAAGAAAAATCTATTGTTTGTCATTTTGTCGATGAATTGCATACTTGAATATTCTCGATGTTGTTATCATTATTTTATCTCTTCATGCTGCACTGAAGCACTCGTGGAAAAAAAATCCATGCTTACAGAAGCAAAACCATAGCAGCCCTTCAGGCCTTGTCCCTACCCTCTGGGATTGTATAACACGGGGTCGAGGAGCCCATGATAGGGTACTATCATCCTGGACAACGTGAGGCCCCCTTGTGGGAGCAACATGGTGGTTGCGGTAAGGTACGTAAGATAGTCTGCACATGGTCAACCAGTGCCGCCATCACCGGCCCTGCAAGTCGGCAGCAATTCTGACACTCTCCCTTGTAGACATTCCACGTGGTTATGCGGGGCGTTTTCTCCTCCAGGACTGCTGCAATATGATCTTGAGCTTCGACATGGAATCCGAGTTGTACCAGAATTCTTTTCGGGGAGTCATTTCATCACTACTACGGAAACTCAACCATTTATACCATTCCTTCTTTAGTTTCACTTTCAAGGAGTCATTGCATATCTTCTATGCCTTTTATATCTTCGTAAGACTTATTTGTAATTCAATTTCCTTGATTCAGGTGCTTTACAAAAATAGTAACTGCTACCAGAACATTAAATTCAAAGATGTTTGCCTCTTTTGGTAACAAAAATCATGGGAACCAGTCATAACATGTAGAAAGTGAGCCCAGAATTGATCTTTGCGATATTCCGGTTAGTTAAAAGTTATCCTATTGAGGTTGAATGGTCAAAAATTTTCGTTGAGTTATCTATAAACTGCTTTCGATACAATCAAATTTATATTTACTTTAGCGTTCAAAAATCCTACAATCTATTATTACAGAAATACAGAGAAGTTTTGTTTCATTAAAATTCTAGTTAAAAGTTGCCATCAACTTTAGGCACAATGCAAATTTCAAATTCGATGTACATATATATTGGCAGGCATAGCCACTGCTTGGTATAAAGTTTTCTTTGAGGGTCGTAACACGTTGCTCCTTGTTTTTTCTTCAGGAATCGCTCATGCGTATATTGTTGGGTATTTTTTATCGTCACTTAATGTGGAAGGATTGATATGCTTCTATGACTGAAAAAGCGCTGTGGATAAAGGCGTAAAACAGCGCTATAGGATCAGAACAACGCTTAAAGGTGCTACCTAATAAAGTGGTACATCCGCAGCATGTTTAGTTCTGTACAAAACGTGTGTGGTGCGGCTGATATTGCTGAGTTTTGAATTCCTACGTGCAGCTTAAAGGAAAAGCGGTGTTGAGTCTCCAGTCACAATTGTGCTTTATTCGTCTTCCTAAAAGCTTTTTATGATAAAATCTATTTACAAACTTCTTCCTACTTCACTTATCATGTAAAATTGTCCTACACACCAACGTCATAAATCCATGCTTATCTGGTTACATTAACCTTTTCTGGATCATATGTACCTATCTAGTCCATGGCTTAGCATGGTTCAAAAATTCGAATCAGTCTACTCCTAGCCGACCTCCGAAATTTATTAAGGGATGTATGTATATTCGATGATTGACAGAGATTTAGCGCGGAGTTTATTGAAGCAGAAAAAAAGGAGTCTCGTAGGGAAGCACACGTACTTCGATGCGTTCGCAAAATCAGCAGCCACCTAGTTTTGGAGTGATGAAGCATGCCAAATTTTCCGTCCAAAATATCATATGGTGTGAAACCTTCTATTTATTTCTACCTTCTCCCGAGTCATCATATCGAACGAATTCACATTCATTCACACTTCATAGTCATTAATAAAAAAGACAATAACTTCTACGTTGACCTTCTTAAGTGGTTCAGCGTTGAATAACGAGAAGTGATTCGATTTCCCTGGTCGAAGGGTGCGAAAATAGTTGGAATGCTTCGTAGACTTTTATCACAATATGTGGGTAGTGGTTTGTTACGTAGAGGTAGCCACAATGCGCCTATTGTCCCCTAAGTGAGCCACCTTTGGATAAAGGGGGCTGTCGCTACAACCAACCAACCAGCCTACGTAGAAGTAATTTTTGTAGATCAAGAATTTCAAGAGTCCCATGTCGAATGTGACGACCATATTCATTCCGGCATTTGCAGTCGTGGAAGACGGAAACTTCATTAAATTTTTCACATTCGCTCCAACATTTTCAAATTTTCTTTCTGATCGATACCAGATTTCAGATCGAATTTTTCAATGCAAAGAAAATAACGCAAGGGCATACATCACATTAGTTATTTGTGTTACAGCTTAATACGTCCTTACAATAAGCAAATAATGAATTTTACGTTTCCTTCTTTCATTGAAATATGAAATCAAAAATATTACAGGATGACGCATTTGCGTCGATCTCTATAGTTATAATCTTTATTGAATCTTGGTTGGTTGTTTGGTTGTAGTGGCAGTCTTTTTTATCAAAAGATGACTCAATTAGGCCACGATAGACCCATTGTGATACCACAAAAAGATAAGGGCGGCACTAGAACCTGTGAGATAACGAGAACCATTTCGATTCTCGTATGAAGCCGGCTATGCAGCCGATATTTAAATCAGCTACTTCCGTGAGGCTGTCCAGGAACGGTGAACCTAAGGCTTTCATGCATTTCCTGGACAGTTCCGGGCATTTGCACAGAAAATGTTGGATTGTCTCTTCCTCTTCTTCCGATCTGCAACTCCGGCAGAAATCGTTGAAGGGAACGCTCAACCTTTCTGCGTGTCTGCCAATTAGGCAGTGCCCCGTCAGTATGGACACAATAGACTTTCACGACTCGTGTTTAGAAGCTGCTTGGTGCGTCTGGGACTCAGTGCGCGCCAAGTTTGTCTGGTTGTCCTCCAGGTTTCCTCCAGCAACCATGCCCAATTCGCAGCCTTCATGTAATGCTGCCTAAATTCCAGCTTTATGGAAGCTAGAGGTTGGCCGAATTGGGGTGTGAGTGTATACTCCTGGAGCTCAGTGCCAGCTCTCGCTAAGGCATCCGCTTCGCAGTTTCCCGGTATATCACTATGCCCTGGTACCCACCAAACTTCACAGTGAAGCGACATCACGTACAGTTGTGTACGGCATTCCATTACAATCATGAATGGTGTACACGTTGGATAATGCTTGGTTAGCAGCTTGACTGTCAGAGAAAATATTCAGGTTTCTTATGGAAATTTTCTGGTTTCTCAGCCAGTCTACTGCCTTGTATATTGCAATGATCTCTACCTGAAAAACACTGCAGTGGTCTGGAAGCCGAAAGGATAGTTTCAGGCCTAGCTGTTCTGAGAAAATGCCACAGCCAACTTTTCCTCCATTTTAGAACCATCAGTATAGATGTCGACCGATTCCTGCATCCCACCTCTTTCTATTGCCCAGTCATCCCTGCTTAGGATGACTGACTTGAAACCATGATGAAAGTAGAGAATCTGGGACGCAAGGTCTACTTCCCCTGGCGTTGGTCCATCCCTCCGAAGTATGGTGGAGTGGCCAATGTTTCCCTCTTGCCAGAGATGTAGTACTTTTAATCGAATCGCAGAGCACTTGGTCTGCTGTCTCGACAGGAGCTCCGTCGGGAACCAATCCAATAGCATAAACAGTGCCTCTGTCGGGGTAGTTATTGAATCTTGTTCCGAGTCAAATTTCTATTCCATTTCAATTTTATATAAATTGTTTGATTTCATTAAGTAGAAGAGAAAAAACAAGTAAAATAAAATATATTAAAAGTTTTTCTTATTTTATTCTCGGCGGTCGTTTAGTCGTTTTTCTACGTTTGTCAGCCAAAGCAAACCTTGTTCATTGTCTCTCAAGATCTTGTCTCTTTTTAACACATATTTTGTCTTTTGCAGCTTGTCAGCCACTGTTCTATTTCATCTTCACTTTCTCTGCAAAGAATAATAAATAAAAAATAAAAATTATGTTTTTGTATTACTCAAATATGAAATAATACTTTAAAAAAGATTCATGTGAATATATAATAAAATATCTGAGAAACAAATGCTTGAAAAATGGTCTTTTTTCGCCATCTCAAGTGGGACTGGTACCTTAAGAAGTTTGTTTTACAAATTTCGTATCCTTCTTTCAAAGTTGAAAGCTTTTATTCCTGCCTGAATTGTTCTTAGTTCCATTGTTGATTCCACCTCTAATATGCAATATCTTGTACTTTCCTCTGAGTCCTAAAATTCATTTGTGGCAATTGCTCTGGATTTTTTCTTCTATGGATTTTGAAGCTCCAAATTTTGGACGCTTACAGAGTTCCATTTTTTATTAGGCTGTTGTCTTCTTATAATGTAGTTGTTTGTGACATCTCTTCCTCTGATGCTTCACACTGGTTCCATTGTTTTGGTCTGCTTTCTTCATCACCTTTTCTATATGGTATTTAGGCTCTCGCTGTCAATAGACTTCATTCTCCAGTTCAGTTTGTTGGTATAATTCTCGAAGATTGTTTTAAGGACATTCTTCAGAGTCTTGTAGATTTATCACCTGTAAAATGTGAGTTAGGAAAATATACAATTTTTGTGGTGTGTCGTGCATAACACATCGCAACTATATATCCCTATCAATCATCTATTTAAACTATAATACCAATATACCAAATATAATTATTTAATAAAAACTAACACATTGCAATAATTCTTTGCAGCTACTGTAGCATGACATTCATCGTGGATCAACTGTTTCCGCCCATCAAAGATGACGAGGGCTCTGTCGAGTATTCGAACTTCAACTATTGGCGCGAGCCGGTGTCGAATTTCGATTTGGACATCAATTTAATTGGAGCTGCGATCGCTGGAGCCGTAATACCATTGAACTCACCATCATCCTCGTACACGGCCTCGATGCCGCTAGCATCCATTCCAGAAAATCCAAAAGTCAAATGAATACATTTTATCATTTTAATGGGAAAGTGAAAAACATTCAAAAATTAATAATAATTATAATTATAATAAACATATTAAGATCCGAGCTCAATGGAAATGTGTAGAGTTCACACACACACGTAGCAATTAGATATTATTCGAATCAATGTGAATGTAGACTTTGAACTATTTATATCGCATGTACATCCTATTTATTATAAAACTGAAACGAAGGAAGGAAAGCAAACGACTACCACAACATACTACTTATCTAGTTTCCATTCTTATTCGGTGCGTAGCCTTGCAAGCAACTATATAGCTCTCGCGTGCTAGACAACTTAATTACAATCACTATTTTGCTTAGCTCGGAAAAACAGGATTGCATACAATGAATTTGCCTTCACGTTTGATTTATTGCTAGATTAATTTATGCAACTTCACATGTTGTATTTCGAAAATGCATTTATTTCAATATCGAATTGTGGCAGGCAAGAAACGAAATGAAAATGGCCAGGACTGAAAGTCGTACTGATTGATCATATTGACTGAAATCCTTATAAGTAATGTAGTTTGTGATGACTGGATTAGGTACAACGAACAAACAAGAATGTTGTTGATTATGTTATTTTGAAATTGTGCAAATTTTTTTTCTTGGCTATATTTTTTGATAAATTAGCATTTTAAGTCGACAATTGTGTGGTACTTGAAATGAATACAAATGTGCTGTTGAATAGGTATTATGAAATGGAGACAAACGTGATTTATCTGGAGGAAACTTCGAATTGTATATTATTTATGAGAAATGATAAAATTTAAATGAATTATTGTAATCGATAAAGCAAGAAAAAAATATAAAAATTGAAATTTTAATTTACTTATTCTTTGCTTAGTTTGGTCTAATTTTTCAGTTCTTATCATAGTACTTTCAATTGATCCTAGCGAAGCCAAATACCCCAATTGTTTTGAACAATCATTTAAGTTAATTTTAAAATGCGATTTTATCAATAGTACTAACTATGAAATTGTCTAGAAGTCGTGGTGACCAAGAGTTATTCGTTAGAACTTGAATTAGACTATGAGCTTTTCTATTTTCAGTATATTGTTAGATATGTCCACGGTGGAGGATCTATTTTGGATTCATATTTTTCGGAAAGAGCGATCTTCCCTTCTTAAAGGAGAACTATACGTGATCGATTTTTAAAACAATTCAATGAGAATGCCTTATAAAATACGCGTTGTGTTACCATCTTTTGAAGATTGGAGAAGCACCACTCCACTTCCTGCATTAAATGAAGCACTATCAGTTAGCGACATAGAATCACTATCACTAAAACAAACCCCTCTCCTATTCCCACTGCATTCAAGCAAAGACTATCAGTTACCGACATTCTATATGCTCTACCTCCTGTCTCGAAAAGCAATTCCAATTTAAATGTCGGTCAATAAACGAGAAGTTCCATATGTACTCCCTATGCTAAAATAAAATTCAATCAGAGCATGTAGCAACGCTTTCTGATAGTCCATCAAAAACTCAAGTCGTTAATCCTTTTCGAAAACATGTGAATATGATGAGATCTTTCAATTTAAACCGCATATTCTCATCTTCAATCTTATCAGTTATTCCTAAACAATATTTGCCTAACTGCTTGTATTGTGAAACTCAAAATTTTCTTCAAATTACTTCAAAATTACATCTGGAAGGATATAAAAAATCTTGTTTAACCTGGAACAACTGTTCATAGTCTATATATTTTTCAAGGCAAGCAATTGTTTCATAATAATGCAATAAAATGACTTGTTCTTTCGGAAGTAAAACTCATGATCTTATCTGCAAAATTGACATTAAAATTTAAGTTGATTGGAAAGAATTGTATAACGTATACTTTTATTATTTGCTTGCTGTGCAAGCTACTGCTTTTACGTAGATTTTAGTTTATTAATCGTTTAGTTATCTTCATTATTTCATCTCTGGAGCTTTTAAAAGGACTTGATATCTTCCTGGAAGGCATGAAAATTGGTATCAAAACTATCGAATAAACGGTCTTAACTCAAAAAATTTATCTGTAAACCATAATGAAATGAAAAACCATTCACTCAATCGTCTTTCCTAGCTAAGAGCAATTGTTTGCTTTTAAAAACACACTGAATTTGCGCCTTTGCTTACATATCCCTGAGGACGTTCATCTTGAAATTTTCACTGCATGCCAGTCGACGATGAATGCGACCAGTTGTACCACTCTTCCACTGTGTTCTGTGCATGAAATTCAGTTCTGGAATTACAATTGCTTTGACTGTTGTAAAAATCTTTTCATTTTCTTTTTCTTCTTTTTTCAAATTCTTCATACATGTTGACCCAAAATATAAGCTATTACTATGCCAAGTTTCATGAAAATCCATTCATTCGTTTTCGTACGATGCGTGCAGAAACAGATGGATAAAAATTCCAGATATGGTATTTTTGGTTTCACTGGTCTTAAAGTCCCTCAAATACATTTTTTCTTAAATAAATTCAATGTGCGGACATTGAATCCTCTTCAGTTTTGTTATACATGTAGAACCAGACAAAAAAAATTAAAAGCGGTTTGTTTGTCGACTGTCGTCAAAATTATTTATATCTTCTAAACTGTTAAAGATTTCGAGATGAAACAAAGATCAGATTTTAAATGGGAAAGGCAGTTTATGATCGTTGAAAATTCAATTCTGTCGTTTTGGAGCTTAGTCTGTACAAACAAGCAAACAAATTACCAATATTATTAAAATGTTAGATAATTTTTGTAAAGATTCGTTGAAATTTGGAGTTTAATTCGTTTTCTTGTAGAGCTTCCTTTTAAACACATTTACGGAAGTTTATGGCATGCGGGACCCTCTTCGTAATTATTTCTTTTATCTTTGAGGCTATGAGGAGGTAGTTCCATCGTGAGACGACTGCTCTGTGCAAGGTTGACGAGGCAAAATCTGAACAGGATACCAGCCCTTGCACGAAAATAGCATATTTACCACCACCAGATTTACTTCGGGAAATAAAACGTCCATTGAGCAAAATGTGTGTTAAGAAAGTTGCTAACCAGCAAAAATCACAGGTGCGGAAGTCTAGCTGGTAATCGTTTTATGTCCTGGCGTAGTTGTTTTCTTAATGATAGAGTGTTTTGTGTTGGGTTTGCAGCTCCGTCTTATGTTTTCTCCATTAAATATCTGAAACTATCTCCATTCCAAAAATTTTAAACTTTTGTTACTAAAATTTCAACGGCTTCTGGATTTGCTGAAAGCTTAATTCTTTTTCAATCTTTTATATCGTCCTGAAATTTTATTAAAATCTCTCCCTGATTTTCATCTCAAATTTCTGATAGTAGTTCTTGAATTATAAATTCAGATAATGATGAGTAAAACAGAACGATAATACAGACTTCCGTTTTTTCGGACCCCATTTACTTGATAAATTTCCAGTTGGATGTTTTACAAAAATGCTTAAACAATTTATTCGATCCCCACTATAGATGATTATTCGATTGACCCTCCAGTGGACATCGCCTTGGTATCACGATCCAAAGAACACATCCTCTAATTTCCACTAAATCTTAGCAGCGATTTGTTGTCATCGTCTAGAAAGTTCTCCTAGAATATGCGTGGTTTTCCTGATGGTAGGCTCCAAATTACATGACCTACCATAGTGCACCTGACTATCCCGTCACCATCCATGCCCTCCACATTATCGGCCTACTGAGTTACACGCAGCTTCTCCAGGATCGGCGCTGCTACTTATTAAAAAATGCATCCAACTCATGGTAGTAATGAACTAGTCAGTCCGGTCAATCCTTCACGGACTCTAGAATATGCTTTAAAATATGACGCTCAAAAATATTATAATTTTTTTTTTCAGCCAGAATCAGGACACACGTTTCACATCCGTACCAACTCATCTATTTTTTTACTATCTATCCTCTTAACTATTGGTTTCTGTTTACGTGCTATAACCACGTAATTATAATTTGCAAACAAAATATTTGAACGGGAACAGCAACACTCTATCAGTTGCTAAACGAGTGATGCATTCAACATTTTGTTTATGTTTGAAAATAAACAATAAACCAAATAATAATAGATACGATTTTTCTACACTCAAGAAATTTTGCTAAATGTCTTCGGTTGAAGAAAATGTCCAATTTTTTTAAACCGCTAATCCGTTCGGACAAAGTTTCATTATTACATTTATTTTTCATGGAAAAAACTCAACAACTCTTTTAATTATGTTTAAACATGAAATTAAATTATATATTTCTCATTTCATTCATAAATAGATATTTTTGAACGAATCCAAAAGATACTGCATAAGTTGTTTCATTTTCTTTTTCCTCATGGATGACGAAAACTATCAAACATAATGCATAATGTTTGCCCAGTATAGAATTGATTGTTCAGCAACAATCATGGATAGAACAAAATTTGTACTGTTTAATAAACAATTAGAGCTTGGAAAGATAATTAACAGAGAATATTCATGATATTATAATAAAAAATGAATAAACAAACAAAAACAAATTAAAGCTATTTGCTTGACATCTATGTTATACACAAAATTTTATGCCTGGATGAATAAATATACGAATATGCATTTATCAAAAGTGTTCAAGAGACTTTTATTAACGATTTCAATGTTGACGCGGAAACTAGGATCTCCCCTATATGTCGCAAAATAAAACATGGGAACTATGCACAAATGGAGCTCCACCAATTTTTAATTTCCCAGTTTCCTGTGGGAAGTTATTGTAATGGGGTCGATTTTGCGAATCCAAAATTTTGCCATATCTTCACGTTTTAACGTCTCTAGAATCCAAATTCACCGTTTTTAGAGAGATGGCTGTGTGTATGGTATGTGCGAATGGGTGGATGTGCGGTCGGAATTATTTTTCGTCTCGATTATCTCGAGAACCAAAAAACATATTGACGTGGGTTTCATTTGACGCATAATTGCGTAACTTAAAGCTGAATGAGTTTTCAGCAAAATCGGTTTAGCCGTTTTTTATTTAGGATGAAAAAACGGGGAAAAAACAAAAAAATTGCCTAATTTTGAAATTGTTGAAACGCACTATTAATTCGTGCAGATCCCAATGCATTCGTTTTTGATTAATATTGTTAGTTGTTTTATTTCAAACGGTTTAACGGACGAACCACTTATTAGCAATGGTTTTTATAGAGGTAGAAATAAATTTTCCAGGTATCCTTGCCACTACTACATTTCTTGGCCTAATTGGTTTCGCACATGTGAAAGAAGCTTCTAAATTGCAAAATATGGACTATGTCACACGTTGACTGCTTTTGGTTGTTATGTTTTTTTTCAACGTTGAGAGGTGGAAATCTTCAAAAGATACCGATCAGCTCCTGCCTCTCGGCATGCCGAATTTCTACCGAATAAAATCACCTCCGTCTCTTCAATCACTCTCTCCATCAATTTTCAGTAATTCTCCGTATTTAAAATTTTAGGACATAGTACTTCCCAGACTATAAGAATCGGTATAAGGGATAGTACCGAATCTGTAAGTTTTAGTGTCCTTTTAGTTAGATTAATAGTTCAGACTATATGTTTATGAATTATTTCCAGTTGATTACATGTTTGGTTTTGAGTTTAGTTTAGCTGATTGTACTTGTAACTTACTTCGAAAGTTGGTCCTGAAGGAGATATTTTTTTAGTGTCGTTTTAAAGTAAGTTGGGTTTGCTATGCTTTTAATTTTGTCCGGTAGTGTATTGTAAAAGTTAGCTGCTTTGTTGAAGGGGTCTTCTTTTAGCCGATCAGTTCTGGCAAATGCTATATTATTAATGTTTCGCATTCTGTAAGTGTTTCCCCCCCAACTCTATCAATTTTTCAGATCTCTTTCCATGGAAATCATGCCTTGTAAATTCAATCCTTGGCCTGTTTTGTAAGCTTTGCTCGTTGGAGTTGGCATAGGGAGATTGTAAATGGTTTTATACGCCTTGGTTACTAGTCTGGAGATGATCATGAGGTTACCTTTAGAAGTTTGGCTACAATTCAAGATGCCGTAGGAAATTTAGAAAAGGAGGTTCGTTATTTTATTCTTAACAATCGGAATTTGGTATATTTTTTTAAACTAGCATTCCATGAGAATGGAGACAAGAGCAAGTCCAATCATAATAAAATATATTTCGTATCTTATTTATCTTATACTAGATTGTTTAAAAATGTACAAGTCTTAGTTTCATTCAAACAGAACATTATCACTTCTCTTCGTCGCTACTACTTTCATTTCCGTCATTCTCCATTTGCACATCATCCGCCGCTTGTTCATCGTCGTCTGAATTCCCTTCATCTTCTTCTTTGCCGGTCGTGAGACTCTCGTACCCGTCTTTCTTCGACCAAACGCATTTCATTTTCAACTTGAACGTCGCCATGGGGATTGCAATCAGTTTCAGAATTCTGTCGCGGATACAAACGCCAAGAATAATTATGATGGGAAGAGTATGTAAAAAATCAAACCTACCTAGCCTGTTCGGGTGTGAGCACTTTTCCCTTCTCGCATACTGTATACTCCTGGCACAAGGACACTATACCCTTCTCCAGTTTCGTTGGCATGCCGAGCGAACGTAAATGTGGTTCGATGGCATGCGAAAAATCCTCGAGCGGACCTTCATCCAATTTTACGGTTTGTGTGGCGGTGAATCCACCGCGAGCATATTCAATGGCTGAATAGTCTTCGGACCATTTCAGGATTTCATCCTTGGATTTGTGTGTGAACAGGAGGCCGCATTGGCCTTGTATACGTTTCGCAAGCTGCAATTCAATTTTTTATAGGTTTTTAGTGAGCTTTTAAGCAAACGGATATCTATTGATTCGGCCACGTAAATATTTTTGAGAATTGGAAGCAAATGTTATAAACATTTCAAGAAAAAAGGACGTGAGCAATTTTGTCGATGATGGGATGTTAAATGTTTCAAAGAATAGCTCCTTTTTGTAATTATTTCGATTGCATCTTGCAGACTAGGATAGTCTATGCATGCTGAATATAAATTTGAAGTCTATGCTAAGGAGCTGAAAGAGAAAGTTACAATTTGCGTGGAGCTTCTTCTAGGACGTCTCTAATGATTAAATATCTGGCGTTACTGCTTACCCACATTTGTGTTAACCAAATGAATTGGCAGCTTTTTTTCTAGGTTTCAATTGAAAACGTGATTAGTTGGAAGGACGAGAAGTACTTTCAAGAAGTGCGAATCATTCAGGCCAACCCAAATTCTGACTAATTCTGTAAAGGTTGGTATACGGAGGATATAGTTTGGACACCGGACTAATATTATAAGAATCAACATTTCCTAGAAGAATAGATTTAGAAACATACCTTGTACAAACCCGGCTCAATTTCCTCATCCTTGGACCGTCCCAGTCCCAGCTGCATTATTCGATTTTTACCGAAGAAAAACCGCGAATCTTTCTTCATCTCCTGTCGCAGATCTTTCAACAGGTTATTTCTCATATTTTGCACGGAGAACACAAACACGGCTGGATATTTCTCCAAACAATTGCGAATGTCCTCGACAATGTGCTGCTTCCATGCCAGACCCTTTCGAGTGGTTTTGGTAAGCGAAACTGCCAAATAAAACAGTGAAGCCAGTTAGTGAGCGGATTTTCATGAAATACCAATAAAATATTTACTTTTCTTATCTCTTTTGGAACGAGGCATTTTGTTCGAAGTATTTGAAGCGGATCCCACTCTATTCACAACAATTTGACAGGCCGAGTAAAGCACGTGCGTTTGCAGGCCTTGACGTTTGTCATTTTTGCTGTTAAACGTCAGGGCTGTCCAAAGAGACAGCCGTAAAACTGCCAGCGGACACTTTTCGCCGCATATTCCCGAGACGCATTTCGTGTGTTCGTCGCGAACCGTAGCCATGTTCACGGCACGGAAAACTTCATCTCTTCTCAAGTTGCGGGTCGCACTCAATCGCAATTTTTGTTTTCACGTCGGAGGTACGCTTGACCTGTGCGCGAGTTTTTCTTCAGACTTTAAGTGCCCGCGGTGTGTAAACGGTGAAGTTATTCTATCGGAAGTAGTGGAGCGACAGATCGTATTGGCGGTTTCAAGGTAATTATTTGCAATTCCAGTAAATTTGGTGCAGTTGGGAGCGTGTCGTCGCCGTCGGTCGGTCTGCTGGCGCCGTCACACCTCCCGTGGAAAAATCGAAGAGGAAGGAAATGGTGTTGTTGGCCGACATCTGGGCTGGCTCTGGAGCCTTTCTCGCAGTCCAAGTGGGCGCCCACCGCCAGCGTCCTGTCGGAAGTGCACACGGGTTCTGCGTCGCGGACGCGGCGGCTGTCGCCCGGCCGCGACGACCGCTCAGGTGCCAAATGCCGTGCCGATTTGGTAATGAATGGAATTCCGATGGTAGGCGACTGACATGGGCATGCGATGCACGTAGTCAAAGAACCGTTTGCCCGTGCTCGGGAAGATCCCGGGAATTCCTGGGGGAATGTCGAGCGGACAGCAGCGTCTGGCGAATAGTGTCGGAGTCCCGACGAGGCGGAGAACACGACATGCCGACGGCGGCTGCCATTTTTTCTTTTCGCTAGTCTGGTGCCGGGGGAGCAGATGGAATAATCTTTCCGTTCTCCGATTGCGCAGTTGCTAGCTCCGCGACTCGCTAGCAATGCAGTTGAGGTAGTAGAGTAGTGACGCAATTTTCAAGTTTGAAATTTTCACTGTGAATGGAGCACGGACTAGAGTCCATGCGGAATGTACTGCAGTGGACGGATGATCCTCCGAGAACATGTGTTTCGCAGTGGAATGACAGGACAACTAAACAACGTCAATTTCCGGCCGTAAGTATGAATGCTTCGGCTTGTTTTTGACGATTCCTTCCCCTGGGCGGTTGGTGTCCTTGGATATAGAATCACTTCCAACAATTGTCAATCATTCAGAGTGCCAAACGTTTGGTGTCCGATTTATCATGGATTTGAGAATCTCGTGCCAAGCCCGCAAATGCATTCTTCGTTTCTCGAATGCTGTGAACGAAAACGGCATGCCGAGAAGCAGGAGCAAATCGGTATCTTTTGAAGATTTCCATCTCCCAACGACGAAAAGAACGCGGTGAGTTTTGTCATCCCACCCCTTCTGTCCTTCCTTAGGCAACTGATCATCATAAAAAATTGGGTACAGGGACAAGGGTTGAATATTAACGAAAAACCCACAGTCAATTCTTCCTGGAACGACATTGCTAGCTATTCGGAAGCATGCTACTTTTTTTAGCATCTACTCATCTAATTCTCCAGGAATTATTATTTTAGACAATCATGGAATAACTTTCAACTTCAATACTTTCACGAGTAGAGGCGGACAATGCCCCATCAAAACTGAAAACATATGAAGTGACCCTGTATTGAGTATCTGAGCTTAGCGATATAACGAGAGCTGATACTAAGCGTCAGGACTCTACGCTAGAACCTCAGTTTGAGCAACCTAAGCTTCCATAATCCTAAAGAGCACAATATAGAAGCTGCAAGCAAAGTCTGGCTACTTGGAGAAACCTGTAGAACCACCAGGCAAATCTGGCTTGTATTGAGCTCCAACCGCACCAATCAACCCCTCAATATGAGTCGCGGAACCTTATATCCTAATATTGACTAGCAGTTATCTCATTGTCTCATTGGCAAGCACGCAGAATAATTGGGTGTTTTCTCTAACAGCGTTTATTGCAGTTGTAGGTCGAAAGGAGAGGAAGAATCGATTCAGCATTTGCTGTGCGAATGTCGGGCGCTCTCCAGAAAAAGAATGAAAATTCTAGCCTTTTCATTCGTCGATAGTTTTCCGAAAGTATCTAATGCTTCGTATAGATTTGATGTGAACAACCAACAGATCGAACAGATAGCTGCATAGCCGGCTTCACACGAGAATCTAAATGGCTATCGTCACCGCACAGGTTTTAATGCCTCACCCTATCTCTATGTGGTATCACAATGGGCCTATCTTCGCCTAAGTAAGCCGCCTTTTGACAAAGGGGCTGCCACTACCACCAACGAACATATGGGCAAACGACGCGCTACTTTGGACGGGATCACGAACGTGCTCACGAACAGATTTTGCGAATCCTCCCACTTCGGGTTCGTGCGCGCGATCGATCCATCATTAGGCGGTTTTTTTTGTTGAACATCAAATAGGATGCTAACGAATGGATTGACAGGTTTGAACGGAACAACGAACAAAACGGCAAGACGGTTCGCAAGAAACTATGGGGACAGCACAAATCCGTTCGTTCAATTCGTTATAACGTTCAAGTCTGTTCGAAGAATAAAATGAATGTTGTCTCAACATCCAAAAGCTAAATTTTCTCATTACCTCCATGTGGTATCATAATTAGCCCACAGATCTAATTCATTCATTTCTGAATACGAGGGATACCACTATAGCCTACCTTCCTACTACTTCTTGTCCGAATTTTCTATAGCATATGCTTCCTTTCATTTTATCCTTTCTAAATTTTCGTCTTCATGTTATCCATCACCACGGTTAATACAATCGTTGTGGTAGTAATTAAATCAATTTTTCAGGCTAAATTTCGTATAAATGTGTCAATAAGTTCAGCTCTTTTTTGTTTTCCATATAAATACTTTTATGCTTCTGGCCAGCAAATCATAATTTTTCGTTGGGCTACTAAAAAAAATGCCATAACGATGTTTTAGTCGTAATTATCATTTAAAATGAGACACCGAACTATGGTAAATCCAAAATAATGGGCACTTGAACGAAGGAGTAATGATTCCAGGGGACCTCAAAGCAAAATGTCCTCTTCATTTGAAACAATAAACGTAGGAAAAAGTAGCTGGCAATAACTTTTCTAAAATCGCTTGAAAATCGGTCACTTGGCATTGTATCAAGTAGATGTCCTGTGTGCAAGACTCATGCCGTTTGTTTGTAGAAATGCAGAGGGTAAAGTGCATTAAGGATATTGCTCCTGCAGTTTTGCTTTGTTTTGTTGTTGCCGTTGTGATGCAATCATTCACAGTTGCAGGAAATCGTTCGGTGGAAAGAAAATTATTCGAAAATGGATTGGGAGGTGTTTGAAAGAAATGTTGAATGGTGAAAACTGGGGGTGAAAATGACAGTTTGCGTCATAAAGCATTCGAAGCTCAACCGTATGATTTATTCAATTAGTAAGCTGGAACAAATCGTTTTTGCCCAATATTCTTACAATTGTAATTGATTCGTAACACCATCGATTTCTCATAGCGAGATGAGTAAATGAATAGTAAACATAATATTGCTCCAACATTTACTATAACTGCACTAAAAAATTCTTCAAAATTCAGCTGAAAATATTAAACCCATCATGTCTGAAGTCGCCAAAGGACATTTTTGGGCTGCTTGAATTTGGAATTGCGGAATGCAATTCAATTTTGACTGGAGATGAACGGCCCCAAGGAAGTGGCCAGGATTTATATTTCAACCGCCAATGCAGCTATAAAAAGCGTCAATTCTTGCGAATCGTCTAGCCAACTTGCGGCTAATCTGTTACTAGAATCTCCACAGATCTGTTCCGCTTTCAGCTGCTGGTTTAGTACTACACACACACACACTCGTCGACTGACTTTCGTGTCCGTCAAACAGTCGCCCGCCGTCACGAGAAAATGTGCTAGACAACGGACACACTTACCCATACCAACGCACGCCGTCCCGAATCGGCTCCATCGCGAAGAATAAATTTGCTCGGAAGCAAAGCTTCGCGCTCTCGCCGTGTCTCGTGCGGCATTTATGTATGTCGCCCATGGAAATGAGCGCGGGCTCTCGCACACATGCAGGTGCCGTTGACTCACTCCACTCGTACTCGCGGTTCGCATGAAAGTTGTGCTTGAGCCACCGTGTGGTCAGTGATGCCAGATCAGGTGTGCTCTAAGAGAGAGTGAGTATTGCTGTGTGCTGCGAAGCACATTTGCCTTGATCATATGAGTACCTGTTTTGCTACTGTTCATTATCAGCAGATTCGGGATTAAGACGAATTAGATATTTGCTGTACTAATTAATGAATTTCCAAGGAAAACGCTGGTGGTAGCACGTGTGCTTCTCACGTATTTGTGAATGAAAATCAATTTTGCTTCGGACTATTCTGCAGAGGGCAATATCCAAGCGTCCGGGGATATTTCAGAAGACATCTAAACTAAATAATGCAAGCAAGAAGGCCTTGAAATCTCTTTCCCATGACATTCAAGATCAGTACTTAGGGAAACTGTGTATCATATTTAACTATGTTCAGTGCACCACGCGGGCTACATGTCTTAATTCTTAATCACAATTGCCTTATTTCGCTTAATTGATTAACCAATATTCAACCAATTTCTCTGACAAATGTAGTCATGATCAAAACTAGATTCAAACCCCGACTTCCCAAATGGTTGTCTAGCACTTCCAGCTATTAGACCCCTTTCAAGGAGTTTTGATAGAAATATTTACATTCTGTGAGGATTACCTTCTTTTCGATTTAAGCCACTCTTCCAATGCGCTTTCACGTGCGTGGATTCCAAGCTAGGGTCCAAAATTGCCCCACCATCGATAGAATAACAAAGAATAAAGGGACAAATTTAATTTTTTCCTCTCTCCTCCGCTCTTGCACAGTTTTGTCCGCTTCTATGCAACATTTTCTGAGGATAGCGCACCAATTTCATGTGCATGTATATAGTAACGTACCGTAGGTCCTTAAATTTTAATATTCGTGTTTAAATTTCTGTGTGTGTACATTAGCGAGGGGCTAGCGATCGATAGCCCTTCATGTCTCTACAGCCGTTCCAAATGCTTGCTAAATGCCTGGACATTATAGTAACATTAGATTATGTTACAACGTGATTTGGTTGCCCCGACGATGCAAGTTCCGCACATAGAGTGAATGCAAGTGCATGTTTTAATCGTAGTTTATGCATAAAACTGTTGGTTTGCTGGTATTTATTATTTTTATACTACATATATTAAATATCTTTTTCTTTGCTTGCACGGTAACTTGCTGGGTTTGAATTTTTCGTGTGAACATTGCTTTCGATTGAAAACTCGCCGGATAAAATCTGGTATATTTTTCCGATTGAATTTAGATAAAGGCTGAATAATAAACTTCTCAAGTTTTGATGGGGCTTGTTTTTATGCCTGCAAACACAATTTCAAATTAATTTTTTAAATTTCTTTGCCGCTAACTTTTATTTTTATTATTATAGAAATTACCGATTACGGTGAACTTAAAAACACAAATCTCTGAAATTCAAAATACTGATCTTCAGGTTCTTTAGAAAGTCAAATTTCATTATGATCTATCTGTTTGTAAAGAAATGATTACTCAACTTTAGTCTTAACACTTTGAAAGCGGAAATATACTTTTTTTAACGACTGTCACTAATCGTCAGTGGTTCGCCTTTGGAACTTCTCGCCGACCTCACTCAATGTGTCGAAGCGAGCACACTTCTCTATTAGAGAGATACTTTTTTTCACGCGTTTCGGCATTTTTTTCTTTCTTGTTTAATGATCGCCAACACGAATAGATGTCGTTTCAGAATATTGCCAGAAGAAAAGTAGAAATTCGTTTGGGCATTTCAGTAATGTGTACTGTTCAATCCGCTCTTTAAAACAGATATTCTTGTTTATTGCAGCACCGAAGGAGTACACCACTAATGTCTGAAATACATATTTGTTAATAAAAAATCGAAATCGTGTTCGGAGCGGTGTTTTGTCCCTTTTCTTAAGCGATATCTGGAGAATTAATTCGGGAAGAATATCCGTTTTATATCAGGGATATTGCAAAATCAAAATTATTTATGAAAATATAATTGACCTATAATTGTTTCTGTCAGTGTATATAAACTTTCATGCCAGAATTTCACAGAGTGATTGACTGCACCATTATGAGCATTGCCTCGACAACTTAAACGAATCTCCTCGACGATTGTGTTCGAATCTTCCCGGTACACTTTATGTGCGTTCTATTGTCCTCCCAATTTGTCGACTTACCTGTTGGTCTATTCTCCTGGTCTCAATGCTATACGATGCGGCATGTCATGTCATCCTTCTATCCTCCATGCGCGAAACGGGGCCAACTCAACTCTGCAGTTTGGCTAGGGGGTGGCAACGATGGTTTATCCTTCAGATTGTGTAACTCTGTTTTCTAGAATACCTATGCTATTCGTTTGCGTCGAATTGCTTCAAGGAATCATTGAAATCGTGCTGTGATTCTACGAACCCCTGAGTCAACGTCCAGGTTTATAGGCACAGAACCTGAAGCCAGGCATACTACCTTAAAATTATTGGGAAAAGGCTGGTGCAGGTTCCGCATGAAAGCTGCACGTCCCGGCCAGACTCGTTCGAGTGAGGAGACCGGGGCATCTGCTGGCGCCCAATGCAAGCAAGGGTGGCTCGTCGAAACAGGACATGTATCGCAAAAAAGCGCCGCTTGGCAACCCCAGTCGGTGACGGACTTGTGTCGGTCGTACGCGGTCCGTCGTGGTGGTGCCGACTGTGCGCTGTGCTGTGAGCTCGGAGCTGCGGCGACTCGAATTCGACAGAGACGGGCCTTGCGAGTGTGTTCTCGACGTCGCATAGTGTGTAGAATTGTGCCATTCTGTGCTAAATTCCTTTCGTCCCTTCCGCCACGCTTTTTCAAAAGTAAGTAATTTTCGATTACAAATAGCAAGTAGGACCCGTCCAGGAGCATTAGTAATAGCAGCAGTTAGTTGTCCAGGCTGGGCTTGCGGTGCAGCGACCAGTGGTGCGCTGTCTGCTAGTTGTACGGCGGATCCTCCTATCAGGTTTCCTTTGGAGCGAATCAAATTGAATCGAATCAGCCGAATGTGGCGAATCCGGGTCGTGAACATGTTTTAAAAAGTGAGTGAGTCGTCTGGCGCGGCTGTGAACGCGGCCCCGACCTCGGGGCGAAGCGTTTTCTGAGGCGCAATTGAAGTTTTAGCGGAATTAGGTGGACGTTTTGCGAGTGCTCAGTGAAATTGTTCTTAGGTCCGGTTCCGCTGCGGGCGCCAACGACCGTTTGGCGGACGGCGGAACGTCTGACAATACGACGATGAGTGAGATTTCGCTTGGAATAGTTGGGGTGCTAGGTGCTAGCCAACGGATTTCTAGCAGCTTCCAAATTAGGAAGACGAGTGGCGACGGTGCGGTGGATTTTTCTCTTGGTTCGTACTTTTTCCCTGGCGCAAAGTTTTGCGGTGTTTCTTCGTGGGCCGTAGTGTGTGTGTGTAGATGGTGGTTTGCGCACATGTCGCGGCAGTCTGATTGTAGAGGTGTGTGACGCATTGAGGAGTGTCCAGCCGCCATTTTTAAGTGGCCGCGCAATCTATGGGAATTTTATCAGCAAAAACTTTGTGTCTCGAAATCAATTGAACAGCATACGAGGATTCTATGGTGATGTTTCCGTATCAAATCCGGCGAGGACATGCGAATTGTCATCACGATGTCGGAAGGTCGGCCCGAAATGTCAATTGCATCCGTCGGCTGCCGTCGATCGGCCCTCGTCAGGAGCCGACGATTGGCCGAAGCTGCGTTGATTCATTCACAATGGCATCATACGTAATTTTAATGTCATGAGCGAATTGAGTTTAGCTTCCAAACGGGTGGCTGTGAAGATTTGTTGCGAATTGTTACGGGCTATCTAATCGGATGTAACAAACCAGATAGCATGTGTTTTGTTGCTTGAATGGGTATTATTGAAATTGCTTGACTAATAGTCCCAATTGTGGTTTTCCGTAAATGTGGGGAGGCACCGAAAGATGAGAACTTCACGCCGTGTTGACCTTGCTCGGCAGGAAGGGGCAACGATTTGGCAATCTATCGAACATTCCTACCGCTGACTGTTCAGAACCGAAGAATTGTTGGTTTACGCTATTTTACCTAAGATCACGTGTGGAAAATTGGCGTAAAATTTCTTAATTTTTAAGGAAACGGTTGGACTGTCGAGTGCGAATGAACTGATCAATCGGAAGTCGCATCACTCGACTATTATTAGTTGTGTGTCATCACCATACCATATTGAAAATTCGCCATTGAACTCTAAAAAGCCTGATCGGTCTAGAGTGCGGGAAAGTCTTGCTTACTCAGAAAGGAAATGTTTCCGCAATATTCAAAGAGAACTGCTTTCCGGGTAGTAAAAATACAACTGTTTCTTCTGCTCATTTGACGCTGTAATATCGGATTGGCTCCTCTTTTTAGATACCATTTTTAGAGGCTGGAAACTCGGAGGATGTGGAAGCAGCCCCCATTATTATGGCCAAGGAACTTGCAGAGGGAAGAAGCATGAATGGAAATTTAAGCAGATTTTTGAAATAGGAACGTAACGGCCTCGAAGACCAATGAGAACAGATCATCGTGTGCCCGTTAAATTCCACGCAAGTATTTACTTTTGCGCTAGATAACAAGAAACCGTTTAAGCGAGCCATAATACCGGGCCAGTGGCTCTGACGTGCCTTTACTATTGGCCTAGTAGGCCGTGACAACACGTTGAAATAATTTAATGGAACCCACCGTCGTTTTTGTTGCTCCCAGCGCAAACTACTCCGTTGATTACAGTATTATCAACAACATACGCAAGCGAACACGATAGTTACAACCTTTGTGGCGGTGGCATCGGCCGCCGCTAAGTATTTGGTCGTACTAACTTCGAAAAAGAAGCGAGTGAAGAGCGGCTCTGAATGGTATCTTGAACGGTTGGATAGCGCCGTTTTCCGGCATATATGGAAACTGTGCCACTACTGGCCGGCCACGCCATCGGAAAAGTGGGGTCCGACGCGAGCAGGAGCAAAAGATAGATTTTCTGTTCCCGAAAACACATTGAAATGTGCAGTAGCAGGCGGAACGCTCATCTGCCGGCTCGGGAAATCTTCCACGAAAATAATATGACATTTATTTTTAAACTCTTCGAATGTTCGGCGTCGATGTCGCGGATGATAGTATGGTCCCGTCAAGACTTCATATGATGTACATACGTATAAATATTATTTTTATTTTTTGGTAAAAATCTGATCTTAGCAACAAGACTGCGAGACCTATTAAAAATCGTGGGTTTTATTAGCGGCCGCTACTTGGTGACGCTTTATCGCCGCTAAGTGGAATATTCCGAGAGAAAATTCACCTCCGCAAAACAATCGTAATCGGGTTCGAGTATTTGCCTGCCTATTGACGCGACTCTGTGCGATTAAATAACCAGAACTTGGAATGAATGTGGCCGTCAAAGCGTGTCTTGCCGAAACGAGCATTTTATTCATACCAAAGAACATATGATTGTGATATTTCAAGACTTTGCACGCGCTTTTTTCCTTCAAAAGTATAATTTATAATCTAGATAAGGAGTGGGTAACTTGAAATGTACATGTGTATTGATCACATTAAATGAAAAAGCAAGTCTATTCCTCCTTCCTGCAACCTTATTGTGCAGATTAGGCATCCAAAGGAAATGCATACTATATTATTATGATCCTATTTATAGATTCTACTCCGATCCGATTAATTTTGTGATGGGAATACGTCTAACTGGAAACAATCACTAGTCTGATGATTTGATGACTTCTTATTATGCATATAAATTAACAATAATTCTTGGTGACGTAAAAGCTTAACCATATAATATTTTATTAATAAAGCGGAAGCTATTTCAGAACTTCAAGTTGCGACCTTACATTGTTCTATAGGCAAATAAGGTTCTTGTAGGTTTTTAAAAACGTGTAATTCCAAAACACTAAATGGATTTGTTTCTTTGACTTGGAAGAGAGCAATTCCATTAAATTTATTCAACTGAAAATCAACCAAAGTTATCATTTTCTACTGTTCGAATCCTCCAAAACGAACTAGACTCCTTAATTACACTACAACTATTTAAAAAAAATCAACAAAGGAGCACATATAGCTTCTAATTTGATCCCTTCAACACGATAGAAATTTGATTCGCAATAAATTGCCATCAATGCTTCTACTGTCGGTGAATACTTGGCATATAAGTGAAGTTGCGCAAGGACACGTTATTGATTTTTCCTATAGAATTGTTTTTGTCTAAAAGAGAACTTGGCGAGGCTATTGGAAAAACGGATATGGCTTGATAGTTTGTGCTTGTTCCGCGACACTCCCTCCTCATCTTCCATCGTTCCAATCAAAGTGAAAACTGAAACTAGGATTGATATTACTAACAAGGATGTATGTAGCTCTACTTTCCTTAGTGAGCGCATTAATAATGGCGAGGCTATGAAGAAGGAAAGAGTGGAATCTTGATTTGGAATCGTTCGTGTTGACAATGTATTTGTTGTACGAGTCGCTGACGACATCGTTTGATGATAAGATTTAATCTGATGATGACTTTAATCTTCTTGACATGATTTAAAGTTCCATAGGTAAAAAAAGTCACATAATCACATCCTCAACTGGAAAAAGAATAAAGGATGTGGATTGATTTTCTTGATAGTCTTCTAAAATCTTTTATGGATGTGTTGAAAGGCATAACTATTGAAATATGGGTGTTTTGATCATAAATTCTTTGACTAACTTCGTTAAGGTACTAGTACAGTCTAGAATTTTCAAAAAATCGAATTTTTTTTATCATTGATTTCGATTCTTTAGGCATTCAAAAACATTCTCCCAAAATATGATAGAGGAATTTGAACTATATTTAATTCTATAGTAAATATAATAACGCGCGAGCGCACGGCGTTTATGTCGATCCCCTCTCCAAAATACCAGTTTCTTTTATATACAAATTGAAATTCAAAGTTTCTCACGTGTTTTTCTCTCAGTATCTATTTGGTAGTCGATATTTTTTTTTGTATTATGGCTCCAAGCAAATCGTACGGAAAGGCGAGTAAAACCGCTAAACCGAGAAAGATTGAAAAAAAAACTTTAAACGCATTTTTCTCGAAACGACGTTTTTTCAAATGGCAGACAGTTAACCTTCGGAACTATAAAACTTAGAGTAATAAATCATGAATCATTTTCTTTGCCCCTTAGAAGAAAAAAAAATTATGTAAGGATAATGATCGGAAAGTAGGGTCGAAATTTCAACTTTTTTTTTGAAAGTCTGCCAATTTTTTTTTCCAACAAATTTTAACTTTCGGTGGTGAATTGTCACACAAAATAACACTTTTTATAACATACTTTTTGAACTTTTTGTTTCAGACTTACCAATTCTGAGATTAACTGTCTGCCATTTAGGAAGAATTTTTTAAGTACGAAACTTTGGCGTCCTCTACAAAATTTATATAAGGAATAAAAAAATAAAAAAATATTTTTTTATACACTTAAAGATATTTACTTTTATGTAAAAGATTGCATTGATGTAATTAACAAAATGGCTTTAAAAAAATCTTGAAAATCATGCTTTTTTAACTTCCCAGTATATGGGAAGTTCTTGTAATCGCCTCGAAAATCGAAATTGAAATTTTCAACTTTTCTTTACGTTTTGAGGTCTATAGAGTATATATAAAGTGTTTTTTAGAAAGGGAGATGTATGTGTGTGTGTACGTACGTACGTACGTTCGTGGACACTTTTTTCTACGAGCATAACTCACGTAAACAAAGTCCGATTGACTTCGTTAAGGTGTCAATCGAAGCGTCTTTGCAATTTTAAGAGCTGATTAGTTTTTGGGATACTTCGGTCGGGGGGGTTCGCTGTTTTGCCCGTTTGAAGGTCATTTCTGTCAGGCGCTATATCTCGCGAACCAAACATACGATTTTTTTAAACAAGGTGTCAATCGACGCGTATTAACGTTTTTGTTATTCTATCAAATTTTTTAAAAAAGCCTTCGAGCGGTTTTCAAAATTTTTAGAAAAAAGTGCAAAAAATTAGGTTTATTTCAAAAACAATAAATTTTTAACCTTATTGTCAAGTTTTAGTAATCAATGTTTATAAAATTTATCTACTCCAAACAATCCTCGCAAAAAAATCATCAAAACTTTTTCTCATGATAACGTAAAAAAATAAATTAAAAATAAAAAATCATTAAAAGTCATCATGATTTTCAAGGTCATTTTTATCATTCACTATATCTCACGAACCAGATATAATATTTGCATCATTAAGGTGTCAGTTGACGTGTATTAACATCTTTGTGAAGTTTTCAACATTATAAAAATTCGGTTTAGCCGTTTTTTTAATTTAATAGAAGAAAATGCGAAAAATTATGGTTTTTTTCATAGAAAATATTTTTTTACCTGATTTGCACAGCACAGTGATCCAGTTTATAAAATTTATACATTCTCATTAGTTTTTGAAGAGACACCGGCAAAATGTTCTTCCATAATTATGAAAAAGCTAAATTAAAAATGAAAAATCATTCAAAGTTACCATGTAACGAGGGCTCATACGAGTGCTATTACTTTATATCTTTTATTCTAAAAAAATTGTTGTAAATTCAATCAAAGTTTTAAGATATTTGCATAATTTAAGCAGATTTTTAATAGTTTTTATAGTCTTTTAATTAAAAAAAATTGCTTAAATTTTGAAAACCAACAAAAATTTTCAACACCAAAAAGGCCCCCCCGATTGATCCGCGTGAATATTCAATCTGTCCTCATCGACCAAAAACCTTACATAATAAATGGACCCTCCCGTAGACGATATGATTCATATTAACTCATTCCTGTTACTATTACCTCTCATTGTTGTAATGTTGTTGATGTTTATGTAGATATTACTGGGAAGTTGACCGTGTGGACCTCAAGGGTCGCACCTCGCGGCTTGTTTGTATTCTAGACTGTACTAGTACCTTAATGCATATATTATACATAATCATAATCATATTTTAGAACCGTAACTATTCTATGTGTGTATCCGTCGAACAAAACTATGTCTAGCTTCGGGATGTTTTCAAAGCGTGAATGATAAACATGTGTTTTCGTGACATGACAAATGGACTATTAGATGCACGCATTTACCCCTCAGAATATATATTTCAACATCCTGATTCAGGCACATACATCCTGACCTCGGCTATTTAAGGACTGTATCGGAAAAAATGACCTTTAGTTTTTCCTGCATAGCTCCTGTTTGGGATAAGTATTCATTAGGTATGCAAAATTAGCTATAAAATGCAACAAATAGAACGTTTAATCCATTCGTATTGTAAGATCACTCTTGAAAAAATGTCATCAAATCAAGAAAAAGTGTGTAGGTTAATTGTGTGCAAATACTTGGAAAATCCCCTTCGTAAATATTCAGTACTAGCAAAAGAGACCAATTCGCCGATTGCAACAGTGAAACGAACGATTATAAAGCACAAAAAGAGCCTACCTGTTGCTAGAAAGTCTGGATCAGGTAGAAAAAAGTCTCTCGGATACACATTTGAGCCGAAAGGTGAGAAGGAATTTTTTGCAGAATCCTGAACGTCCATTCGAGATATGGCTCAAAAAGTGCAAGCATCTAACGCAATGATTCGGAGGATTAAGAAGCATAAAAAGTCCAAAAAATCCGATCGATCCGAGGAAAAGGAGAAAGAGGTGAAAAATCGAGCTCGAAAGCTATGCAAGGATTACCTGACCAAATTCGATTGTGTTGGACGATGAAACATATGTGAAGGCCGATTTCGCACAGTTGCCTGGTCAGGACTTCTATACAGCAGGATCAAAGGGGGTGGTGTTAGCCCAAAACATAAAACCAAAAAAAGCACCCAATTTCCCAAGCGGTATATGATTAGGCAGGCAATATGTCGATGTGGTCTCAGATCAGAGGAATTTGTAGCGAAGGGTACCACCAACTCAGCAACATACATCGAAGAGTGTTTAGAGGAGCGACTAAAACGATTTATCGAGAAACACGATGCATCGGTTCTGTAGCATTTTGGCCAGATTTAGCGACAAGTCATAATGCTCGATCAACAATGAAGTGGTATGAGGACAACATCTCCGTGGTACCGAAAGCAGCTAGCTCTTCATTGAATTTTTACAAAAATGTTGGTTAATATAGGAAAACATAGTTAGATGAAACAATTAATACCACTTTTAGAGACATAATTATAAAGTTATTTTTTTCGATATACTCCGATAAGGGGTTACATATATCTTGAAGGAAAAAAATAACTTTTTCAAAAAATTGTATTTTAAAATCCAAAAATCTATTTTATTTAAAATTTACACACAAAATTTTTGCATTTCAAGAAGTTGTAAAAAAAATTTCAGCTAAAAACATTGAAAATTGTCAATTTTCCTGCAGTTTTCCTCGTCCAACCTTTTTCTTGCAGTAGGCAGAATATTTCGGTGCAAGTTCATCTCAAATTAAAAATTTTCTTACAGTTTATGTCCTTCGCTCGTGCTTGAACGAAGGGATTGAAAAAAATGAAATTTAAAGTTTTGAAATGGATTTGAATGAATTTTCATCTCATATTTTTTAGCATTTTTCCGATTCTCATCGTTTTTAAAATATTTTTTTCGTATAAAACAGAAACGGGTCGATCGAATGAAAATCCCTTCGTTCAAGCACGAGTCAATACTTTAAAGAGGAACTGTGCAAAGTTTTAGCAAAATCGGTCGATTCGTTCTCGAGAAATCGTGCCTACCGCACGGAAAAACAATGTGTCGAGAAAAACGCGTTTAAAGTTTTTTTTACCGCGATTTAATGAATTAAAGTTATTTTTTAGCGACTTACATCGAGTCGTCGATTCCAGTTCCATACAGTAATTCGTTGGCCTCATTCGCGATGTTCAGAGCATCCTTTTGATGTTGTGCTGACAAAGAAAGAAGCTGATTTTACGCGGTAGAACCGCGCTACATGCGTATAATACGCTAGGTAAGGCAGAGCGCACGTACCGACCACGCGGTATTCAAATCTCTATAACTCCGGTAATATTGCTCGAATTTAATTCAAATTTGGTGTGAATACTCTTGAAGGACTATACTTTCATATGGAATAAAAAAAATCGATGGATTTTTTGAAAATATGTAACACCTATGTAACCCCTTAAGTGAATACATTATTAGTTTATGTATTTTTACGGTCCCATCTTAAAATCGGCTAACCTCAAAACCAGGTAAATATCTATGGCAGGCTATTATATATTTACAATATTGAAGGCGCCATTTTGAGTGACTTGAAGGATTTTTTTCTAATGTTTCCACCTCTGCTATGTAAATGGGCACGAATTGAATATTATCAAATTATGTTTTCCCAGGGAATTAAAATATCTCATTTGTTGAACGAGAATTTTTTTTTAGGATAACACTGGAATCTTTTGCATTTGCTCTTGTACTGAGCATAATCGCTAGATGTTGATCACATTAATCAATTAATCTATATCTTTCAATTTAATGATTTGCACAAATACTAAACAAGCCAGCAAGTTCCATGGCTAGATGTACGCAAGTTTGCAGGATTTCATCAACGCTTTCTAATTGAAAAGCGGAAAACATATTTCCTCCTATGAATTCATTTGTAATCAATAAATATAACGGCATAGTCGCGTTCTATAGTTTAGTTTATGCTTCACACACGACAATAGAATGTTTCATCGGTATTTGCATATTGTGCGCAAACCGGAAGGCAAAACGAATTTAAATTTATAGATGGCAATGTATAAAGCAAACGATATGCGAAAATTTCGCTAGGAGAATTCTTGATTAGGGCTCTTTTAGATAATTTTGCTAGCACCGATATTGGCAATATCGCGAGAAATTGTAGCATGTTTGGAAATGTGACTTCTTTGTGTGAGTGACGATAAGTGATGCTTATCTGTCTCGTTTATCACCTCCAAATGCTTAGATATCAATGCAAAATTGTGTGTGAGCATTTCATTTTTCGTAGCAATTACGTATCGCGCCAAAAAGTCCTAGCAAAATGCTCGCTTGAATCATATGTGTCCTGCGGTTGGCCTCCCGCTCTCCACGGTTAATCTACAAATCTGCAAGCGTTAATCACTTGGTAACCATAATTACAATCTAATTTACTCTAGCTTCGCGCATATGTTTGTCGACGAGTACTACTCCCAGCAAGTTCAAGTGTAGATGATTATCTATAATATTTATTTCAACTGGGTGTACGCCACCGCCCGGAGAGAGCGCATTACCCTCCACTACGAATAGGCAACGGCTGCGAGATTACTATTCAAGTCTCGTGGCATATTCTAAGATCATGTGACTTAGAGTGTAAGAGATGCCGTTTTAATTATGTAACTACTTGATATTAACTTATTTTTGCATACACGAGTATATGCTGATACAAACGAGTATATACATTGATAAGGGTAGTAAAGAGTAAGCAGTAAAATCTTATCGTCCAGATATTCTCTAGTAATTCAGTCCAAACAGCGCCATTTGGTGATCGTTTGCGAAATTTTAATCAGTGCAAATCGTAGAGGTTCGCAATTAAAAATTTTCGCTTCAAATGCTGAGATTTCGGTAGATGTGTATGTAATTTTCGTTTAAAATCTTCAGATAACATAGATGTATAGATAGTCTAACATAGAGATTATTGTTATTTTGCCACAAGTGACAGTGAATGGCTACATTATTGGAAAATTCTGAACGAAATCCCTTTGGGTAGATAGATACACGTACTCAAAAAAGTTTGCGTACATTTGCTGGGCGTAGCAAACACATCAATATAAAAACCTTTGTCATTTGTTTATAACTTAAAAAAATTTGTTTATCACTTTCATTAAACTATATGGCTGATAAATATATAACTGAGTACTCGTTCGCTGTTTAGAATAACCAAAATAAAAAAGTTTCTTGCAAGAAGTCATCAAAATGCATCCAAAAAAGTCTGCGTACACCCGAACAAATTCATTCATTTGATTTGAAATGCACTATATTATATTATAGCATAGCCTTCCCTAAAAATGACTTCCTTTAGTTTATTTTGCATGGAGTGAACAAGCTTTGATGTTTCTTCGGCCGTTATTTTGTTACACTCGTTCAAAATAACATTTTTAATGACTCTTTGCTTGTTATGACCTGCTGTTGAATTTTTCTTTCAAGTAAATCCCACAAATGTTCAATTGGGCTTACATCTGGTGATTGTGGAGGTGTACCTAAAGCCGGGTCTCCTGCGCGTGTTTTGTTCTACACACTACACAAAAACGTCTACACAATTTTTTTGTGTATATACACAAAGTGTCTCCTGCTCATATATTGTTTTCTAAAACAAATCATGTAAATGTATTCGGACAAAGAAGACGTACTATCAGTGTTAGCTTTGGTTGGTTTGATTCTTAAGAGAAGAAAGCCTAAAGTGCGTGTAAGGCCCTACTTATTATCTCGAAATTTTAACATTTATATGGAGCTAAAGATGGAAACTTTTTTCGTTGTTCCTAATCTGATTTCGAGGAACTTGTATCAATGATACTACCAGACGTGCAAAAACACAACAAGTGGCGAAGCGATGTAATTTCACCGGAAATGCGACTAGGAGTAACATTAGGGTTTTTGGCAACTGGAGACTCATATACAAGTCTTATGTGCCACCTTATTTCTTTGGCTGTAACACCCATCAGCAGTGCAATTTTTTCCACGGCGTCATTCCTTCTTTTTTTTATTTCATAGGCCGATGATTGAGAATCCCAGTTCGCGGGCCTTTCTCTAATAGAAGTTATCAATTGCAAATTACTACTTGAGTCCATTTTTATCTGCAACTCAACACAAAAACACATGCGTGGCCCACGGGAGTTGTCGAGAAATGATTATACCGTCCAGTAGCGTATGCAGGATTTTGATAAGGGGGGGTTCATATTCGGTGTAGATATGAAGATATAATTATGTAATCATACTTTTTCACCGGTCAAAGTTGGAGTCCTTCAAAAATAATTCTGGCAGACTTTAGCCCGATTGCATGTCTGGTTTCATTTACGAGGCTAAATTTGTCTACCCAAGGGGGGGTTGAACCCGTAACCCCCCCCCCCTTGGGTACGCCACTGATACCGTCCCCCTCTTAACCCGCGTGGGGGCAAATGTGTAGATGTTTTCCATCGGACATGGAAAGCAAAAACACTGTTGATACAATCAAAAATATGTAGCGAAATATGAGGGGAACAATGTTTTGTGTATTGTGTAGGACAAAACACGCGCAGGAGACCCGGCTTAAGAGTTTTGAGACGTGGTAGGCCAACCAAAGCTTATTTATTTCAGCAGTATGTTTGGGTTCATTATCGTCCTGAAAGTGAAATGCGTTTCCCAGCCGCGATTTCTTAGCACTTTTGCTTAACATTATTTTTTAAAATATTAAGGTACTCGTATTTATGCATTATGGATTCTATGAAAACTAGTTGCCCCACTCCACTGCCTGCCATACACCCCCAAACCATTACACCGCCGCCGCCACCATGCTTTACAGTGGGAATCAAATTTTCTTTATTGAATTCTGTCGAGCTTTTTCTTCATACTAATTTGCGTCCATTTATCCCAAATATACAAAACTTACTTTCGTCCGAAAAAAGAACGCTTTCCCAAAATTCTTTTGGCTTAGTTACATCAGTTTTGGTAAAATTCCATTCTCTTTCAACGATTTCGTTCCGATATGAACGGCTTTTTACGTGCGACTCGACCATGATAACCACCGTTCCTGAGAATTATGCGCACTGTTTCAACGCATATTGTTTTATTATATTTTTGTTTTATGTCCTGCACAAATTGGAACGCCGTTAATCGGGGATCTTTTTTCACAGCATTGATAATATTCCGAAGTTTACGTGCTGTAAGTTTAGGAGGACGTCCTGATCGATGCCGTGAAATAATCAAACCGATTTCTTCGTAATTAGCAACAACTCTTTGTACCGAGGAATGCGTTCTTCTAAATAATTTTGCGATTTCACACAAATTTTTCCCGTTTTCACGTAATTTTACTATCACTTTCCGCCCACTAACGCTGATTTCCTTATTTTTAACATCCATATTACGCTTGAATTCACGCAAAACTCTCAACAATTTTCCAATGAAGTATCGTCACGTCTATCAATGAAAAAATGTAGGCATAATACCCACTGCACATTTCGGGGAACCCACGAATTTTGTGATGTTTACGCAGACTTTTTTTAGGGCCGCTCACAGACTTCCAAGTAATAAAATTTCCATATCTTCGTTAATTTTGGGAATTTTTTAATCAAACCTGCTTCAATACATTTCTTGCAGTTCAGGCTTTTTTTTGAAATGATTAAATCAAGATCACATTATTGATTCATACGATTCCATCATCATTCAGAATTTACTAATGAGATGTACGCAGACTTTTTTGAATATGTGTAGATTCTCTAAGGTTAAAGTAGGTGTTGAAAATTGATGCTTTTTTTAACTCTTGACTAGTTAAAGTAGAAGAGGTAGTCAACAGGGTTTTATGCCACATTTCTACTCACCGACAAATAATGTCCTATTGCAAGGAGTTCCTCTCTATACTTAATGCAAGCTTGTTGTTAATACGCAACATCAATTTATTAACGACATTTAAAAAAAATTTAACCACCCAATCGATATAATTGTAACAACATAAATGGCGTAATTGATTTGTGACGTGCACTTGGGGCTAAATCTTTAGCTCTTTACGAATCTGTAAAACATTTTATTGCGTTGCATCTTTTTTTAAATTCATTTCGCGTGCAACTTTTAGCGATAGATTCAATCAATGTAGGCAGTCAAAAACCGACTGGATATTTCTTAACAACTTTTAACCATCCTCATGAAAAGACAACTTATCGGACAGCAATTGATGGCATTTCACAAGCACCTACGCGCCATTTATCTGCTAGTATGTTACCTCACTTAGCACTTGTAAATAAGATAGAGGATAACCAAATGTGTTGAGCTCGGATAACCTGCTATCATTTATATTAATAGTGCATTCAATAGTGCAAGGTGTACACTCCTCCTAACTGATTCTTGATATAGTAAATTAAACCTTCTGATTGTTTGTATCTCGCTTAAATATACAAACTAACAATTGTACACTTGCTGCCGAACCCCAATGCCTTGTATATATACGAATGTCAATTCGAATGGATGGATACTCGAAGGTTGCCCATGAATATTATAGCATTGTTGATCACACTTGTCTTTCGAAAATATTGTGTTTCGTGTCTCATTTGCATTGCAACCCGAATCGGACGAGAACATTTTCATAATTCACACATTGATGTTGATAGGATGTGTAACTGAAGTTATGAATAGTTAATTCACACGTGCAAAATAGTTGATTGTGTAAATATTTTTACTTTTGATTAGGAAGCAACTGGAAATGCCATATTTAAATGGCCCGACATGAAAACAATAGTCAGAATAACAAACTAAACGTATGGATAACTGAGCTATACATCATGTCTTGGTCAGCTAGCGTCTGGAACAACATGACGAGTCGTCATTGATGTGAATAATGTAGTTTAGTTGTTGCTTCTTTTTTATTTGGCTTCCATGAAATATGTTGTGTGCCTTTCGAACTAGTATATTTAAGTAAGGTGGACACTGATCAGGGCTTATAATAAACTTTCGATTGAAGGACCTATCCGGCTAATGGTATTTGTCTTGAAAGCATATTCGTTTCAAAATTGTTTTTAAAATCTTACTAGATTTCGTTCGTGACTCGAATTTCTTGTAGGTTAACTCGTATCGTGGCAAGATATGAATTTTTTGCAAGAAAACACTCACTTTCGAAATGAAATTCTTTATTTCTCATAGTTGTTTCAACGTAAAACGATCCATTCCTTACGACGAAGGTTTGACAATACTTATTCGTCAGATGTCAAGCGTTTCACTGTTTTCAATGTTGAAATGGCACGCACTTAAACAAATGGTCCATCCATTTCACATTGAATTTAGGTGATATCTTAGATAGCCGGAGAGCGGCACTAATTTCCTATGTAATATACAGTAATGATGAAGAGGGAGGTGCACGGATAATCGAAAACCACGGATAATCGAATTTGGTAAAGGTTAAGATAATGCCCTCCTCCCCTCGAAGGGGGAATCGAAAGAGGCGGTTCTCATACTACTATGGCATAAAAAGTTCGCGTCGGTCACGGCCCCACGAGAAGTTAGCCACTAAAAATGGTTATTTTTGCCTATTTTTAGAGATCATAAGAAACCGTAGTTGATCCGGGAAGTAATTTTTAGACATGTTTAGAACTCGAAAAAAAAACAAATGGTGAATGTCATTTTTACCGTAATTGTGATATAAATAGGGTTAACGCTTTGAAGACACGTTTTGCACCCCCTTTCACTACCCTCGGTTCCTCATCCATCCGCGCGGTTGGGTGAGATATGCTTTCTCGCTTACCATCGGTTCGGAAATGGGTAATGGCTCTATCGAGTTCCACTATTCTTGATGTCTTCAACGTTTTCCGGGAAGAACAAGAAGCAATTGATTCCGGCGAACAAACGTATTGCATTCTATGGCAATTTATTTTACACTTTCACCTTTATCACCAACGCGATTTATAATTTCAATTTTTTTTCGAGTGATAAAACGGCACGCTTACGTTTTGTCCACATACAGTTCAAATTATTGAACAACACTGAAATAAGATGTTAAGACGTAAAACGTTAGGGGAAGAATTTCGCTGAATTTTCTAACGTAAATATTAGACGGAGGATTCTTTTTAAAAGTGTCAACGACAGAAGTTCATACATATTTACTTTTCAGAAATGATTCATTTCTCATATGTACGAGTGTTTATTCCTTCACCGTTCATGTACATTTAATTTCAATTAGGACATTCAAACACAACGCTGGAAAATTGAAGACAAAATGAATACATAGATGGATTAATCAGTAAAATTAAAAAAAAACGAATAGACGAAAAACCCCGGTTAATCGACGACCCGGATAATCGAACCCCGGATAATCAAGGTTCTATTGTATATATTTGGTTAAGCTGAACTACCTTAGACTTGAAGTAAGCCATTTTCTATGTAAGCTGATTTTGCATGCATCATGGACAATCAATTTGAAAAAAAGATGGCTTCAAGGAAATCGCATTTAAAATTTCCAAAAGGGTTTCTCAGCTTTATTTTGCTATTTGCAGGACCAAAAAATATCCCTTCGAAATTCCAATTCAGCTCAGCTTTTTCTGAGCAATTCACGGTCCGTTCATTAGACTTTTTGACGCTTAGCTGTTACGGCTTGCTGTTGATGGCTTTCACTCGACGTTTGTCGGTTTTAATGCAAAAATGGCTTTGAGGATGATTTTTTTGATTCATTTTGAATATCATTCTGGCAGTGTTTTTATCTCATCTCAGGGATAAATAATAATTTGAAATAATTTTTTTTCCTGAGTGAGAAAATTGTCAACTACAAAAATATTTTTTAAAAATCCAAAAAAAAACACTCCGTTGACCAGAATTAAATTCTAGAATAGTCGTGCTGTAAACTGATCTCAATTTTTTCAGATCAAATGCAGTACTTAAAATTTCAAATGTTTTATTCTCGGAGTTGGCTGTCTAGTGCGCTTTTGGGGTTGAACACACTAAGCGTCTACTACCGATGTGCTCAGTTTCATCCCGGTTTGAGGTTACCAATTCACAAACATTTGTAAGATGGAAGGAGCATAGCTCAGGTACTACTTATTTCAACTGCTTGTCACGGTTTACATATCTGTCCCTATGTTTGTGATTTGAATTTCTTTATAATACGAATAAAGTTTCTGTCGGAGTTTGTTTACATGCATGCTAAAGTAATAAATCAAATGTGCATTTCAATGGCTCAAACCACTACTATCCTTAAGAGCTACGAAAGTCTCTCATCCCGTTTCCATACACTATTGCTATTTCTTATTCTGCTTAGGTAAATATTGAATAATATAATTCAGGGATAGTTTGATCTGTCTTGCTTAGGTTAAGAATTATATTTTCAAGCGATGATATTGTCAATAAATCTTATATTGTAAAGTTTTGCACCCACCTGTTGATCCTTTTGATTTGTAAATGACAATCCCAATGCAAAATTTTGTGATTTCTTTTATCATTCGCTAATCATGTCCAAAGTATGTTGTCCGTGTATTCATGGTGTACTTTCATCCTAATGCTCGTATCCCGTTTGAAACTCAATTATCAAAACATGCAATTAAGATGGATTACTTTTTCCATTGAAGATCTGTTTTGAAGATTATATTATCAAAAAGAGTTGAAACGATTTAAGTAGAATAATCAGATCATTCATTCTATTAAGTGAAAAAGGAAAGTATATTTGCGAATTCAATTCTAAATTCTTTTATATGGCAGCAATGCGAAAAATACGGTGGGTGATGTCATTGAATAGCATAAGAGGCTTTGATCTTTTCTACCATGTTTCAATGACAGTCGTAAATCGATAGTGTCAATGGCAACAAGGCAAGGTTGTTTTATAGATGTACGCCATAAAGGAAGCTCTCTTCGATATCCTTTCGTATCATCTTGCACTGGTTGTTCTTTTTTGTTGCCATGCTCCAAGTATATTGTTTGATACAGTATACGTTTTAAGGAAGCGAAGGTCAGATGAGAACGGCTTTCTTTTTGAATACATACAATGCTGGAAAAAAAATAGTCAGAACTCACGACAAGAGATTCGAGTTGTCATTTTCAGTGGAAACTTATTCGTGAAAGTTAAGAAATTTTATACTTCTAAAGTTTCAATCGGCCGGAAGAAAAATATTTTGAAATTAATGCAAACCCACCTTACCTCCCAAAACCAATTCTATTTATATATTGTACACTGCGAATAGAAAAAAGCACGGAAGCTAGATTTTCTTTTATAGAACTTTACTTTTCTTCAGCAGATTTCGAAGTCATATCTGTGAATTTTAAACGTGCGTATATTTATAAAATGGTTATTCTCAGGGATTTAGATAAAATTGTTTGCCCTTTTGCACGTGTATGCGCAACAACCATCTTTCCGTTGTGTACTGCCTTTTCTTTAGTAGCGAATCTTCTTTGCTGGCCAGCATCGTTTACAGTATATATTGGATAACCATCATTTGCAAAACATTTTTAGATTGATGCTCGGCGCACGTGCTGATTTAATTTGGTAATGGCGAGCTTTCATGGAATCTTGTTTAACAGAATTCCATCAAATTTTCACAATCCAAATTGTTTTTCCTTCTGGAAAATAAGTAACTTATTTATTCTGTTTCAATATAGTATTTATTGACGTTGCTGGGGCACTAATCACAAATTCAATGAAATGGTGATTAAACTAAATTCCAAGCCAATTTGTCCGGTCGGTAACAAGGAAACTTCAGCTTGAGTTGCCTGCATTATATTGGTAGCTGGAAAATATGTTGGATATAATAAAATCAGGAGGCAACCAAAGGCAATTATTGCAAATACAGTTCCTGGCCAAATTATTAGACGCACCTAGAATTTTTTTTAAATTTTTTCTTCACGGAGTCAAATTAAAACTTTCTATACACTCTACTAAAATTATTAGTATAAACTCGCAGATTTTTTAAGAGCGTAATATTTTGTGTTTCCTCCTTTGGCAGCAATTAACGCCTGTATTCTCATCGGCATACTGTTTATGCATGACTGCACAGTTTCCTGAAGGTCCGGACTATGGTTCCAAACATATATGATTCTTTCTATCAGCCGGGTTTTTGTGGTATTGACCTCCTTTGCTATCTCTCTTTTGATAAGTGCCTACTTATTCTCAATTGGATTCATGCCAGGAGAATTGCCTGGCCAATTCAAAAGGGGTACATTTTCTTCGCGGAGAAAAGTTTTGACAGATTTTGCCGTGTGGCAGGAAACACCATCCTGCATGAAAATAAAGTCTCCTCCACTCGGAATCTTGTCTGGAGGACAACCTCATATTGGTCTTGTTTCATTGTCCCCTTTAAATGTACAGACGTCCAGTTCCTTTGGAAGAGATGACTGACCAAATCATCACTTTTGTAGGGTGCTTCACTGTCGGTATCACGCATTCTGCATGAAATCTCTCACTTAGACGCCTTCTGACGCATTGCGCTATATTAGCCAGAATTTCGAAAGTACTTTCATCACTAAAGCAAGCACATCTGAAATAATATTCATATCTATGAAAATTTACGTAATTTTAATTAAGTTACGAACAAACGCAATTAATAAAGTATAAAACAATAAACATAAGGTATATTTACCAATTTTCAGAAATCTAAATCTTTGTTTTGATGCTTCCTTGCCCATAGTAAACGTTTTGCTTTCATCGCAGGGGTCAGTTTAGGCTTGCGAGCGGGTCTCCAGGCTTTCAAATTCAGCTGAATAAGCTTACGGCGTACAGTTCTCTGACAGGCTGGTACATTGCTATGATTTAAGTCAGTTCTTATCTCATTCGTTGATGCAAACCAACTTTCTACGCATATTTTCTTGAATCGTTCAGCCCGTGGAGAAAATATTGATTTGCGGTCACACTTGCTTTTCCTTTGAGGACCCAAATCCTCATCATTTTCAATTTTTCCTTTAATCCTTCTTACAGAAGCCTCAATCTCCTAGAAATTTCTAGATTCGAAAACATTTTCACATCGACATCAAGGCCTTCACTTCGTGGAAATTTACCTTTTGTCAGATCATGGCTTTTACCCATTTTATAAAATTGTATTTAAGCGTAATACAAAACTTAAATGTCTTTCAAACAAATAAAAAAAACACTTCTAAATTATAACACATAAACACAAAAATATAGCAATAATAAAATAAAAACCAAAGTAAGTCCATCAGATTCAAAACCGGCACGCATCCTGAACCAGGTACTCGCACTTGTTTTATGTCATATACAAGCGAGTCTGAGCGAGATAGCAACATTGTCGGTGATACGAAATTAGTAACAGGAATACGAATACAGGTAGAAGGCTTAACGCATGCCAAATATCAAATAGAGCAATTTAGAAGGATCTGAATACATTTCTTGGTTAAAATTTTAAGTGCTTCTAATAATCTGGAACTCTAAATTGAAGGGCTTGCACCAAAAGGAAAGTAGCATCTCAATGTTCGGCGTTTTTGAGTAAGGTTAACTAACATACTGTTTTTTTCTCACAGTTTTACCAAGGAAATGCTGTCACATTATTAGTATTTTTTTGAAATCTATTGGTGGCATACCATGCATAAGTGCATAAAGTGGTAGTGAAAAATATACTTCTCTTCAATGGTAGTGCGTCTATTGGCCACCGTATCGTACGTATGTACATATATCGACAATACCGAAAGTATATCTTGGAAGGACATAGAATTCGTTGATTACGTACCGATTATGTACCAATTAATTTTTTTAGAAATGATTGCACGAAACGAACTGTTTATTGGCCGAAAAGCCTAAATGCCTATATTGGCCATTCGAGAGTATGAAAAGCTGTAAAACGCAAAAAATACCTGAAAACAAAGCGTATTCTGTAACACGTTCGAAAATGCCGATGCTCCGATATAATGGACGCAGATACAAGAAAAATTCGATCCTCCTGAGAACCACCAATGGACGATTACCTTAACTACATGAAAATCTAAAATGGTGCATTCTTTGTGCATCTTCTTGCTGCTAGCGCTATAATTGTTAAAATAAGCACGATCGCTCGAATTATTTAAACAAATTACATCCTCATGGGTATTAGCTACTTGATCTAAATGAAATTGTCCTAACAGTTAAATGAATGATGTAGTTGAGGCAACAAACCATTTAGGATTATCATAAAAAATTAATATATCCATTAGATCCATTCTGAGAAGGCAAAGTGTGATGGTAATGCATAAATTATTGCCACGTTTTACGATTCACAAACATGCCAGATGTCCTTAAATAAAACAGAATAATCACATGAACAGTATGTGATGAGCATTTGAACAGTGAAGAGCATTTCTGAGAGCTCTGGTATAAATTATGCTTATGTTTTTTTGTGTTACATGCAATGAAATTTAAAATAGTGAAATATTAAGCGCAGAAATTAATAGAGACTACGTATATTCATTAGCTATTGTATCTCATCTAAAACACAAACGATGAAATTACATTTTCACTGGGGTTCGAGGAACTCACCTAATTTGGTGGAAGTAAAGACATTTATGAGTTTAGAAAATGCGATTCAATTCGCAAGAAACTTGCTTTACTCATTTGGATGATTAGGATGTCGTTTTGCAAGCCTCGAAGCCAGCATGAGGTCGTCAAGTCACATTGTTTTTGATAATTTGGAAAGTATATTCTTTGTATATTATTTCGACAGTTCTATAATTTCAATATCATGCGTAATTCAAATATATCCGCTAAATGATTGCTCTCTTGTTGCTGTAGAAGCCTGCCTGTATAAGTGACATTGAATCACTCATAAAAATGTCTGTCTGGATGGTTGCACGTGAAAGTCCTTATACAAGTTCGTAACAAAGTAACAATAAAAAAACTTTTAACCACAAGGCAACCTACGGCGATGAGTAGGTATTCAGCGAGTAGATTTCAATGTTCAATAAGAGTCGCCACTTTCTACAAGGACACAGCATGGGTGGATTGATTTTCTATTGGATCCTTTGGCATATTTATTGCCGATATTTATAGCTCAACTTTCGTATCCATCATGTCGTGGTCCTGGATCGGACATTTCCTTTTTCTCGTGCTGCTCCCATTGCGATATTGCTACCATAGCTGCTGTATTCGGGTTAGTCATCGTCTGGGACACTCCTTATGCGCAACACTCATCAAATTTTCCACTGTGCACTATGCGGAATTTGCGCATTCTTTTCTTGGGCGATAACTCCCTTGCTCCCACATGTATATAATGGTATAGGTGGTTGCCATTGAGAAAAACTGTGCAAATGTTCAGGATAGGTGTAGGGACATACGCCGGGCATGGTATCCATCCATGAGGATGGATATATAGTGAGTACTGCATTTGCTCGCCCGATTGGCTCACCATAGAATCCTGTGTACAGCAATGCTGGATACTTCTTAACATCTTTCACGCCGTCGATATGTGTGTTAGTGCTGTTATACTCCAGAGAGGCGACAATTGAAGAATTTCTCAGTTCATTTTCAACGTTTGTCGCGAATGCACACCAGATATCGTAGTTAGTTAGCAATAATGTCGAATCGTTAAGCTAGATTGTTTAAGAAAAGTAAATTCCATTTAACAAGCACCACACGTTGTAGTAACTGGGAAGGGAAGGCAACGATTTTCGTGAATGTGCTTGTGCGTAATTTCAAGGAACATTGGGTGATGTGCTAGTTTCCCGACTATCGTCGGTTTGTGGATACAAAGCAAAAGGAGGAAATAATTGTGATAGCTACATTTAAAAGGGATCTTCAACGAATGAATAGTTGTTGCAGAGTACCAACATTTTGGATTTTAGCTAGAGAATAGCTTTGCCGTACATTCTACTGCAAAGCAAGGTATTGCATGTCGCATATGCGTTTCCAATTTTAGACTAGTTTTTCTCATTTTGATTAGCAGTGCGCTCCACATTGCCGACCTTATGCACGTAGAGGGGCAAATAAAAGAACAAAATGAGTTATTGATTAGTCGCGAGACACGTAAAACGCAGTTGGAGCCAAGAGCATGGCAACATGGGGCTCTGGCTACATGTGCAAGTAGCGCGGCATAAAACATATTTTTAGTTCAATGTGCTGCTGCTGCACACTAGACTTAATGTTTTTCTGGCTAGACTGTATTATTCATTTTAGAAAGGAGCAGCACTCCTATTACAACAAACTATTCTCTTCAAAATTGTTTGAAGGTATTATGTGGTAACAAAGCTTCCATGTCAACTTAAAATGGTTAAACAGATCAAATGGAAATTTCACTTTGTCCTTCTTTGAAGCCACACTGTCGTCAACATATCTAAACCTGTCGCATAGACATTTGCCTTAAAAAGGACTTCGTAGCTCTAATCGATTGCTGGTTGAATAAGCTAGCAGCACTTATGCAACACTTGTGGATCTCCAACAGTTAGATTTTTTTGGAAATATGAACAATGGATTGCGCGTGCAGACACCGTAAATTGATCAGATTTTTTTTACTTGGCAAATGAACAAGTGCTGCAATGCAGCATAATCATTCATCAATTATGGTAATTGGTATTTAGTTTCTCGATTCCAATGCGTCAATAAATCACCTGAACATATTTTAATCGCTGTTAGAAAGCTTACCATGTCTAGACAGTTGCCAAATTTAATTTCAGTGAAAAAACTTAAAGAGCGTATTTCTTGTACTCCTTACGTAAGCATAACTAATAAACTTTGTGGGTTTTCAGACAGATTTTAATGCGCTGCAAACAAATGTGGGAATATCTGCCAAAATGTTCAACTGCTGCCGAGTTTCGCAAGCTGTAAAGTCATGCACTTTCATTTTCATCGATTTTTCCTCGGATTTTCGACGATGCTCTAGCATCCTAGCCTTGTAAATTCCATTGTTTGCAGTCATGCTTTTGCTACGCCAACATTTGACGAGAAGAAGTCATGCGAACTCTTTGCATCGAATAAGTGAGTAGTCGAGAACGGAATTTTGGAAATGTCGGAGTCAATCCGCCTGACTAATGCGAATTTTATTGCGCAAAATCGTGTGCAACGAGAATACGACTCTCGCGTGAATATCAATCCAGTTTTTGTTGGTGTTGGCTAACGTGGACTCGGTCATGGAAAGTGCAGAGCACACAAATAACTCGACGAGTAATTTTGGAAATTAACTCCTCGAGCAATACGCATGACGGGCAAAACGACTCCCTGCTTGCCTGCCAGCCACCCCAGTCAGCTTGTTGACGTCGTCTAGGTGTCGCCGATTCTCTACTACAGTTTGTAGGTACACCGTTTAGCAAATAGGCCAAGAATGATGCAAAATTTATTGGAACTTCAACCTTTTCCAATTTACTTTCATCTTTTTTTGGCGTCATGGGTTCTGCGCGAAACTTTGCCACCAAGAGTGTGGGACGATGAAAGCATTCGCGGGTCATGAAAACGGTTTCCAAGGGATGTTTTTTAAAGTGTTCCTCACCTTGTTATACACTTCGCCAAGTATCTATCCAGGATTTTGTGACAATTACCCGCATCCCGACCTATTTGAACGCACCCAACACTTGAACGAAACGATAAATTTCAATAAAAAATATTTTCACGTACGCTCCATGCGAAATGTTTCGTTTTGCTTTATTAGCGTGCTTGAAAATTGTTTTGCTGTGACTCATGTGTGTGCAGAAATATGGTAAACCAACATAAGGTTGAAATAAACACGCCATCATCATCTGCTGGTTGGCGTGACTAGGGTAAAATCATGTGAAAGTGATACTTTCCGAGATTTTACAGATAAATGTTGCATTGAATGATGCCAAATGAATTTCATTGGAAATTGAGCCAGTCATAAAGCCTTGCACTAAATGCAGCACAACTTTGTTTGTATCAATACGAAAAGAGACACACCTGTTGCACAACGCTATTACACTGAATGATGATCAGAGTGTCTTGTATTGTCCTTCAACGTCATAATTTATCTTTGGCCATAAATGACATCTATTGGTTTTAATTTTGATTTGAAATGATCCTTCAGATATATTTTCATGGTTCCATCCTCGTTCTAGCCTGATAGCTAACGGCTGGAAGGATCGAAGGCAATCGAGAATTTTACAAAGTGTAAATCGTATTCTCTAGAAAGTCAAGTAATCAATATCTCAAACATCGTTTTTAGTTGATTTAAAGCTAAACTAATCGAAGCAGATTAATAATTGCTTGTAAATAAAAACCTGAAAGCTAATCAAACAAATCACAGGCAAAGTTAGAAACAATTATCCTGCATTCATTCCACTGGTATCCATATTTTCCTCAAAGAGCAGGCAAATGTTTGCCTTGCAGCTTACCTAAGCAAAAATCCTGGATATGTAGCTGGCGACTTTTGTTCATTGTCAGCAAGTCAATTGTTTAAATTAGAAGAACGCCTAGTGGATGATTTTTTTGGGGATTCGCTCCGCTAATTTTTAACTACCCTTCATACACAGATATCAAAACTGTGATTCATTAATCGTCGACAATTAACCAGTGACCAATTAGAAAAAAAGCAAGCGATCTCCAGTTCGCTTTGGCCCTCTTTCCGCTATAGTATCGTTGATAGTTACATCTGAACTTGATTTGTATTTCAGACAAAGCACATGAGCGCTTGATGATGTCATATGTGATAGCCTACATGTATGTGCGTATGTTGGTTGAATTCAATCGTTTAGTGTGTGATGGCCATCAATGATTCCATGCATAGTAACTCGCATTTATCCAGCAGCTGCTAATTTAATGCAACGCATTTTATTTGCGAACAAACATGTATCTGCTAATGGCGAATTGGTATCGAATCGACTGCAAAAGAATACACGAGAGAATAGAATAGCGATTCTGTATTCTCTATTCGATTCGTTTTCGATGATATAATAATAATACAACGAGCGGACTCGCATCCGAACGAACGCCGCACTTGCTTGCTTTCAATGAGGCCGGCAACTAATGAATCGGTAGCACGTGAACTATTTTAAGTAGCGAGCACAGTGGAGTATAAATTTTCCGGCTTGGGTTCTCTAGCATTCGTGAAAATGCCGAAGAGGAAAAAATATTTTTATCCAGCAGAGAAGTTAATGGTGTCGATATATTAAAAATAAAAATAAAAGTGTGGGCTTTTATCTATTTTCAATCGGTATTTCTGCTAAAGTGTTTGGACATGTTCATTGGTATTCTGCTAATTCGACCCCGTTTTACTGATTCTCGGCCATCGTTGCTTACGACTTGTGTGACGAACGGATCAATCAACTTCGTCGATGTTTAATCTCAATTTCCCATGGTAACATTGAAAGAATATCTATAAATTTATATACACCCTCGCAAATATAAGGTGTACTCGTTGATGAAATAGAAATCCTTCATGCTCCCTCGGTCTCATGTACTTAAAATGGCCAGAATAAATCGTAAGGACGTTGACTTCTTTAGAATAAGGTTACCGCAAAAAGCATGACATGTGTCACGCACCAAGCACTACTATGAACTGAGAACCATGATTTCTCGAAAATAGGTACACAGTTTATTTACTGTTGACCTGCGTTTTTATTGGCACTATGAACCATTCGAGTTGTAAGTGCAAGCAGGCTCATAACAGCCAATTTAGTACATCTATATCATAAACTTGCAAATTGCCTAAAATTAAGCTAATGCTAATTATTTTTTTGAATTTTATTTCCAGGGGTAGCAGCGAACGGCGCATAAATCATTGTACGGACAATTTTTTGAAGAAGATTTTGGTATCTTAACTCTCGAATTCCCTTAAAAAGTACACCTTTCTACCAATTAATTATTAAGCAAAACACATCAAAATGTCAACAGTAGATAAGGAAGAATTAGTTCAAAAGGCAAAACTCGCCGAACAGTCGGAGAGGTATGATCAATGTTTTTTTTAAATATAATTTCAAGATGCTTAATACGAATTGCAATTGAATTAGGTATGATGATATGGCACAAGCCATGAAATCAGTCACAGAAACTGGCGTAGAATTATCAAATGAAGAGAGGAATCTGCTATCAGTCGCGTACAAAAACGTTGTTGGTGCCCGCAGGTATGTAAGAATTATTTTATGAATGTTAAAGTTCAAATGAGTTTTTAACGAGGAATATAAATGATAACGACGATTATTTTGGTAATTCTGTTACAGATCCTCCTGGCGTGTAATTTCATCAATCGAACAAAAAACCGAAGCATCCGCCAGAAAACAACAGCTCGCCAGAGAATACAGAGAACGCGTGGAGAAGGAACTTAGGGAAATTTGTTATGAAGTTCTGGTAAGCGTCCGATGAAAATGTTATGCATTTGTCTTGTTCATGTAAATTGAAACATGTATGTGGAATATATATATAACAGATGTGCTGGAAAATAGTAGCCTTACAGTGCTGGAAATCTGGCCGGATAGAGTAATAGATATTATATTTTTTCGGGAATTGACAACCAGCTTAGCTTTCAATATGACAACTCAAGGAAAGAAAACTATACACATAGTATTTGCAAATATCTAGTTGCGAAATGTTGCGTGCTAATGTGGTTATTGACCCTCGGCTAGAGTTCAATATCCGTGGTTGCGAATAATAAATAACATTTAGTTTTTTTTCAACTCCCAGGCTATGGCTGGGAAAATATTTTATTTTCGTTGAGGAATTCACTCAACCAATGGAGCGAAATAGAAATAATCTCAATTTTTGATTTGCTTTAATGTAAACTTTTCATGCTCATGAGTTAATTCAGAACCCAGCAAGCTTGTTATTATGAGGAAAATTTGACGACGTGAATTGAAAGAGCACGCTTAATTTCATGCGTAGGGAATGTGCGTTGAAAAATTGATTTTAAGGATATGAAGTAGATTCCAACTCCTCAAAACGTAAATCTTGAAGGCATTTAAGGCGTTCAATCTCACGGTGTGGTAACGATCGTTAACAAACTTCAAATCATTTGATCTGTTGAAGGTCTGGTCTGGAAGGTCAGTGATTGTTTGCAGCCTAGCTCAGTTCGTGAGAATGCGATCGCGGCTCATTTTGTTTGGTCCTCGTTCTTTCACATTTATTGGGTTTCATGAATTACCGAAATTTCCGAACTATGCGCCAAAGTTCAAGAAACAAATCTGAAATCTAAACTCAATCATAACGCAAGGCTTTTCAAAGTATTTCGCACGCAAACCAACTATGCCATTTTGCACAAAGTCGTCCCGGGAGAGAATGTCTATTACGCAACTCTATCCGAACTCTGCCCCCGAAAAGATAAGCGAGTGAGAAAAACGTGCGATCAAGCTTTATCTGGTATTCACGATTATCCTTTAAGCGGGTATACCCCTGGTGCATTCTGCTACCGGTTAAATACACATCGCCAAAAACTTGTTTCATCGATTGAAGCATTTCGGTAAAAATTATATGCAGTTTAAAACTAACTAACTAACTTGATGTTGGCACTCTGTTCGATATTCCTTTTTGCACCGATGCAACAAACACAATCATTCTAATCGTTCGATGATCATGAAATAACAGAACGTCAGTGCAGGATGTTCCTTTCCATTAAAATGTGGCGGCACTAGAATGTGCTATTCGTCTTATTTAATTGGGAAAGTGTCTTGTAAATCTTAATCTAATCTCCCATGAAACTTCATCAATTTTCCCTAATCGATGATTTTAGTCTTAAGGATACCGAGTGTAGCATATTCTTTATAATCGAAGTCCTCGTTTTGAAAAGCCAAGATATTTTTCTAGCTTTTGCTTTGCTGGTTAATTGCAGCATCTCTCAATCTTATAGATGTGAAAGCGATTACAACTCACTGACTATTTTGAGTTTGCCATAGTTGTGAATAGTTAATTTCGTCGATTTTAAAGCTTGGGTATATTAGAACTGCCACGAGGTAGTTAACAGTCACTCCATTAATCATTAGGAAATACGTGAAGTCATCCTCCACTTAAGATCGTACCATCGCTTAAATTCAGAGGATCACACTCACAATACGTTTTTGGAGTCAAGAGTATTCCATTTAGCACGATCGAGCTACCGTAAATTGCCAGCTTAAGATAAATGCGTCGGATGATTACACACTTTAGGCTATCTGTCATAAATAATATTTGACCAGAATACAGTCATGAACATAAGTCTACGTATTTCTGCAATTTTCATGAAAAATATCGATCTAAAGGTCTGATTTCAACAAAAAGTATAAAAAATAATGAAAACAATGAACGTTTTTTTATATAAAGTCCAAAAAATATGTATTCATTCAGTGTAACTTAATACAAAATAAAAGTAACTAAATTCCATACAATAAAAATGAACAAAAGTCTACGTACAGTCATTTTTAACATCAGTTATTGGAAAAATAATATTTGGTAGGACCTCCTTTGGAAGAAATTACAGCTTTCAGTCGGCTTGTCATAGAATCGACTAGATTTTTAGTGATTTCTGGTGTAATTTTACCGCATTCCTCATGAAGAACGGAAATAAATTCGGATCTGTTCGAAATTTTGTGGTTGTGAACTTGGCGCTTCAAAGATTCGATTAAGTCCGGAGATTGAGGTGGAGAATGGAGTTATTTTGGAATATTGAATATCAACCACTCTTTCACAATCTGCGCGGTATGTTTGGGGTCATTGTTTTGTTGGAAGATCCAATATGGTCCTAGCGCCAACTTTCGCGCAGATTGCTTTAAATTTGCTGGGATATTATATCCAAATATACCATACGGTCCATAATACAGTCGATAATAACAAAATTTCCCACTCCCGCCGCCGACATACACCTCCATACAAGAACACAAAGAAGTTTTTTTTAAAACCTTCGTTTGATTTCCTCCATAGTCGATGCCTTCCGTCATGTCCGAAAATAATGAACTTACTCTCGCCACTAAACAAAACGCTTTTCCAAAAAATCTCTTGTTTGCCTTCATGTAGTTTTGCGAATTCGAGTTGTTTTTTTTTCATTTGCTTTACTAATGTATGTATTTTTCCGCGGTGGCCTGCTAAAATCGCCATTGCGGTGTAGTTATAGGATGTATGTATTTGTTCTTAACCTTCTTGATGCCATCTGCTAACGACTTTGATGACATACGAGGAATTTTTTTTTGTATTTCTGCGAGTACACTTCTGTCTTCACGATCGGTCAGTTTTCGCGGCCTTCCACTTCTAGGTTTATTTTCAAATGATTTCGACAACTGGAAAATTTGAAATTACAGTTTGAACACTCGACCGCAGTTTGTTCACTATTTTGCTGATTTCACGTCCTTCTTTTCTAAGGCTCACAATTATTTTTCTAACGTCTTCAGAAATTTCTTTCCTAATCGGAGCCATGATTACTTTAAACAATTTGAAAATTACTTGTCAACGCGCGGTTAGCTGTTAACACTATTACGAATTTCACAATTCCATGAAAACATGCACAAAGAAAATAACTTGAACAGACGTTAAGCTGTAATATAGACTTTTGGTTCATTTTGCGTGCAAAGATTTCATTTATTTCGATCATGTTTACGTATATTTAAGCTTATATTAAGTGAATACATGCTTTTGCTGTGAATGCTAGGAATTAGGATTATAGGAATTGAGAGAAATGCTCAAATATAGGATGTACGTAGATTTATGTTCATGACTGTATGTAATGCATAATAAGAAATTAATGTTGACCTCACAGGCAAGCCATGTAAAATTATCGTGGTAAAAACTAAAATGTGATATTCTTTCCTTTTTCTATGTAATTCAGCTTTCACTGACCGATATTTATTAACAATTTCAGGGTTTACTGGACAAATATTTGATTCCCAAAGCAAGTAATCCGGAAAGTAAGGTGTTCTACCTAAAAATGAAGGGAGATTATTACAGGTATTTAGCTGAAGTAGCAACTGGAGATGCACGCAACGGTAAGTGTATTATTTTTACAAAATAAAAACAAAAACCTATTCCCTATTATTGACACAACTTTGAAATAAAACAATAGAACAGCTATTTGATTAAGTTTCCATCTGTTTACGCAGGCTACAGATAGAATGTTCACAAAAAAAAATTCAAATCGTCTAATCAATAATTTTCTCAAATTTTAAATTGATTAGGTGTAGTAGATGACTCACAAGCTGCATACCAGGACGCATTTGAAATTAGCAAGGGTAAAATGCAGCCAACACATCCTATCCGATTGGGTCTTGCACTAAACTTCTCAGTCTTCTATTATGAGATCCTTAATTCACCAGACAAAGCTTGCCAATTGGCCAAACAGGTCATTATTAATTATTTAAATTTAACTAAAACTAACGGAAAAATTTGAAGAAAAAATCGTTGCTGCAATTTTATCCGCAATCGCGTAACAATAAATGGTAGTTGATTAAATGAAAGAAATGACACAATCTAGCTGTAGATCAATTTAGGGACACGAATCAGACTAGGATAATCTGTTAGAATTGTTTTCCCCTCACCTTCGTGAAATTACATTGTTGACTAGGTCTCTCCCCGATATTTTTTAACATTGAACTTGATTTGATTTGTTTAATGAAAATTTACATGTATATGTGTACAAACAGCCGTTGTTGAAGATTCACAAAAAGCATATCAGGAAGCATTCGATATTGCGAAAACTAAAATGCAACCGACACATCCAATACGATTAGGGCTTGCGCTCAACTTTTCAGTTTTCTATTATGAGATCATAAATTCGCCGGCACGCGCCTGCCATTTAGCCAAACAGGTTTGAAAACGACTAGTTTTATTGAAAATGTGTTTGAGTATTGTTTAGAAATTATCGATATAACCACTGTTTTGTGACATTTTGATAATCCAGCGTAATCCTAGCACATATTGCAAGTATATCGTGTACGCAATTAATAACCTTTCTTCATCTAATAACTGTGATGCTGCACATGTGACTAATTTAATTTCTGGCATTCCGATTTCAAGAGTGTTCGAGGAAATGTGCCCACATCATAAATTATTTGCTCGATTCTGAGGTTGTGCATGTTAATGATTGTTCCGAAGCATATCTTGATATTTGACTTCTAAAACGGATTGAAATTCGTTGCTTTTAATATGACCCTTGTGCGCATTTTCCAAAAAGTCGATCGAGCCGCTTGTCGAACCTTAAAAGTTGCTACATCTCAAGGAGACTTCCTACATGATTTGTTCAAAATTGGTCCAATATTGCTTTTGGTACACAATAATTCAAAAAGCTCCTGAGCAAAGTGAAAAGATAATGAGCTACCAATAAAAATTGGACCAGTTCTATTCGTGCTTCACTCCCTGTGCCGGCTAGTATCATGCATTTTTATTTAATGAAACTCTACATAATGTATGAGTATGGAATACCTGAAGAGAATGTCTTGCTTAATAATAATGATACTAACATAAATATAATTCATCAAAAATATAAGTAGACATAATTTTGTATGATAGCATGACTAGCCTAACTCATTTCGACTTTTCATAAAGCTATAAATCCCTTTCGACGGGAGATAGCAGAGCGCATTCATATTTCCTTTAAATCTGAAATTTTATTCCTAAGATTCAACTCTTAAAATACATAGAACAAATAGGAGCTATATTTTTTGAAGCCCATCCTCTTTGAAATCCATCGAATTCCAAATTCTTCGTTATTTGCAATAATTCCCCGACATTTCACCTTATTGTGCTTCCAATTCTTGTGCTTTTTTGAAATCGCATGCCTAGATCATCTCATCTTTCGATTAGAACGTATGCGTGCATGCATGGCTACTTCCTTTCTTTTTCATATCCCAACCGCAAAATCTACTAAACCTTTCTGTGATAATCGTGACCGATTGAAATTAACAATTCTTACCCTACTTCATGTCAGCAGCCTATCAGCCAACCCTAGTGGAAAGCACAACCATGTACATCCGAATCTTGTGTGTCCAACATGAATGTGTCGTGTTATATCCAGTGTGCACCTACCTTAGTTGCCCCTGATCGTTGATTTTCGAATTGCAGCGTTAGAGCTTTTTGCAGCAGCGATTTTATTTTTATCGTTTTAGTTTTCGTGAATGGTTTTTACGTTGAACATTTAACAATTAATCGCTGTAAAGATAAATTTCACGTTGCATAGTTGACTGCGTTTTAAAATACGATTTAAATGCGACGAGACTAATTGTTTCACTTATCATATTTTCAAGAATAGTATGAATTCGATGTTTGCATTTGCGTGTGCGTACACGATGTTGAAAATATGATAATTCAATATTTAACGCTTGCATCGAGGAAAGATATGTTCGGTACGTTGTTGTGACGCTTGGCATGTAGTTGAAATACATTTAAATCATCTTATGGCTAAAATAGTTGTATTGACGAAACTGCAAAGCGCATATTTCACGACAGCAACCGACATATTTTCCGAAATTGCAACTGAACGATGCGCGTTTCGCTGGCCAACCAATTGACTGTGTTTTGTATAATTTAGGCATTTGACGATGCGATAGCTGAATTGGATACCCTCAACGAAGACTCGTACAAAGACTCAACGCTGATCATGCAGCTGCTGCGGGACAACCTCACCCTGTGGACGTCAGACACGCAAGGGGATGGCGATGAACCACAGGAGGGTGGTGACAACTAACCAAACTAAAATAAATGTTCCCTTTTGACTATTATGTAACACATACACACAACAAAGCTAAAAAAATCCAGAAATCATCAACAACAGAATAAACTTTTCAAGAGAGACAAAAGAACTCAACCAGCAAACAATTAAACAAACAAAAAAGAAGGCCAATCAAGTTGCGGAAGTCAACATAAAAGTTCGATTCGACATCCAGACAGTAAAAAAAAGCATGCTACTAGTAATCAACCGCTCATAAACAGCAAAAGAAAAATTTAGTTCAATGAAAGGAATGAAACACTATACGGCTAAAACCGAATCAAACCAACAAACAAACAGAAAGAAAGAAAACATTTGCAAAGATCAGCTTCACTGTTTTCGGTTCGTTTTTGTAAATTTGATTTCTACAAGTCAAATGTCGAGAGTTGCATCGCAGCGAGAACTCATTGCGGATGGCCATCTTTTATGATTTATATTCGTTTTTCTATCAATTGTCATCGATTCTACTTCAGTTTTTTTCATTTTTAATTATCAGAAACCAGTTTTTTTACATTGTAAAAAATTTTCAGATACCTGTCGTTAATATTATACAACAAATAGAATTTCGTTTTGTTTTCTTTTTTATAAGGATCGCACTAGAAAAATGGCAATGCTCTGCCCATAAACAGCAACGCAAAGCCAAATGAAATTGTTTTCATCTGCGTTGTTATCTCTGTTTGCTAATCTGTTTTGTATTTTTTTTTGATTAAACGTTACTCAAAATGTACTCTCCTTATTAGATGATTATATGATTAAGAAAACATTTAACAAACATTTATCTCCCGACAATCGTGTCCACCTCTCGTGAAAGAGTTCCACATTTCCTTCTCTTTTGATTGTTTTATGTCTATAATTTTTTGTTAATTATATATAAACGGAAAGTATAAGCCTGGCAAAGTATTTTTCACGTTAGAGTTTGAATAATTGCATTTTTTTCAAAACGAACAAGCCTCGTTAGACCTCGTTAAAGAGAATTTTTCCGGGTGTAGATGGGTGGCTTTTTAAAAGTTTATGAGAAATATTAAGATGGTATTGTTGTGTAGAGTAAATCTGAAGAGAACATAATCGCTTTTTGTTTTAACATAAATAAATTCTGAATAACAATTTTGTTGCAAGTTCTACATTGAGTGCGATTTAGTGTAGAATTTTCGAGCCGTAATGAGCGCAACACATCTTGCGAATTTTTAAACTCCGCTGAGTCGACGATTTTATTTATAATTTTACACAAGCACACTTTTTGGTAAAACTATCAACAAACACTTTGAATCTTCCTCTCTCGTCCTGCATGATTTTTGTACATTCTGCTTCATACAATGAACAAAAGAAAGGTCTGTCAAACCAAGCAAGAATATTGGCTTATCTAAAGACTGGTCGTACAATTCATTCTACATGCACGAGTAAATCCTCAAATAACCTTGATCATAAAAATACTATTGAAACGATGGAATTGATCATGATTTTAGTTGCTTTACTGCGAGAATATCTGCAGACAGCGTTCGTACTTTCCCTTATTAAATTATTAAACTCATACTGTTTTGGTTTATGCAATAATTGCGATGTTTGTGTAATGATTCGTATTAAAATATTTATTTATTTTCGTAACACAAATCGTTTTTATTTGAAGAATTGATGCGAACAAACAAATCTGGACGCTGAATTCGTTGATTTGTTTTAAAATTACCTCCAGCAGCACTGCGTCTCAGAAATTAGCAAACTTTTGCATGCTTATATAATTCTGTGACTATTGCGAACCGCTAGGCCATGGCAGCCTTTCTACTTTTGTTAGAATGAAATTGATCGATTTTTAAGAATATTCTTTGGTGGCACGTATTTTTACGATTTTTATTTACCAATTAGAGTGAAATTCCTAAAAATTGATGCAACGGGTCGCGATTAATATAAAGTTTAAAAGTAGTTTAATGCCGCACTCAATTCCTACTAAATATTGTATGTATTATTTTGTTTAACCTCATCCATGTCCTTGGAGAATTGTTATCTTATTTTACTTGATTTTTGTTTGCAGCTCATAAGAAAACAGTTTTCGCATTAGTAGTATAACACGTGGGACTCAAAGCACTAAACTAATATTAGACTATCGAAATTGAACTAAAAATTTGTACTTACTATAGAACACTTAAGCGCCAACTCAGCTTTATATTTCGGAGGAAATGAAGGAGTGAGAAATTTAAGAAATAGATCTAAACAAAACTATTAAAATCTTCCTTTCGCTCATAATTCGTGTCTCGTAATCTAATGCAGAGAAGTCCCGAAAATTTGTCTTTATCTCAATTGGTACTTTTTGTGTATTGAAATTCGGATAAGTGGCGTAAGTTGTCTCCTCGATGTAAACAAATCGTAAAGCGTATTGAATTTTGATGTAAAAACGAACGCAACACATTAGTTAATTAATCGCTGCACTCATAACTGTAACACAAACCTCACTATTGATTGTCTAAAACATGAACGCAAAATGATTATGATTGCATTGCCATTGTTAAGTTCCTTTGTCGAATCGGTGACCGATTTTAAGTGTAAGGAGAATTTGTTTGTTGAATGGGAAATGTAACGGGAGTAGAGCGTGCAAGCCATTTGAATTGAAATTCATATATCTTCCTCAAAATGATCGTTTCGCAAAAATATAATTGATTTCGACTTGATTCGAGTCCTAGCTTTGTGCGGAAAGCTTCCTAGTTAATACGAAAGTAAGAGCCTGTATCAGGCGTTGTATTAGAAACTAACTTCATATCGCCAAGAGCGTTTTTATGATCCTTGCAGGAGAATAAAGTATGTTAGCCGCGACCCGACGGCCGCAACCAATCCGTGTGTGGTGTGGTCTGAAAATTTTTCAAAATTCGAAAATCGTAGGAGACCGCGCAAGGCGCATAGTTCAGTCACCACTTATTCGCACAGTTCAGCCTCGGCTTCACTCACATATATACGTAGTTCCTTTTGAAATGGCTTTATCGCAATACTTCTAGAAGCTGATGTCGTGTTGTCTTTCTTTCAAGAATTCTCACGAAGAATAAAAAGTTTTCGCGAATCGCATACAAAACGTAGCAACAAATCCATTCACCTCTCAGAGGCCCGACCGTGTCGAGCAGAAATCGCTTCTATAACTAAACTCTTTAAAAAAGAACATTGAAGCACCTTCGAAGATTTCTGTATTGTTTCCAATACAATATATGTACATAAACATTCATGCATAATTATCAGCTTTCTCTTATTCTATTTCGAATCTCGTTTCGGTATATAATAAAGGATCTTCCTTACTTCGATCAGTTTCTCATCTTTGGGATCAGTTTCCAAAGTGACTTTTTGGGAGAACTCTTCAATTCGAACATATTGGAACATAAAATTGTTTGGTAATGATTTTGCCAACGAAAAATTCACGCTTGTGAACAAAAGGGAAAATTAAAGGCATGGTAATTATTATGTGGATATAACATATTTACAATTTGGATAACAAGAGAGAAATTCATATTGTGCGCATATTTTAATCTTCATTTGTATCCGTTTCAAGGCACAATCCTGACGATATTGAATGGTTTGTCAATCGTAACTGAACACAAACTATAGTATTGTTGCTAAACTTCCAATTTCCGTGGTGAAATATGCGCACATTGGCTGAGGTAAGATATAAAAGGAAGAAAATGATAATGAAATTTTATTATCGTCATTGTATGGAACTTCATATTAAAATGATCTTAAAATCGAACAAGAAATTCAAAACAAAATGATGCAATTGTTTATTATTTAAAATAAATTTAAAAGCTGCATAAATAATTACAAGCGAAAAATGAAAGAGTTAAGAAGATAAAACTAACAAAAAAAAAATTGGGTGCAAAAAACCACTCTAGCATGCAAATCAGAACTTAAGAACACATTGCATATTGTCCAGCTGAAGAAAAACAAACGTATGAAATGAAAACATTTTAAGTTTATTGAAATTACAGTTTCTTAATTAAAACAAAAACATTTGTGTTTTATTAAAGTAGATATTCATTCCTTGGTTGTGGCTTCTAAGCTTTATTTAGGATCGTCGAATACCTTGGGATATGTAAGTGCACTCAAAATTTTGGATTTACAGGATAAATTGAAAGGTAAACAAATTATGATTTTTAAAGCCCTACTCCAGCTCGCTGTTGACCTTGTGGGTGAATTGGAGCTATCAAACTCTTCGTTGCATTGGAAATTATTTTAGAATCCTGGAAAAAACATTTGAGTCGGTGAGGCAGCGTTGCAAATGGTAAACTAATCTTATGCTGCTAAATTTTCACTTTGTTGGATAGATTAGATGTCCGTGATGAGTAAATCACGCTTCCGTCGTAAGACTGGTGGTAGAGGTGGCTGCCATCTTGAAAAAAAGGCGAAAGCTGAATCACTTTGTATCTCAAGAACCGTGGCTCGTACAAATATATTGCGTAAAATCTAATTTTCAGTAGGTTTTGTGATGTTTTCATATGGTTTCTATAAAAATAACAAGCCAAACACCACGCGAATGGATTTTTTGAAAATGAAAGGAAATAAAGATAGGGACTATGCAAAAGCAACGACTAAGGCGGAAAGTACTGCAACTTTCCTTTTGGCAAAAGCTGTGACAAAAAAAGGCTTTCATTTATAACGTAGAAGTGTATTTTGTTTACAAGCGATCCATTGTCGCTATGTTATAACCGAGTTACACTGTATTTTCTCTGAGGCAGAAAAAGGTTCTTCACAAAGAAAGGTATTTTTTTTTAATTTAATAGGTTCTTAGGTGCACTCCAAGCTAGCAAAATATTTTTCCGCCCGCCAATCTTTTTTTTTTGGAAAATAATCATTTTTAGTGATGATAACAAGAAACTACAGGAAACAACACATGAGCGCAGTATATCGAAACAAAGAAAAGAGGTGTGGACAGGACCCTCGATGTGATATAAAGACTTTTCTTTATCAGCTGACGCTATTTCGCTTGGGGTCATTGTAGTGGAGGTAGATGAGAAAGGGGCTCGCGCAATTATTTGTAGTAAGTGATTGTGTTGTGCATGGATCTCATTAATTTTTTCCCTGTTTGAATACACGACTAAAGGGAACTATGGTTCAAATACGTTTGAAATACAATTTGGAAATAATTTTGTTAAGAACCAAGCAAAATCTTTGCTTGCTACTCTGATTATATTTTAAAAATAAAGACTGGGTCTTCTCCTTGCCTCGGTATCTTCATGAGTAAAGCCTAGTACACAGTTCGATTCAGAACAGAAAATTCTGCATGTCTCCACATTTGGTAAATAATTTGCTGCTGGAAATTTGACAATGGAGACTAGTGGAACAAGTGGAGATTAAGAAAGTCAAAGTCATTTACACTTTTGAATCTTCAAATTGCCGGCTGCTGTTGATGATGGCGACAACTTCAAAGACAGTTTCAATGACAGCTATTGCCAAACGTCAACTTTCTGCATCAAAAGAAATGTCGAAACAATTAAAATTCAAGTCTGAAAAGTGTGGAGAGTACTTGGTGTTGCGGTGCTGCCATCTACCGAGTTCATTGATTCTGCGCAGAAAACTGTGTACTGCTTCTGCAGAGTTGAGTCTGAAATTCTGTGCGGAATTTCTGCAACTGCAGAATTTTCATACAAATATCTGCGTCGAACCGAACTGTGTACTAAGCTTAAATAGCAATAAAAACAGGGACCAGCGCTTTGAACAGATCTTGCATGAGTAGTGACCATCTATGTAAACAGAAAAGGGTCGAGTAGAAAGAACAATCACTAGGAAAATAGGATACTAACCTTGAATCGCAAGAAATTACGGGATAGGAATGTTAAGTGAAAGCAGCATGGATGTGAAGAAAATCGATGAGAGGGTTGCTGGTTTCTGGAGCATCAAAGATGATCGTGGCAGATGAGTCGATACGTAAGGCGAGGCAAGAAGTTGTGCGCGAACATAACGAGGCATTTTTGAAAAGTCCTTAATAATTTTAACAAAACTAATGTTCAGGTTTTCTGGCAACAGTCTTTCGTGAAGTGACATATTCAATATGTTCAGTAAAAGCTACTCCTGTGCATGATTTGCAACATACTGTAAAGCCTCGAAATACTCAGACCAAATTCGTAACACACCGACATTGTAGGATAATGGGTACCATTGCATCATCCCTGGTGTATATATTGAAACAGTGCTTATTGGTATTGAGGATAGACTTTCAGGACATGCTTTTTTAGCTTCTATTTTGGCCTCATCGAAATTGCAAATAAACATCCCCCAATTTAAAATTAATTTTGAATACTCAGACCTTAAAAAATGTAAGACTGATATAAATTGAATTAATAAGTATAAACCGTTAATTGACTAACTCAATATACCGCAATTCTACTAATACTAATTCAGTCAACTAATTCCTATGTAAGTCGGCATGCTTAATACTCCGTACATGATCGTTGTGTAATTCTTGCATTTATTACGTGACCAATCGCTGATACTCATCATTTCGCCATCTTCCACGAATTTCTATAAAACACATTCGAATTTGCCGCTGCAACACGGTCCACTTCATTTGGCGCCAAACGTGATAAATTTCACGTGCGCATGCCCCACTTTCATCATGGCCGGATTCGAAATACGCGCAATGCGATGACACATTTCGCAACAATCTCAAAGTGTTGTTGAACCCGTTTTGTAAATCAAAAAGTGCATCATCGCTGCAGCTAACAAAATAAAAAAAACACTCAAGATGATGCAATCGAGTGTGAATTTCCACTCATCCAATTTGCACTCATTGGGACGAAATATGTCAATTTTGACGCTGGAACCGCCATATTTGCTGCATGGCTGCAACTACCAGCTGCGAGCTGTCAAATCAGCTGATTGGGCGACAGTTCGCGATGCAAACTTCTGAAGGTCACCTTGAAATGCCATCTTGTGTCACCTTGGTTCTTGCGCGACGAAGGAACTTCTCGAAGAACCCCCTTTAAATAGCGATTCGGCCTCTGTCCGGCAGTTCCTGCGATCCGTTTTCCAGTCAGTTTGGTGTTTGCCGGTGTGCGATTATCTTATATTTCGGTTATTTTCATTGCAACGCAGGCGAGTTTACGATCGGTTCGGCGTAAAGGTTGCTCTAAGGACGGTTTTACACAACGTAGGTTTCCAAAGTGTTTTCGTTAGATCCTGTGTTTGTATAGTGATGCAGTTTAAGAATTTTCGAATACAGTGAATTGTTATCCCACACAGATTTATTAATAATTTTTTGGTGTCGTTGGCCTACATTTACAAAAGATCGTTGGCACTGCGTCGATAAAGAGTCTGATATTTTGTTTCGATTGTTAACACAGCTAGAAATGGCGTCAAAAGGCGTGGAATACAAACAGCGATTCATCGAGCGAGGCGCCCACAAGGGAAAGGGCCTCGCGGTCCTCACCAGCGGAGGCGATTCGCAAGGAATGAATGCCGCCGTACGAGCTGTCGTCCGCATGGGCATTTATCTAGGATGCAAGGTAAGCTCCCATCGACTTAGGTGCCCAAATTCTAAAAATACCGGCTGATGAGCAACACCTACATTAATTAAAGTGCACTTCTTGTAATGTGGGCGGTTGGATTTTAGGATTACGTTTCGGATCTAAATTTTGCGCCTTGGTATCAAATCGGGCTGTCATCGCCCCGCGGGCAGAGGTCATCAAACGCACTTTGTGATCAGATTAAATCATGCACCCCAAGCCCCCGAAATTCACGAGCGATCACAAAAATAAATTGGAATTCATCTGCACCAATTTTGCACATCAGTTAAGTCTCAAATTGAGCAACGAACGAGATTCGGCCGTTACGCGCATGCGTCGTGCGATCTCTGAAAGCGTCCCAAGAATGTTTAAGTTGGTGACACTTTGCTTACCTCTTATCGCAAGGCTTTCCTTCGTCATCCCGTTGCTTAGACAATTATGTTTACAGTACACTTTCGATATTTGTGCAAGCACATATTCAAGGTTCTTGTGTGTCAACACAAAAGTTTTCTTGGGTAACTGTATTGCGCCCATAAGTATGCGAAGTGGAATATGTCATAGGATTTTGCTACAAGTTATTCGGTAAGACTCATTTCTGTCGTGACACAAGTCGTTGTTGCGCTTTACATGCGAGATCAAGTAATAATATGGCGCGATTGTCTCACGAATGAGGAAATCACACAGCAGACTGTTACGAACCAAGCGAAAGCCTTGCTTGCTACTCTGATCATATTTTAAAAACATCTCCTTGCCTCGGTATCTTCATGAGTAAATAGCAATAAAACCAGGGATCAGCGCTGTGAACACATCTTGCATGAGTGATGCCCATCTGTGTAAACAGTAAATAGGCTGTGTACATGGACCGGCTTGAGAGCTTGAACGCTCAAAATTGGATCGAGTTTCGAGTAGTCGGGTGCATATATGATTGCCCATATTCAAGCTATACCCGCTCAATCGGATCGACTTGTGTGTGTATTTGTGCGTATGTCCATAGGTGTGAATTTTTCACAAGTGACAATTCTTGTCCTTAATCACATAAATCAATAACTTTGTTTCACGGAACTTCATATATTTCTCCTCTCCATTGCTTATTTGTCTTCTGGTGCAACACAGAAAACAAAAACAACTAGTTTTGACAAACGTTACTACTACCAAACACACAAGTCGATCTTTCAAGCTGAAAAAAAACATGGCGCGTATACGTGTTTAAAGTTTTTGTTTCAGTTCGCTGATAAACATTTTTCAAAAACACGCAATTAATATGTAGAAGTCTAAATAAGCACTGAGCACATGCAATAAAGCCATAAATATAATGTATCTAGGAGGAATCGGTATTTTAAAAACGATGAATAAAAGAGACGCTACCCGGCCGACATCTGATCGAACACCTGCAAAAAGCCGGGAAAATATCCAAGAGTGGGCGGAGAGTAGGCATATCACCCTTATTTTCCTATTTGATTTTTTTATTCTTTGTAGTTTTGAATTACTCGAATCTTTTTGCCTTTATCTTTGATAATTTATTCTCTTAATTTCTTTGCATAGCTTTTCCTTTTTTGTATTTCTGAATTAGTTGAAGAGCTTATTAGCACCGAATGACTGAATTCTAAAGTAGGTGTGCTTTTGCTTATTATGCTTTTCTTGAGGATTTTTTTAAACAAGAAAGGAAGCTCAGCGTGTCTTGCATATCTTCTTTGGCAGCCCGATGTACAGTTTTCTTTTTCCTTTCGCTGATTTCTATACTATTTTCCCCTTATTCATTCCTTTAAGGATAGTTTTTCAGCCGTTTGATTCTTATTCTTTCCCTTAGGCAGCATCATAAAGCATGAGCTGGATCCAAAATTACTGAAAAATCAGATCCTCGCTCGCGCCTAAAATATTCCCCTGTGTCCTAATGTGGCTGTTATTTTATCTGGCGAACAATAAGACTCTCAGTTATTTCTGAAACGAAGTTTTTTTCGTTGTTGGGAGGTGGAAATCTTCAAAAGATACTGATTAGCTCCTGCTTCTCGGCATGTGGATTTTTACCGACTAAACCACCTCTGCCCCGCCTCCTCCGAAAACCTTTCACTCCATCACTCATTGCTTGCACTGTCCGTGTGCAATGTATTTCCTGAATGCTTGTTCATTTAATTAGTACTTCCCAGACGATGTACATCGGTATAAGGGATAGTACCAGTATCTCAACAATTTTTATTCAGGGTTCAATATATCCAATTTTGTTTCATATTTATTATTATGTTACGCGCTTTTTGTGTGTGAGATAGCTCATTGTTAAAATTTGATACGGCGTTAATCGGATCCATCCTCAGGCGCCCTGTCCTAGCAAATTTTATTAAAATATCATTCGTGTTTCTCATATTGTATTCGTTTACCCCCCTCCCCCCCATTTATATCTAACTTCATTGTTTTCATTTCTTTACGATGTAAATTTTTAAAAATTAATTCTCCTTTTTCCATGTAAATCAGTCAGTCTACGTTAAGTTCTTGTGTTCTTAATGTGCAATAATAGTGTTAGTGACTTGCTAACCAAAAGCACACTAGAAGGCGAAGTTGTCGACTAGACTAGGAGGTTCTAACCTATGCTAAATAACTAATATTAATGACTTCTTTTCTAGATGTTAGCCTTAAGTGGAAAGAGCAGATAGGTAACACGTTTTGGCATGCTGAGTTGTTTTTAGGGAGTTCTGATATAATTTTCTGCCCTATTGATATGAAATGATCGTTTAAAATATTTGAGATTTTTACTGCATCTTTGAAATTTTCGTCCATGAAATTTATTTCCTTTATATCCTGTCTGCCTTTCATAGAACTTTATCTACTCGCTGATTGTTAGAACCTTCCTCAAGTTTTATCGAATAGTAGTTTTCCTTTGCATTTTTAATCGTATTGTTGCATTGGTTTTTTATAATTTGATAGTTCTTTTGTTTCATTATATTTGTTGGATCTTTTTTTAGTGCTTTAAAAGCTGTTCGCTTTTTCGTGGAAAAGTGGATTACTTTTCCAATCATCCATGTGTCATTTCTCGTCCTTATACATAGGTTTAATTTTTGTGGCTAAAAATTTCACATGCGAAATTAGCTCGGGTAACTCCTAGAAGTTTTTCGGTTTAATAATGGCAATAATTGTTCTTGTTTAGTGTGGAAATATTTAAATACTATAATTCGATAGAGAAAAGTAATGACTTTAACTGCTTGCCAGGGAAAATACCACCTAAACAGCCTCATAGAACACTATCTTAATGACGGTTTTATGTATCTCCCGTTGTTTGTACAACGATATAAACAACGGGAGTAACTACTTCGTATTTCTCCGACGATAAATATTGCTATAAAGGATAGAGCTAAACTCACAAAAATTTAGTCTCCTTCATTTATAATGTATGTCTCAAATACAGAATTTTCATTCATTATTGAATATTTTAAATTGCTCAAAATTGTTATGATCTTATTAATAACATTATCTTATTCTGCCCTACAGGTTTACTTCATCCGCGAAGGCTACCAGGGAATGGTCGATGGCGGAGAAAACATTCAAGAGGCCAACTGGGCGTCAGTATCAAGTATTATTCATCGTGGTGGCACTGTCATCGGATCGGCGCGTTGCACTGACTTCCGAGGTAGGGAAGGTCGTCTGAAGGCTGCCAACAACCTCGTGAATAAAGGCATCACTAACTTGGTCGTGATTGGTGGAGATGGTTCATTAACGGGCGCCAACCTGTTTCGTCAAGAGTGGGGCAGCCTGTTGGATGAATTGGAGAAAAATAATAAAATAACGACGGATCAAAGGAAGAAATTCGGCGTGTTACATATCGCCGGAATGGTAAGGATAAAATAAACCATTTGAGGAGTGGTGTATGAACAGTTCAAAGCAAATTACTCCATCCGTCCTCCACAGGTCGGATCAATTGATAATGACTTTTGCGGAACAGACATGACCATTGGCACAGACTCGGCCTTGCATCGCATCATTGAAGCTATCGATGCCATCGTGAGTACGGCCTACTCACATCAAAGAACCTTCATTATGGAGGTGATGGGTCGTCATTGCGGGTAAGTGATGAGTGGTGCTCAAGCACACGCTTGGTAATCTCACGAAATTTCATATCCTTTTCGCATAGTTGGAAAGAAAGAAAATAGGGCTATGAATAAGTCATTTGATTTTAAGGCGGCCGTTTGCATTCTAATCAATTATTGCCTTTTATTACATACATATTCAATTATGATTACTTTAGTTACTTACCGGTTGTAACTGGTGTTATATCAGAAGCAGACTACGTTTTTTGTCCTGAATCACCACCGCCACATGATTGGCCGGAAAAGCTATGCAATAAATTATTACAGGCAAGCAAACAACACATTTCTACTGTACATTTTTGTTGAAATCAAATCATGCTCAAATTATGAAAAAATGTAACGATTGGAAAGCCGCGATCCATACACTCTGTATTATTGTTCATGCCCCATAAAGTGTTGCAACCGAGCAAAGTGGATAACGCATTGATTAGATCTGCATCATCAGTTGTATCTACGTTTTTCATTTGGTTTTTAATTTGTTTGAAAGTACACTCCTAGTCAAGAAGAAAAATGCATAATGTAACTAAAATCCAACAAATGGTAAACGAAACGAATTGTCCGAGGAGTTTCGATCCGCAACTCCATATTACGTATATTTAGCCGGCCTCCAAGATTGACTGTATTTCTGTTGATATCGCATTAGAGCATGTTATAAATGTAATCATTCGTTTTCAATCATCTTCGTGAATATGATGATGGGGTAATAAGTCAGTCATGGAACGATCACCCCGCAAGGGCTATGCAGGTTAAATGTACTCATCTTTGGAAGTATCATGTGGTGTTGAAATAGTTTGGGAATTGGTTTGATTGATGTAGTGTTAGCGGTGATCAGTAGTATTTTAACGCTCTTCAGAATTCCATCTACGGTGTGGTAGCAGACAATAAGGGCAGATTTAAATATGATATCCTTAATTAATTAATTAAACTTTGTTTGAATTGAATTGATCCCTTGGCATGCAACTTCACAAGCTTCATAAAAACGTATTTTTACTACATCACTCGGTAATCGAGGCGACTAAGTAAATTAATAAGTTTTTTTGTGTGATGAAGCTCCATCAGTGTGCATTAAATGAATGAGTAGATATTTTGTATTTTTGAAGAAGAAAAAATGAAAATCAAGGAGTAAAAATTGATTTTCACTAGTAAATTCAACGAAATAATAGCAACGACATCTCTGTTTGATCTATTAGACAACATTACGCTCTTCACCTTGAATATTAATTGATTGTATGTCCTAGAACGTAAAAATCGTTCGAAATAAATAGTTGAATGAGGAATTTTGTATTTTATGTTTGCAACCATCACAATTACTTCCCGGCATCTGATTCATTTGCTAGGAGCTTACTTTTACTATTATTGATTGGTATGGCGGGAATAATTGGAAACAGTTTATGAATGTATCAACACTTAAAAATATAATCAATTTAATATATTTTAATGAGCTTGTATTAAGTTTTTCTCCATAATTTTCTTCGGCTTATCAAAATTAATTTAAGTGCTGTAAATATATCCAATTATAAGTTTAATTTCTTCAGTTTTTAGAATATATCCAATCTTGTTAAATAATTACGCTCGTGACAATCCGAAATAAGAACAACATTCCTGGTTTCAGAATTGACAAATTTCAGGTTCAATCACCTAATATTTCCAAAATGTTTCAGTTATTTAGCATTGGTAGCGGGATTGTGCTCTGAAGCTGATTATATTTTTATACCTGAAAGTCCACCAAGAGCCGATTGGCATCAAAAACTAACTCAACAGATGTCTCAGGCAAGACATTACAAAATCACAAATTTATGAAGCTTTATGTTCACTACAAAACGCACAAAAGGCGAAATAGCTAATGCAAAGCCTTTATTTTCTAAATTCGTGTTCCTGTTTGCAATTTACAATCTTATTTTTTTGGTTTTCTATTCTCTAACTAGATTTTTTTTCCTGTAGTTGTCTGTAGTTTTTTTAGTGTAGTTAGCGACCATTTGATTGCTCACCTAATCCATTGCTTCAATTTCACAATTTATGGATTATAATTGGCAATTGTTTGAATATACAAAATTTTATAGACATCTACATGAATTGCAAGTTTGCTTCATGTTGATTGTATTAAACACATCCATTAACGATACTAGACTATTTAGATGCACTGCCTTGCTATTTACTATATTTTTCTTTTCTCTTTCTAGCGGTTAGTTCTAGACTAAGTAATAAATGTAACTACACAAAGCTGTCTATTATCTTTTCTAGGTAGTATGGTAATGTTTATGAGTGTAACGCCCTTAAATAAAATATTTTTAAGGTGTATCAATAAAGACAATTGTTATGCGACTATAAAAAGCATTAAAACTCTACTCTGTGGTAACTTTACGTAAATATGGTGGCTATAAAGGGTCTAAAAGTGATCTTTAAATCAACACATAGACACTGTACATTTAATTTAACTCTGCGAGACTTAAGAATCAAGTTTATTGTCCTACAATGCCTTTCGTTTGAATGTTCATTATGCTTTCTGTTCTTTTACTCTTGACCAAAAATTACAAAGTTCTTCGAACAGTGTGATTTCTTCGTACTTTACAAACTGTGTAAACTATGTAAACATTGTAAATTTGTTTAGTTCGTTGTCAATAGTGTATCAATTGACGATCCCTTAACCGCCATTAAATAATCAGAGAGAATAAAATTGGGCATGTTTCTATGTTTTCCAAAATTCAACATAATTTCTGGTACTTAATTTAAACAGCGAAATATTCTCTTCCGAAATGATTTAAAAAACATTTTACAAATTATACTTTCATAATTGAAGATTATACTATGAAAATGGGCGTACCAATTAACTCATTACAATTGTTGATAAATAATTTGACAGAAATTTATAAAACTCGCAATGTACCGCCAGTTTATCTTTCGCCGTGTGTCCCAAATATCATTTACCATTAAAAATTGTAAATAATTTTCATTGGTTCGTTTCCCCAATCATTTATTTACATTTGTAAAAGTACTTTTATTTGTATATTTCCCATATTTTTGTCATTTCTTATTTGTGTTTTTCTAGTTACCTAGCGCTAGTAACCGCCTTAACTAGTGAAGCTGATTTTGTATTCATACCCGAAGATCCGGTTCCAAAGAATTGGCAGACAATGTTATGTGAAAAATTAGCTCAGGTAGAGATACAAATCAAGGATAATCGTTTGTGAATGTATTCGTAAGGATAAATTATGAATTTCCGTAGTAATTTTTTTTACCCAAAAACGAAGAAGAATAACTACAATAATGATTTACGCGATTATGATGTTTTAAATTTGATTTAATTTGAATTAGAAGTGGTTTGAAATATTTCAAAATCAAGCAAATTAGTTGAAAATCCAAGCAAAATAATGTTGAAGTGCTATTTTACTGAAATTTAACATAAAGTCTGAAAAATTGAGTAATTTCTATAATACGTGTTGTACCTGTATTTTAGTGTTTTCCTATTCTGCCTAATAACTTTCAGTTTGTCCTCGTACGACAACTAAGTATGATCTATTCTGTGTTGCTTAATGGTTTGATTGTTCAATATCGATGTTGTGATTGTCTCCGGATTATATTCTGGAAACATTTTATTTGGGCTCGGTTTTGGTTATTTCATCAAATTGGCGAGGATATGGCTGTTGCATTTCTGATAATGGACTAGTTCATCGTTTGTTGCTTGTAATCTCATGTAAAATTCGATCATTATTCATATTTGGTACAGTGAATTTATGTTTAATGACTTCTATATATATAAATCAAGAATTGAAGAGTAATATGTAGTGAAGCTGTAATTGTAGACTAACGAAAATGATTGATAAGTAAGTAAGACTTATCTGCTGATTAAATTGTAGTATTTCAAGGTAAGATTAGTTGAAATTTTTATCCTTTTACACTTTAATTGTAAGCGGACTGTTTGAAAATTAGTATAAAAAGTTGTTGAAGACAAATTTAAGAAAATTTCGCCTAGATCTTTGTCCCAATATTGAAATTTAATTTTTAAAATTCAAAACTAAAAAAGGATCAAGTTCGGCTGAAAAAATTGAAAGTGGTTTATTAGTTTTTAAAAAATAGTTGGATAACAAAATGTGTCCGTCGCTATTCACTATAATTTAAAAAAATACTTTTTATATGAATAAAAATCTTATGTATTATATGAAGCTTTTTTTCCAGCTTTTATATACATTCTAATTAATGCCACAGCGTTGATAGTTATTCGGATTGTCTTTTATGACTTCAAAATATTGATTCGATACTAAATTTCACCAAAACGATCCGAAACTTCACAGCAGAATACCTTAACGGCAACCTTAATCTATCTTCTAGGCTGAAAATTCCTTTCTGTACTCATTGTTTTGTTTCACGGCAATATGTTCTTATTCGAAACAAATTGTTGCTACTTATGTGGCACCACAAACAGCTAATATGTCGCTGCTTGCGTACTCGTACAGAAGCCTTAGGCTTCCACAGTGACCAATGAAATTTATCGAGTTAACAGACAACTTCATATATTACTGCTTTTGCGATTGGCTTTAGAATATTTTAACTACAAAAAATAATCTTCAAAATCATGAAATTGTAACTAATATTACTCTTCAACTCTTTAACAAAGTGTAATGGGTTCTTTTTACAAGTTTCTAGCATGGCTTCTTGAATATCGCAACACATTTCATTAAGTCATTGGTCGCATTAATTAATAATTTTATAAAATTATTTAACAACAGATACATCAACAGAATCGGTTCATCTAAACATAAATCATAATCGTAATTAAGTGTTCACAGATTTCACGAACAAGTTATTCGTTCCATAGTTGCATTTGATCGTCATCCGGTTCATATACATTTTTTTTATTTAACGATTTTTTTTCTCAAATGGTATAGCGCTTAACTAGTCTTTTTCTCGTATATAATATAGGAACGTAGTGCCGGTCAACGTTTAAATATAATTATTGTTGCTGAAGGTGCAATTGATCGCGATGGAAAACCAATAACTGCGGAAGATGTTAAGAAAGTGGTCGTCGATAAACTGCAACAAGACACACGTATTACGGTTTTAGGTCATGTGCAACGTGGCGGCAATCCAAGTGCTTTCGATCGTGTTTTGGTGAGTATTGAGAATGGGTGGAATAATGATTTTCCTGGGATAAATAAATATCGTTAGACGTATAAAAGCACAATTGCAAATTCGATCGTCTGCTGATTTGTGTCTAACTATTCTTGTGAGATTAATTTCTTTGTTTCTAGTAATCTGATTGAACGCGATGTCGCTTCACTGAGAAGTGATACTTTGGTGAGTGCAGGGTCATAGTGATATACCTGGAAATTGCGAAGCTGATGCCCTAGCAAGAGCTGGCACTGAGCTCTAGGATTATACACTAACATCCCAAGTCGGTCATTGATTGGCCTCCGTCAAGCTAATATTCAAGCAGTATTATATTGGGGCTGCAAACAGGGTCTGGTTGCTGAAAGAAACCTGCAGGATAACCAGGCAAACTTGACACGCACTGAGCTCAAAGCGCATCAAGCAGCTTCTCAACACGAGCTGTGAAACATTAAGTTTCATCATATCCGTACTGACGGGGCATGGTCTCATTGGCAGACATGCAGAACGATTTCTGCCGCAGCTGCAGATCGGGGGAAACGATTCAACATTTTTTGTGCAAATGCCCAGCACTATCCAGGAAACGCATGCAAATCCTAGGCTCGCCTTTCCTGGACAGCCTCACGGAAATAGTCAGTTTAAATATTAGCTGCATAGCCAGCTTCATACGAGAATGTAAATGGTTCTCGTCACCTCGCAGATCGTGCAGGCTATTAACTTGACATGACGCTAGTACCAATCAGCGTCACGACAACTTGGCGGAGGGCCTGGATTTGCCTCCAGTATGGGTTTGTACACCCGAAGAAGAGCGAATTCTACCATCTTCCTGTTTGACGGTGAGATGGTTCCATCGCTGCTACTCCTGTCAATGACAGCCCATACCAGGCTGTCCTTGGCCGCTTCGCGGAAGCTCCTGCCTTTAACAGGTTGAACGTAACCAAACTTGGCTTTTTGGTGACCGACAGTTGGGCACTCTGTTGATTTGGAGCTGCCTCATTAGATCTGCATCTTTTATGAGTAGCCACTTGCTTTGAAAAGAGGCTTTGTAAGCCTCTACTGTGGAAGTTGCCCATTCAAAGGAGATTTGTCCTTCTGAAAAAGACTATCGGTAGGTAAATCTTTCTGAACATCGTGGTCGTCTTCCCACCAGAAGGACGCGTCATCTTCCACTTTCCTTCCGGGCCGAGTGGATCCTCTTTGGTATCTTTCGTACTCTTGCGATTGGGTCCCCCCTCGCAGCCGCTATCTCCGCTCTTTGTGCAGTTCCCCTGAGACCCCATGTTTATCTATGCCGAAGCAGGGAGGCCATGCGAGGGTTGGCACATTCCCTTATGAGGATATGTGCTCAGAGCCGGATCAGGGACTAATCAGGAGTCTGGACTCAACTGAACCTGCACGGCCAGACTAGTGGCGACGAGTTTTGATCGTGCCGCGAGGCCTGCCAGGGTTTTATCGGGACGTAGATTAAAATCGTCAAAAGTAATTTTGGACATCTGCTAACGTATTGACATTGCCGTATTAGTGAAAGCAGTTTGCATTTTTGAATGATTCCTTGATTCAAAATGTCTGTTTTTGTGCCAAGTTCTCGTCATTTACGGGAAGTTTTGATCTTTTCCCTTCATTTGAAAAAAACTGCACGTGAGGCTCGTCGAATGCTTTCAAATACGTACAGTAAGGCTACTCTGAATGAAAGAACGTGTCAGGTGTGATTTCAACGTGATTTCAATGTCGAGGACAAGCATGGTGGTGGGAGAGAAAAAATGTCCAAAGGCGAAGGATTGGAAGAACTGCTCGATGAATATTCATGCCAAACTCAAGAAGAACTTCCTCAATCACTGGGAGTGGCTCAGCAAGCCATTTCCAAACGCCTCAAGACCATTGGTATGCAGAAATAAGGAAATTGGGTTCCGTACGAGTTGAAGCCGCGAGATATTGAACGGCGCTTTTTGGCATGTGAACAACTGCCGGAAAGACATAATCGGAAGGGATTTTTACATCGCATCGTAACCGGCGACGAAAAATAGGTCCGTTACGATAATCCCAAGCGCAGAAATCATGGAGAAAACTCGGACATGCCTCCACATCGACAGCAAAACCGAATATTCACGGCGGCAAGGTTTTGCTCTCCATTTGGTGGGACCAGCTCGGTGTGATATACTAAGAGTTATTAAAACCAAGTGAAACCATCACAGGAGAACGGTACCGAACACAATTGATGCGTCTGAAACGTGCATTGATGGAAAAACGGCCACAGTACCGATAAAGACACAGCATGATAATGCTCGGCCACACTTCGCAAAAGTGATCAAGACATACTTGGAAACCCTGAAGTGGGAGGTCCTGCCCCACCCGCTGTACACCCCAGACGACGCTCCTTCCGATTACTATCTGTTTCGTTCAATGACGCACGGCCTGGCTGAACAGCATTTTTCTTCGTACCAGGAAGTACGAAAATGAATACAACCATGGATCGCGTCTAAACACGCCTCCTTTTTTCGCGATGGGATCCGAAAATTGCCGGAGAGATGGGTGAAAGTTGTGGCAAGTGATGGACAATACTTTGAATTATATATCTGTAAATGCTTTTTGACAATAAAGCTTTAATTCCGGGGAAAAAAACCGCGGAAGCAAAGTTGTACACCCAATAATTCCTAATGGTGTCGAAGTTGGAGTCGTAAAAAATTCACGTCGATTCCGCGGCCCTGGTTTAAATGTATGAAAATATTGCAAAGGGGGATCCTGATTGGGAGGCATTTCAGTAATATCTAACATCATGAGAAAATCTAGATTCTAAGGAAACAAAGAAACGACGCATAACCATCCCACAGCTATCATTATTTATATTTTAAAAACAATTTATCCTTTCATTGCAGGGCTGTCGTATGGGCGCCGAAGCTGTGCTCGCATTAATGGAAGCAACATCAGAAAGTGTACCGTGTGTCGTCTCATTGGACGGCAATCAAGCCATTCGTGTGCCACTAATGGAGTGTGTTGAACGCACACAAGCTGTCGCTCAAGCAATGTCCGAAAAGAATTGGGAGCTAGCTGTAAAAATGCGTGGTACTTCGTTCCAAAGAAATTTGGAGACCTACAAAATGTTGACACGCTTGAAGCCGCCAAAGGAATCGTTCGATGCATCTGGCAAGGGAGTTGTAAGTTTTGTGTCATCCAGCTTTAACATTTATACCAAAAATCGGGTTCACAATAACATGTAAAATTCTTGAAAGAATTTATCCGCGATTTTGTTTTAGTATTAACAACCCAAAAAATTATATTATATGTTTTACATGCCTTGCTGTAGAAAGGAATTTATCGAGTGAGTTTTGTAGAAACAATGAAATGTTCCTTATTTAAATTAGCCTAGGAAGTGTTTTTCTTCTTCCTTAAATGGTCATTAAAGCTAAGATTAGAGATAATTAAATTTCTTAGCACTTAATGTAAAACTTACGGCAAATAATTTTAATCTTTCGGATAAGTTACGCCCATTTGTAAAATAATATGCTTATAAAAGGCTGCCGCTTTTATTGAATGCAATAAAAGATAAGCAACGCTAATTGCTAACTAAAATTTGGCGCACATACAACTTAACTCATGTTAATTTCAATTGATCAGTTTTTATTCAGCTTGCCGCTTATTCATTTTAGATACAAAATGTAGATAATAATTCAATGGGAATTTAAGTTGAGAAAAGCAATTAATGCCTCATCATTTAATCAATTGAGTTGATTGTTTCTTTATTTGCTTCAAATTTTTCTTCTTGATTATCACTGATAAAAGCAAAGCTTCCGATAGAGTAAAACACATTTCTCTTCAAACAGCAAGGCACACTATGGGGCTCGGTACGGCACACCAGCAATTGGCTATTGTTTTTTTAAATTTTTTACCGTATGCTGCAATGTTTCACAGCTTAAAAATATTAGCAATTTGAATTTCCTTCACCTACAAATGGTTTGAGAAGGAATTTCCGTGCTTAGAAGCGTTTAAAAACAAATTTCTGTTTGCATACGTTAAGTAGAAAATAATTTAAATCAATTTTCCATCCGTTTTGTTTGTTCAATTCTTGATTATGCTGCTTCAGTGCATAATTGTTTGCTGTTACTACCTTAATTTTTATGAATTTGTACTCAGGAAGGATTTACTTTTGCTGTCATGCACATTGGAGCCCCGGCTTGCGGTATGAATGCCGCTGTACGATCCTTTGTTAGAAACTGCATATACCGCGGGGACGCTGTCTACGCCGTCCACGATGGTGTTGAAGGTCTCATTTCTGGCAACATCAAACAGATAGGATGGTAAGCATCCGCTCTTAAACTTTAGAGTTAAAAAAACAATAAAGGGTGTAATTATCCTAGGTCTGATGTAACTGGCTGGGTGGGACAAGGTGGCGCTTTCCTGGGCACGAAACGTACCCTGCCCGAAGGGAAATTCAAGGAGATTGCTGCACGTCTTCGCGAATTCAAAATTCAAGGCTTGCTTGTAATTGGCGGCTTCGAAGGCTACCATTCGATGGGCCAGCTAGCCGATCAACGGTCGAACTATCCAGAGTTCTGTATTCCACTTGTTGTTATTCCGTCGACAATTTCTAACAATGTTCCCGGCACAGAGTTTTCACTGGGATGTGATACTGGATTGAATGAAATCACAGAAATTTGCGATCGTATTCGCCAATCAGCGCAGGGTACGAAACGTCGTGTCTTTGTGATTGAAACGATGGGAGGATATTGTGGCTATTTGGCGACACTGGCTGGTTTAGCCGGTGGTGCTGACGCGGCATATATCTATGAGGAGAAGTTCTCTATCAAGGATCTGCAGCAAGATGTCTACCACATGGCATCAAAAATGGCAGAAGGTGTTCAACGCGGCCTGATTCTACGCAATGAAAAGGCTTCCGAAAATTACAATACAGATTTCATTCATCGTTTGTATTCTGAAGAGGGCAAAGGCTTGTTCTCGAGTCGACAAAATGTGTTGGGTAAGTAATTTTTTTATGTGAGATTTTTATAAAAGGGATTGCATTTAGAATTTATGGATTAAACCCTAGAAAGGATCTTTTAATATCAACCAATTAATAATTTCTAGGTCATATGCAACAAGGTGGCTCACCATCGCCATTCGACCGCAACATGGGTACAAAAATGGCTGCCAAGTGCGTTGAATGGCTAGTGGATCAATGCAAGAAGAACCAACAACCGGACGGCAAGATTCATGCCGACAGCGCCGATAGTGCGTGCTTGCTCGGAATCGTCCGCCGCCAATACAGGTTCACCCCGTTGGCTGATCTCATCACGGAAACCAATTTCGAGTAAGCTATTCATTTGATAGCCTAGCACATGCGAAATTATTATGACCGATTCGACTTCCAGGCAACGTATTCCTAAGGAGCAATGGTGGCTTAAATTGCGACCACTGTTAAGAATACTCGCCAAGCATGATTCGGCATACGAGGAGGAGGGTATGTATATAACTGTAGAGGAGGAACTAGCCAGTGACGCCGCCATCATCTAAATTATGTCTACATACATTTCGCTCATCACAACAGTACACACGAACAAGGCGCGGTGCCTTTGTAGCGTTTACCAAATGCTATTAGAACGCTTTAAATCCAACAAACAATTGTGTTGTTCTAGACAAATTGAAACAATAAGCCCCACGCATTACATATGATTGTTACTGAATGTAGTCCATCCACAGATAGTTGTTAAACACATAACGTTACGATGTTACGTCTCCCTCGAGATAAACTAGATGATTATTTCATGACAAATTCAAACTGGGTGACTGGAACACTCTCATGCCATTTGACCTTTTTTTTAAAAAAAATACCACCAAAAGTATTTAGTGCTAGAACTTGGACACATTTCGAAAGATAGAACTGTTGTCCAATCTCAGGATATAGGGGAAACCATAGCTGTTCTCAATCGATATTCTAATTTGTTGTTTTCCCGTTACATACGAACCGAATAGAATTATAGTTCGTTGATTTATTTATGTATGTAATATTTAGTTGATAAAAGAATCATTGTTTTCGTCGTTTGCTATTGTAAGTTGAATAGTATTAAACTATTGCTTCCATTTCATCGCTATGATTGTTAAATTTTAACACATACACTTTTTATCTCGCTGCCTTTGTGATTCGATTGCTTATTTGGCTATAGCCGAATAATAATAATGACGAATATAATTTTTTGGGAGAACTAAACATCAAACATTTCAGGTATGAAACGTATTTTGACTATAATACATGGCTTCTGAGCAAATTTGAAAAAAAAAACACTCATAGGGCATGAAGTTAATTTGTAATTTAGAGAAGAAACAAGATCTATGAACAAATTCAAATCACTTATAAATGAACTCGTTTTTAATTTATGGCATGTAACGTCTTGTAAATGAAAATCAATAAATAAAATGTACACCAAATGATTTATTTGAAGGAAATTGTTGTTTTATTATTGTACATGATTTACGGATCGTGGAACATGTGTTTGCGTCACGCTAAGCAAAAGCATTGTGTAGAGCGTCCGCCTCCTAATTATGGTACCCAAGATTCAAATCATTTCAATCGGACCTTTCATTGTTTTCGGTGGATTCGAATATGATTAATTTGGTAGTAGCTTTTGAAGAGCATTTGAAAACGGGGAATAATGCAATATTTCGAGTATTCGGGATATTTTGATGCTGATGTACACAAGCTGAAAATGGGTTTATAAACAGACACTGATGGTTTCCGAAAAGAAATTTTACGTGACTTTTGGGAAAATGGGAGGCCGAGAAAAATAAAAAAATACATGATTATTACAAGAGGTTTATCGGAGTTTGTTACACTAAATCTGAGAGGTCCACGTCACAAGTTTTTCATTCCATAGTATATTTATTGATAACAGGAGTAAATGCTTCGTAATAGTTGAAGTTTTTTACAATATGTTAATGAAGGCTTATAGAAAAATGTGTCTTGTCCTTCATTTTATCTCACGAGATACAATTATAGCCAGTTTTTCGCCAGTATGAATGATTTTCGTTAATGAATCTCACAAGTCGATTGAGTACGAAATTTTGGTGTATTGATGCGTGAATATTTACGTTGATAATTGTTCGCTGCTTCATTTTGATATGTAAAAAATAAAATTCCGTGTACCAAATTCGCCCATTTGTTACTTTTCGAAAATATTTTAGGCCCAAAGGGCTTCAATGTACATTGGAATATGTTGTCGAGAAAATGCACACTGACAAGACTGATATCCTACTTTTCAACTCCATTCAAATAACTGCATACGCTGACGATATAAACATAATGTCACGGTGCATACTTCAAGCCAAAGAAGCATACTAAAATTTAGAGTAGACCTCAAAAGAAGTTGGGTTAATGGTCAGTGAGGGAACAACTAAATACATCACCCAGACGCGAAAAAAGAGACCAATCAGACAAAACCTGACCTGATAGGAGAATATTACTTGGAGAACGTTGACAAGTCTGGATCCTCTTCTGATGCTTCCAATTATCGTCTCATTTCGTTACTTTCTTATTTTCTCAAACTCCTTGAATGCATTGTCTACAATAACATAAAATATACGAAGCTCTCAATTGTAGGCTGTCACCATTCCAACACGGATTTGTTCCAAATCGTTCAACCAATACGAATCTCCTTGAACTCATCAAAACTGTCGCAAAGGCTCTCGACATTCGTACCCAAGTTGATGTAGTGTATGCTGACTTCAGTAAGGCATTTGGCACTGTCAACCCCAATGGTCTACTTCTGAAGCTAGCTAACTTTGACCTGTTTGGGCCATTACTCGCCTGGCTTGAATCCTATATCAGTTCGCAGTCATGCCGTTATTGTCTATGTGGAGCATATTCCTCTCTCTTCCACCCTAACTGCGACGTTCATCAAGGGTCTATTCTAGGCCCTCTTCTTTTCTTACCCTACATAAATGACATTCCCTCAGTCATAGCGGCTCAGTGTCTTCTATATGCTGATGACTTAAAAATTTACCGAGTTATTCGCTCGGAAGAGAATTGTATTGCCCTCCAAAGGGATCTGGACGTGATGGATTTTTGGAGTCAAACTAATTTTCTCTCCCTTAATGTCCAGAAATGTCACAAAATGTCTTTCACCTTAAAGTCCAGTCCAATTGATCATATCTATACGTTACACGATATTGCTCTTACGGCTGTTTTTCAAATAAAAGATCTGGGAGTGATTTTCGACCCGAAACTTAAATTTGAGCCTCACATTGTGGCTATAGCCGCACGTGCCTCTCGTGTCTCCGGGTTCATATTAAGACACTCTCATATGTTTACTGACATTTCCTCCGCCGTCAACCTATACACTAGCCTAGTTAGACCATCCATGAATATTGCTCGCAAGTATGGTTACCACACTATCAATATTTGGATTCTCTAATTGAACCAGTACAGCACAAATTCAGTCGTTTCCTCATCTTTAAATTTAATATTACATATATGCCATATGAAGAGCTACATTCCTTGCTACAATTTCCTACTTTGCAATCCTGCAGACTCCTTTTAGATGAGTGTTTTCTGTTTCGGCTTCACCACCATCAATTAAACTCTAACCTCTCTGATTGGTTAAAGTATCGTATTATAGAACGCCCTGCCAGATCTGACATCATATTTACAGTTCCATATGCTAGGACTGAGACTTTGTATCATTCGCCGATGTTTTGGCCTCATCGTAACCACAATACTCTGCAACTTGGTTCGTTTCCTCACTCGCTCTACATTCATAAGCAGAATGTAAAGAGTATATTAACTAATTAGTTTAACTATATGTATTTTTTTCTTATATTTTTTTTCTTGACTTGTAATTGGACTATGTTAGTCTGTAAGACAAATTCTTAATAAATAAATAAAGTTCGTTTACTTGAGGGACCTTGTGAGCATTGAGGGCGGAGAAAACGATCTGTTCTCTCAATTTTGAAATCAGAAAAAAGGTAGGTGAAAAATACAAATTGACGATAAGACCTATACAGATATACGGCCGCGAGTCCTGGACTTTGTCGAAAGCGTCCGTAAATATCCTTGATATCTTCGGGTCAATAAGGGAACAAAGTGGACAATACGATATAACCATGAGTTATATAACATATAAGACCCACTCGTTTCCACAGCTGTGAAACTCCGTAAGCTTCAATGGGCTGGCGATGTGGAACGGATGAACGAAGCACGGGTGGAGCTCACGGAAATCGATCCCAAACGCAAGCGGAGAAAGCGATGGAAGGACAGTATTGAGCAGAGAACTGTTAGGAAAAGGGAACTGGAAGACGAGGTCGCTGAGCTGAGATAATTGAAGGCTTCTACTGCAGAAGCGCAAGGCTCAATTCGGGCTATCGCATCATTGATGATGATGATGATGAAAGTACAATTTTAATTGCTACAATCAGGGAAAGCCAAGCAGTTCGGCTTCGAGGGCTTCCAAACTGGAACAAGACTACATTGATGGATATAGATCAAGTAATGCATTCATTCTTTTATTCATTCAAAAAACGAAGTAATTCGCATACATTCCGATTCGGAATCAAGATAAAATATCTTATTTTCTAGTTTTATAAGTCCAAATTTGATTTTTACATTACAAATGGCCAAATATTCTGAAACAGCTATTGTATCACAAACGAATACGTCATGAGTTTATATAAAAACAATATTTAAAATATTATTTACTTGTTGTCTTTTAGCTATTCGCACGCATTTGCTTAAATCTACTTATGCGCGTTTTTGGCGCACATACATCTACAAACTTTCCTTCTGGTAATGGATCGGGCAGGTCTTGTTTGTTCTGAGCCCGACCGCTCGTCTCTGCTTCCTTAGTTTGGGAATTCGTTGCAGTTTGTCTCTCAACCACATCACCCATAATCTATTTGAAAAATATGGAAATCAATTGATTGCGAAAAAAATCAGTCAGATTAATTTACCAAATCAAATCCTGCAGCATTTTCATTCGTTTTTGTTTTTGTGCGTTTCGATTTCACTGGCGCGGAATTTATAGTTTCCAATTTGACTTTTTCTTTATTTTTCAATATTGGCTTTATCAACTTATCGGGTGTGCCATCCGTTTTGACGCCGTTCTATAGGAGCAATTTTTAGATACATACATTGAATTACTAGAAATATCGCAATACCTCATTTTCGAATTTTACGTGAGATAAATTACTGAAGATTTCGTTGCTTTTCCCGTCGTGGGACACATTTATCAGTTTAGTAATTTGTGGATACACATTATTCTGTTTTTAAAGATTTTAGAATTTATAAATCAATCAAAATGCTAGCTTGTCAATTTCGCTGAAAACATTACCTCTGTTATCACACTTTGCTTGTCTGTTTCCGGCGAAACAAAGTCAGGTACTTTCAAAATGAATTCTTCTTCGTGCATTCCCGAGGGGAAGTAGTCTTTGAATATTTTATAAATATCGGCCGGACCACCGATCGCGTCGCTATCTTTGCTTTCGTCTATTTCATAGCCCGGTGGCATGAAATAGTGATCGGAGTGATCGAATCTAATTTCCAATGTATGGCATTTCGATGTACTTAAATCAATGATCTTATCGATCAAATTAAAGTCCTGGTGACTTTGATTTTCGGAAACGAACTCAAGATTGTTCTGTACCTTTTCAAAAATTTCTTGTTTCTTTTCGACTTCCGGAGAAAGCAAAGCAACATTTGAAGCTTCGACTGGTGAATCACTAACCATAGTACTTGGCGATTTTATATTTTGAGCGCTGTGCGAACCATTGGATAATTTTGCTTTCGAACGTTTCACCATATTAGGCGCTTGAGTTTTATCAATTAACTGCACTTCTTCCTTATTCGAAAAAGTGATTCGTTTCTTATTCCTTGCATCCACCACCTTTGTTTCCCTCACTTTGCTTTCCTTCAAAGTGTCTTTCTCGGATTGCAACTCTTCCACGAGCTCATCCTTAAGCAGCTCAATATAATCCGACAGAAACTCTCTCACTTCCATCCTGCTGATTTTCTCATCGATATCGTCCACCGACTTCACTTGGATTTGATGCAGTTCTTTTTCCACTTCTTTCAGTTTTTTCTTGAAAAACTTGATTTTGTCTGCAACTGAAAGATTTTTGGCTTGATCTTCAATTTCTAAAACTCGTGGTGGTATGTCTTCCGTCGACGAACTGCCGGAATCATCGTCCGATTCAAAGTCAGTTGCATTTTGCAATGTATTGTTATTGGTGAAGTCTACATCTTTTTTTACGTTCGTCAAATTAAACATCTTTAATTTCTCCTGAATCTCGTCAACAATGGAAGATTTTTTCGCAACGGAATCTTTCGGTTCAGTATTTTCACCAATTATTACATCCCGTTCAGCATAGTTGGACGTTCGCTTCTTTTCTGCTGGCAGTTGAATTTCACCCGACATTAGTTTTTCAAGAGTTTCGTCGTCCTCCACGCGTAGCTGATTCAAATCGTCTTCCAGCTGCTCCATCATTTCCAAGTTTTCAAGCATTGTCATGATATCTCCGTGGCTTTTATCCGTTTGAGATTCGGACTCGGGGTTTCGATCTTTCATTTTTTCCTCGCGTAATCTACGTTTGTGCTCTATTCGCCATTTATTTTCCTTTTCTTCGTCATATTCTTCGACAATTTCCTGTTCAATGCCGGCGGGTAACATGCCTTCCAAGTGCGGCTTTTCTAGTTTATTCCTGCGAAAATAGCAAGGTACAAAAAATAAAACGAGAAAAATCCCGGTTAGCACACTACATACTGATACATCGCGCGCTCCTTTTCCAAGTCTTCCAATCGTGTTTGTGCCATTTTTATTCGATGCATCGCCACTTTTTGAGCCTGTTGCGAGGAACATTTCGAGAAAATCCCACGATAGTGACTGATTAGTATTTCGTTCGTGTGATACAATTGTCCGGGCATAAATGCTTTCGATCCTACCGGCACCATTACATCTATTGTTAGACTATCCCTGAATTGCTTTAGATTCGATATAGCAGTTTCCTGTTCACGTTTATATTTTGTCCAACGATCCAATTCGTCTGCATTGCGAGCCAAAGCCTATGTTTGAAGATGAATTGAAATTTAATTTTCGACTGTCAATTATCCGGTGGATCATGTTTGCATGAAAAATGAAACGAAAAGGAACTTTCCGCCACGAAAGAGTTAGGTGCAAAACTAATCAAATTGAGTTCAACTTGTTCATAACTCGTTTCACAGTATTTCGGGACTTCATTTATATGTGAATGAATTGGTTTTCAATGCGAGATGAAATCCTGAAGGAAATTCGTGGATATAGGAACTGATTATGCAAGATTTGTAACTTGATGGAACAAATGAAAGGATTTACCATCTTTAAACAAAAGTGAGTACATCTTTTATATTTTAATTTGTTCACCTTACTTATCTACGTTTGCTTTAATTTGTTAAATTTTAATTGGAAATTGGCATGTTTCGTGCTGCCCAACCCCAGCTAGTTTTAAGATCTTCAATTGTTGAACAGGAAGCACAATATTCAATTCTGTTTCAATTTTGAGCTAATTTACTGCCGGTTCTATATTTACATACTCAATAATATGAGTGTTATTGCCACCATGCTCGCTTAAAACTAGGAATCTTCCAAAATATAAATGTTACCTGCTTTAAAGCCTCATCTAACCATTCCATGGTGAGTGCCAATGATGGAACTTCTAACTTCTTCAAAGTAGATTGCTAGTTTGTCCTGGATGAAGCTTTTCAATTTTAATTTTTATCACTTTGAATGGAATTAAGTTATCGCTGTAATTATACAGGAATAATTATTATAGTTCTATAAGTAGAGAAAAATGAATATTTTATCCAAGGTTCGAATGTGTGCGGCCACAATGTTTTGGTTTGAGAGTTCGTGGGTGACACAAATTGACGTTTTCACATGCGTCACATGTAGCAAATTATGTCAATTTCCGTATTTAATACGGTTGTCATTTAATTCGGACAAATTGTCAAAAATGTTGTGACGTTTCGGATGAGGTTCGACTTTTCTGTTTGAAGTTGTAAAAAGTGAAGTTTATCACTCTGAGCAGCTGGAAGTGATCGTAAGAAGGCGATTATACCCTTAGTTACTCCAGCTCGAAGACATAAGCACCCACCAAAACGATGTCGGGGCAATTTCCTGGCAACTACAATACACCGGTCGGCGGTCATATGGGAAACTTCGGCAACCAAATGATGAACATGAATATGGTGCCGAATCAAGCTGGTGGCATGGTCGGCTGGGATCCGCAGTCAATGATGGCCCAAAAGCGCCACGGTCAGATGCAAGGTGCCGGGATGGGTATGGCCGCGCAAGGAATTGGCCACGGAGCCCCGGGAATGCACAGTCCGTCGCACGCTCAACAGCAGCAGGCCAACCCGCAAGCGCTGGGTCTATGCAGGAATCAATTAGGCTTGTATGTTTAACCATGTCGTCAATCTATTACACAATAATCTAGTAAAGACTTGTTTGTAAAAAACTGCCTCTAAATCCTAGTGTACGCTGAATTTGTCAAGGATATAAATCGAATTGCCTTGAAATGCATCAAACAACACTGTAACAACTGAAGCACGTCTACTAACTAATAACACTGACTCGAGTGTAGTTTAACTACAAAAATTTACAAAACGCACGACATGCTCCCCCTATTCATCGCTCGTGGCTGAATCCGGCGCTGTTGCAGAACCTCCCGTAAGCAGGGGTGACGATCTTTGTCTTAGCTTGTTGATGAGATCATTCAATTTCTTGAACTGCGATTGAGTGTAGCGGGCATCCGCGTTTATTTTTTGTATTAAATTTATTTCGTCATTTATTAATTTCTGGTCGTCATTTTATAAAAGCTGACGTACTGCCTTTTATAAAATTGTAAAATACTCTTAGTCTTTAACTTTCCAAGTGGATGAAATGCTAGGATTGTATAAAACTTGGTAAAGGCATGTTCAATAGTTCGTTATACTAACTTTTATTCAATTTTGAATACCAATGGCAGAGTGTCCCTTAGCTTCATCACAGATGTGCTTGGTTGGAACCTACAAGAACTTTTCCCCTCTAAGTTTTTCATTTGAAAACTTGGATCCTTGATTTCGACTTTGAATGACTTTATAAATGCCATTCAATAACTTATTGTCCGTATGAGAAACTTATATACTTGTCGTAGTACTAGTTGAAGTCCCACTGTTAAATTTTTTATCTTCTATTGCTCTTGCTTAGAATAGCTGAAAGATCGTGTGAAATTTACAAAAGCATTTAAAAAACGGAGGCACAATGGGCACCGATGCTCCCGACCCCACCAACAGACTTTTCGGGGCTGCTTTCATCGCTGGGCGCTTCACCTCCGCCACTAACTGTGATGGTTGTGAGAAAATATCACGTTTGCATTCATCGGACTCACTCACCCTGAAAAAAAGGACCGTGAGGAACCAACCGAACGTGTTGATAGCGGAAGTAGAGCCGTGACGATCGTCCAAAAAAACATAGCGATCATAAAATATTAACCAACATTTATTTTAAAAATTTAAAAAAAAAACAAATATAATTAACATTGAAGTGAATTAAACATTTAACATATTGAACATTTTCGAACACAACAACAACAACAACAAAATGACATGAAAATATAGTAAAAATAAACTTATATAAAATAGAATTAAAAGGTTGGAAATATGTGATAAATCCCAAAAGCAGTTAAGAATCGTTTGCAAACTGGGCACTTGTAGCGATACTCTAGGGCCCGCAGTATGCAGGCCCTACAGTAAAAATGGCCACAATGTGTGGCTACGGGCACATGGCATCTGTGTAAACAAATGCCGCACCGCATCATTTTCGGATCTCTGTTTATCTCCGGCATTACAGGAGGATGCGGTGGTACAAAAACCACGTCCGCATCCTCGTGTTCATATATTTCTAGAAATAACAAAAAATTATTAATAATGTAAACCCAGGAGTTAGTTAGTAGGGCTTCAAATGAGTAAGAATCTTATCTTATTTCACGTGACAATTTTTTCTCTCTCATGTAAAATTTAAACGCGCTATACGCTTTTTTTTATGAAACACTATACAATTTTTTTTTTGGAATTTATGTGATTTAATCAAGACCACAGACCTTGCAAACGCCATCAACGCCGAGCGCCGGAGCATCCATGGTCGGGCCGCCCGTGATGCAACCTCAGCCGCCACAGCAGGGAATGTTGTCTTCCGGCCAGAAAGAAATAAATCCCATCAACCTAACCAGGCTTGGACAAGAAACGGTTCAGGACATAACGATGCGCTTCCAGGAGATCTTCTCTGCCTTGAAAACGATACAACCGACTTCGGGAAACCGGGAGAACAGTACCGAAAAAAAGGTTCAAGAGTATTTTCGGACCATCCGATTGCTATTCAAAAGGATCCGTATAATTTACGAGAAGAGCAATGACGGCTGCTCCCAAGGTAATTTTAAATTGTCGTAATATTTGGATGCGCTTGATTGCATTGTTTGTTCCGTGCCTAGGGATGGAGTTCACTCATGTCGAGAGCTTAATTCCGTACAAGGATGAACCAGACCATCGCACAGACACGTCGCAATGCGAAGAGTACAAGAAGGCAATGCAAGAGAATCGAGACCTGATTGAGACGGTGATGCTGAAGAACAAACAACTGCGCGAAATCATCGACAGGACGAGGATAATAATTTGGGAAATAAATACAATGTTAAGTATGCGACGATCGTAGGACATTATTACTAGTTTATATTTTCAGTTTTATAAGGATAATAAAAAGTGTAGTATATACAAATCAGAAAATCATTTTGTGTCTCTGAAGTATTAAAAAATAATTGAAGTGAACGGCGCCAATTCAATTTTAAACCAAATTTAAGTTCTAAGGTAGGAGAATGCATTGAGGGCGTATGTTTAAACAGAGATGACGTTATTTATTCACAATCCATTGGAAGCTAAGTTATACATAGTTTGGAAAAGAGAATAAGAAAAACTATTTACAAACCAATCTTTACTGTTCAATGTTGCTACCTCTCAGAATATTAGGCTGATTGAAATCGAACTTCTTTCAAGACTACGCATATAATTATTTGACAGCAGATGTGTGTATCTTTGGGCTCAATTTAAGTATTGCAATATTAGTGTTGAGTCTGTTCTCTTGAATCTAAGCCCGGGTGCACATTGAAATGCAGTCGACACTTCCAGGGCATCGCATGCCGAAAATAAACTGTAGAAACTGTGCCTCACAGTACTTGGTTTGGTAATAACTATGATAGTTGGTTGTAGTGGCAGCCCCCTTTATCCAAAGGTCGCTCACTTAGGCCACGATAGGCCCATTGTGGTACCACAGAAGATAATGGCGACACTAGATCCTGCGGGATAACGAGAACCATCCAGATTCTCGTATGAAGTTGGCTATGCAGCTAATATTTAAATCAACCTCCGTGAGATTGTCCAGGAAGGGCGAGCCCAAGGTTCGCATGCGTTTCCTGGATAGTGCTGGGCATGCACACAGAAAGTGTTGAATTCTGTCTTCCTTGCCTTCCGATCTGCAACTTTGGCAGAAATCGTTGAAAGGAACACCTAATCTTTCTGCGTGTCTGTCAATGAGACAATGCCTCGTCAGCAAGGAAACGATGGAACTCAGGGTTTCACGGCTTGTGTTGCGGAGCTGCTTGGTGCGTATGGAGCACAGTGCGTGCCTAGTTTGCGTGGTTGTGTTACAGGTTTCTTCAAGCAGCCAGGCTCTATTCGCAGCCTGAACGTAGTACTGTTTAAATCCTAGCTTTATGGAGGCTAATGGTTGGCCGACTTGAGGAGTAAGTGTATACTCCTCTCTCATCTCTCGCTAGGGCATCTGCTTCGCAGTTTCACGGTATATCACTATGCCCCGGTACCCAGCAAAGAATCACTTCATTCCAGTGCAATGTATGCACGCTGGATAGGGATTGGATAGCAGCTTGACTGTCAGAATAGATGTTTAAACTTATTATGGAAATTTCCTGATTTCTCAGCTAGTCTACTGCCTTGTATATCGCAATGATCTCTGCCTGAAAGACGTTGCAGTGGTCTGGTAATCGTAAGGATAGTTCCAGGCCAAGCTGTTCTGAGAACACGCCGCAGCCAACTCTTCCATCCATTTTTGATCCATCAGCGTAGATGTCGATCGATTCCTGTATCCCATCTCTTTCTGTGATCCAGTCTTCCCTACTCGGGATGACTGACTTGAAACCATGATGAAACCAGGGAATCGGAGTGGGAAAGTTTACTTTCCCTGGCGTTGATCCATCCTTCCGTAGTATTTTGGAGTAAACAAATGTTCCCCTCATGCCAGAGTCGTAGAGCTTTCAATCGAAAAGCAGTGCACTTGGCCTGCTGTCTCGTAAGTAGCTCTGTCGGAAGCCAATTCAATAGCATAAATAATGCCTTTGGCGCGGTAGTCCGTAGAGCCACGGTGATTGCAATAGCTGCAGTCCTCCTGACCCGGTTAACCAGGTTCGCTTTTTATGTTTTTGCCATCGGTGGGCACCAAATAACCACGCCATACAGAAGGATTGGTTCCACTATCGCTGTATAGAGCCATGATACAATTTTGGGTTTCAATCCCCACCTTTTCCCAATAGCTTTTTTGCAGCAGTAGATTGCGCATGCTGCTTTGCGTGCTCTTCTACTATGTTCCTCTTTCCACGCGAGCTTGGAGTCCAGAATTAGACCTAAATATTTGACCTGATGAGATAGATGGGTTGAGACTAATCTCATCAAGTTTAGGTGGAACAAATCGTAAAATAACTATGATACTGGCAGCTATTTCGAAAGTGGGTGGTTCAGAAGATCCAGTTGAAAATGTGCAGAATTGCAGTCTAACCTGACAGATACTCCATTTTGTTAACTGCATGCACTCCGAAACTCAATAAAAGGCTAGACAATGTTGGTTGGATTATAGTAAAATACAATGATCTCTCCGAAAATGCAAGAAAAAAGGGGGCAAAAGTAGACAAAGAACCCTTCGTCCCTGAAATTCTTTAGCAGGTATTATGTTGAACAATTTTTTGCTTAAGATGAATTGGCAGGCATTGCTAGAAGCTCCCCTGTATATGTATACCCAGAATGTAGAGACAAAGTCTCGAAAAAGTCTATTTGTGTATTCTCAGCTGCAATGGCTTTCTTGTGAAGTTTTACTTGTCTCTACTTTCCCCTCTTTTCAAATTCTAAAATGCCTTTATCATCCTTCGTTTTTACAGCATTAATGACGGTTTAGTTCGGTAGCCAAAAAATTATCCTACAATACCGCAAGCTTGAAACGGCTGGACTACGCAGCTTAATCAGAATCGACTGGACGCCACTCTTTCGTCGAAAAGATTCCACAACTCCTAATCGTGACAGATTTGCCAGTCGGATCTATCATTCATAAACCCCCGTAAAACCCAACATCAACAGGTTCTATGCAGATATCTATCTGCAACTAATTTTGCAGCGTTTACAGGATTTAATAGTTGATGGAATCGAACGCATAGTACAACTTATTGTCCGCTAGGAGGTTTCATTTCAGCTCACAACTGAAAATTACCTTTTAAATAAAAACAATCTCCAATTTGATTCTAAATCAATTTATTTATCTAATATCTAACCGCAAATTTCGTGTTAATAACAGCAATTTTATCATTGGCATAGCCATTTTGGCGTAAGTATTCAATCACATTTTTTAGAGCTACAAATCGAAAAAGAATGACAATTATTCGTCATACAAACCGCTACACTAAATTGCGATACGCACCTTGGTGGTCTTTATCCGAAAGGAACATCGAGAGGATCGGCATCTCCTCATGCTTGCAGATCTCAAATAGAACAGCAGGATCACATTTGTCGGCCAAATAGTGTTCGCTTAAAATCGTTAATACTTCAGACAGGGTTTCGATTTCGAACCCGGCGCCCAGAACTTTCAAAATGCTTTTCGGTTCGATTTGCTAAAATGTGGGATTATTAGTTTTAACGGTTCATTTCCGAATATTTTGTTCCCACTTTTAGATAATGATACTTTTGAACTTTTGTAAGCTCTTTCCATGCAGCATAAAATTGAGCTTGAGTTTTTGGTGCTTCTGGGATTTTCCCAATCTAATTAATGAAATTACACATGCTACAAATGACGCTATGAATTTGAAAATGTTTATAACCTTCTTTTGCGCTGGCATCACCACATTTGCCTTTTTTCGCACGGACGGCATTTCTTTTTCCACTTTGAGTTCTTGTCGTGATTCTTTGTTTTCCACCACTAATTTTTTTTGTTCTTTGGGCTCGACTTGCTTAAAGCTTCCACAATCGTTACTGTTGAACAGTTTATCGATAACTTCGTTCGGAATATCATTTAGGTGCGTATCATCTACTAGAACCTCCTCGACTGGCACCCTCTTAATGGGTTTCTGCAATACCAATTCGCGAACGCACTGTTGAACCAGTTACATTAAAAGAATTTACATTACCTTCGAGCGTAAATGCGGAGGTTTTGTTACAACTGGAATTTCCTTCATGTAGCCATCGATTTGTGTCCACGTGGGTGTCAACATTTTCGATCCATCGCGCAAGCCTTGGAACGATCGTGTCAGATTGTAGTTGAAACTGTTTTTCCGTTTTTTAATTCGATCCTGACTTCGCTTTGCATCCAAATTACCAGGATCAAGACTTAAGACCTTGTTGCAATCATTCAATGATTTTTCCACGTCGCCCAATGATTCGTATGCCTGCATACGACGATAAAATGCTTTAATGCACTTGGGATCAATCTGGATTGCGGTGTTGCAATCATCAATGCATTCGTTATATCTGAAAGGATACATTTCATTGAAATATGATGCTGACAGTCGTTTGATTTGTTAGTTGACGCTTTAACTTACTTTTCTAGGCGGAGATAGCACAACGCCCGATTCGTGTAGAATATCGGATCCGAGCCAAAATGCAAAATAGCTTCGGTGTAATGATAGATGGCTTCGTCGAATTGAGCTAATTTGACGAGAGAGTTTCCCTTTTCCTTTGAAATATTGGCCAATTCTTTTTCGGTTGGTTCTGGGTTTGACGGTGATGTTGGCGGATTGGTGTCTTTTGCTTTACCTTTATCAATTTTATCTGGAAAAATGATTTATTGTAATGTTGCATGTAAGAACGAAACTGGTGATACAGTAGTGGGAAAAAGACTGACATAAGTCTTTCTTATCGAGTTATTAACGTGATTCAATATTCGAGTAGACTTGGGTAGTTCCCGAACGAACTATTTCTTTTGCGAACTTAAAGCTGTTTGCGGTTAAATTCAGGAAGTTTACTGAGTTTTTATATAGCATATTGATCAGTAACTGTAGTCCGAGTCATGCCGTTGCTTTTTCAAGCGATATAACTCGTAAAGCGCATGCGACAATGCTCAAAGTACATTGATCAAATTGAACTAAACGAACTAGGGAGATCTACGCTTCTTGAAGATTTAAATATTCCAAAAATTATGCACTTCATGGATGCGTCCCAAAACATCTCGCCTGAATCCCCAGGTATTAGCTCATTATTAATAACTGAGAAAAGAAAACTTCCTTTTAGTTTTGTGTATATTTATTTTGATTCATAATCGATTTTTGACCGTAATCGTTCGGTATTCCTCAGCGATTAAATTTAAGTACTTTACTTATATACTAATTTTACAAGGGATATAGTTAATAAGGGATATAATTGAGAGGATATTTTTGAGTATGGAAATTCTTAAGAATAACTGAGTAATTTATTTTCACGATTACTTGGAACTGCTTCTCTTTGTTAACACGTCCTTTGAGCTAAGACAGTAGCTAATAAGTTATCGTCAATATTTCGCTAACTTTCAGCACGAGTCTTCAAACGTGACTCCGAGTTAGATCTCAATGTAATACAGCCGTGAAGTCATCAAAAAATGCATTCAACTATTCAGCTTTGAACAATCCCACTGGATTTCACCGTCAGGAACGTTTATGTGATTCATATTTTGATTGAGATGGTGAAATGCAGTGCGATTGTACAAATCTGAATAGTTGAATGCATTTTTTGGTAACTTCCCGGCTGTATTACGTTGAGATCTAGCTCGGAGTCGCGTTGGAAGACTCATATATTTCATACGAATTGGACAGTTTGTAAACCTCGCTAGGTGGTCGCCTTAACAATTGGCACATTCCCTTTCGCCACTCAAAAGCAGCATTTTTGGGGCTCGACGTGGAGTTGCGTTTCAACCTGGTACCGTGACCGAAAGATTGGCAGAGGTATAAATAGGCCTCGCTTCCACCAGTAAGATCACTGATTCTGCACTCAATAAGCAAATTGGTACTTTTATATACGAATGGGAGGGCGTTGGTAGGCGCATCGTTGCTGCCCGTTGTCCAATCGTGGAGTTAGACCCCATCTGCGTAGGCCTCCACGTTAAACATCAGGAACAGCTGCCATATAGTTTTTTTATAGATAAGAGCTAGCAAATTTTCGAAGATGTCTTGCATTAATGTTGCTATTGTTCTACTTTCGTTCATATCAGGAATTTTAATTAGGTTTTATTGTTTTATTAGCTTTTATTGATGTCTGGAAAAATAAACTTTGCTTACAATTTGCCAATAGTGTTTTTTTCTATAAAATTGTAGCCATATTGGTGACACTATGTTTTCATACGTTGCAAGTATTTTTACAATAAATTCTATCAATCACTGAGCTTACTGCACCGTGAACTACTTTGAACTAAATGAAGGAACTAATACAGTTTCAAAATATATCGCAGATATACTGGTTACTCTAGTAAAGTATCTAAAAAAATACTCTAGTCAAGTATCTAAAAAACGCCAAGGTAATACCCACATTTAAAGAAGGACTGGAAAGTGACCCGAACAATTTTCGACCAATAACATTGTTAAACTCATTGAGTAAAATCATGGGAAAAATATTAGCTTCGCGAATTAAAGAATACTTAATGCAGAATAGAATTCTAGATAGAAATCAGTTTGACTTTCAGGACGGTAAAAAAACAACAGACGCGATTGTAGACGTGATGAGACATATCAATACGCAACTGGACCAGGGTAGTTACGTTGCTGCAGTTTTTATTGATCTAAAAAAGGCGTTTGATACGGTCGTGCATGATATATTGATAAGTAAACTTGGGTACTTGGGAATTGTTGGTATGCCTAGAGAACTGATACGTACGTACCTGACAAAAAGACTTCAAAGGACTGAAATTGGAAACGTGAACAGTAAAATAGCGCAGATTACTATTGGCGTACCGCAGGGATAAATACTAGCACTCATTCTTTTCCTGTTTTATACAAATAACTTGGTGGCCTCAGGAATTGACGGGAAAGTTGTGATGTACGCTGACAATACGATACTGTTTCACGCAGCTAAAAATGAAGCTGACATAGAACAAAAGATAAACACCGACTTACTTAGACAAATATTCCCAACGGCTCATACAGGACAAATTGACATTGAATACGGACAATACCAAATAAATTATCTTTAAACAAAAAAATAAAACTGATATTGAGCCACTGATAAATATAAAAAATAAAACTCTTCAGAGAGTTGAACAAATGAAGTACCTAGGACTTACAATCGATGAAAAACTAACATGAACACCGCATATGAATGACATGAGGAAAAAAATAGCAGCTATCGTTGGTCTGTTTCATCGTTTCATCTATTTCTCAGTTAAAAATAAAATACAAATTAAAAATGTATACTTACTATCAAGAATTACATACGGGATCATAATTTGCAGCCATACTACGAAAAATAACCTCATGAGCATGTCACGGATTCTAACCAAAGCATACAAGACCATATACACTTGCAAAGAATGACCGTTACATCTGATGTATATAAAACAGCACAGGAACTTAACGTAGACGGACTGATTTATATGCAAAAAGGAAAATTCATCTTTAAAAATTTACACCATGAAGAAATGAGAACAACGAAACTATATATAAAAGGGGGGAAACGAATACAATATGAGAAACGCAAATGATATTTTAATAAAATTTGCTAGGATCTAGCGCCTGAGGATGGATCCAATTAACGCCGCATCAAATTTTTACAATGAGCTACCTCACACAAAAAGAGAAACGCGTAACAAAATATCGTTTAAAATCATGCTACGCAAACATTTACTGGAAACTCAATTTAATAATTAAAAACGCAAAGCTTTGTTCTACAAAGATGAAACAAAATTGGAAATATTGAACCCTGAATAAAAATTGTTGAGATACTGGTAACATCCCTTATACCGATGTACATCGTCTGGAAAGTACCAAGTAAATAAACAAGAATTCAGGGAATACATTGCACGCGGACAGTGCAAGCAATGAGTGATGGAGTGAGAGGTTTGGAGGAGGAAATGGTGGTGGTTTTAGTCTGTAAAAATCCGACATACCCAGAAGCAGGAACAAATCGGTATCTTTTGAAGATTTCCACCTCCCAACGACGAAAAAAACTGAACTAGTCTAATCCCGTTGTGAACTAGATTGCATAAGCCTACATCGGATGGAGCCCATTGGTAGTCCTAATTTCAATCTCAAGGGTCCCCCCAACCTGACGATCTAATTATTTCGTTTTATTTATTATAAACGTACAAACTAGCTTGCTTCGTCGGAACTGATGGCAACAATTGCCCCTTGCCTTTTTTAGATTGTTTTCTTATTGCAGTGTCGTTGCATCCATTCTCAACAAAGCAAACATTCTGCGTTGCCTTGACTCATCTTCGATAATTAAATTGTGACTATAAACAGACTGTGCGCATGCTTTCGGCCTCCCTGCTGTTTGGGAAGTTAAAATTTAGCCAACCTAGTCATCTAGGAAAGCGCTAGCTGTGCTCAACCACTTCATTGAAATCAAAACCTCGATTTGAATAAATAAAACACTGGCAAGGAATCCGAACAGAATACATTTCAGTGTTTCATGTCGTGCCTGCATTCCCACTTACCCGGCTCAGCTGTTCCCTTCATTGTCTTGCCGCTCGGTGCTGTCGTTGAGCTCGTGGCATGACTCCTGACGATTGGAGCTCCCTGCAATATGGTCATTTAAGATTACACAATCCACAGGACAAGCAGGGTCGCCCGCAATGCAAAAATACAGTTTAGAATATCTAACCTCGTTGTTACTCGAAGCCTCTTCCAGTTGCGCCTTTTCTTTTGCTTTGATCTCCTCCTCCCATTTGTACAAGTCATTCAACGTGAACTTCAGATCCTCACAATTGTCGCGAATATTCTTTTGTAGTTCGAATTGTTTCAGATCCATTGCACTTTTGACTATATTTATTGGTCCGAGCAATTTGAATTTGATCTTGCAAATCTGTAGGAAATCATCAAATTTGCGGATGCGGAAAATCAAACTCCAGCAAACAAAACCTGACAGCTGACTAAAAAGTTTGGGGCTGCCAGTGTAGTAAAACTTACCGGGTATGATTCATTGCACGATTTCAGGAGTTTATTCTAGATGGATTGAGATGTGCATTACTCAAGATTGATTGCATGGTCTCGAAATTGATATGATTTCAAATTTTTTAAATATCTGATCTCACATGGCCGACAAAATCAAATAAGGAAATATTCATAACAGGGTAGCAAAGTCACTGAACTGCAGTTGGATTTATTATTCTTTTCACTTGTTCCCCACATCTTAAGTCGTTTGACGTTTCCGAAGAATTCCCAATTGAGTTTGTCTGGCCGTCGAGTTCTGAATAGCTTCGAAGAGATTGAAAGGCATCCCGTCATGTATCAATTACGTGTAAAATAGCAGTTTGAAATTCTAAAGTTCTTCGGCCAACTTCGTTCAACGCCAATTAGCAAAATCATAGTAGTAGCACCCATCAAAGGGTAGTTTCCCATCACACAGTAAACCATGAAAAGACAAAAGTATGTCGTGTCACCTTGTAGAGTGTACATTAAAATCGTGATGATTTCATGCTCCTACTTACCGCTTCCTGTTCGTTTCAGCGGCTACAGCTATAATGCCCTGGAGGAGGACAACAACTACACAATGCCAATGCATCGAACGCGACATCATCGATTCGAGAATGCGATTGAAGCGGAACTGCAGGACGGCGATACGTTGCAAGCAATTGCACTGAGGTTTCATTGTTCCGTGAGTGATACTTTCGATCGTTTGGGGATGTCCCACCCCAATGCTTGCGGTTAGATCATTGACAAATCTTTTGCATGTTTTCCATAGATCACCGAGATAAAGCGTCTCAACAAAATCGACAAAGATAACGAGATCTACGCGAGAAAAACAATCAAGGTGCCAATCAATCCACATTCCATTTTATTAGAGACACTTCCGATTATCCATAAAAGTGGTCAAAACAGTCCAAAGCAGCGCAGAGACGAAGAGGCAATATCGTCCGGCTCAAGTACGCTGGAAAATGATCGTCTCAACGAGAAACTGCTGGTGGCATCGGTGGTCACGTCGCAGATAAAATCAAACTACGCGGACGGTAATTCAATAAATAGCATAATATTGAACTCCAAACTGGCGCGAAATGTATATTCAGATGAGCTGGGATCAGGTAACGTTTATTTTTGATGTTTTTTGGTCATTTTTGAGATGCCGATGTTTAAAAATTTCAACCTGAACTTCTTAAAGGCCAATTTCCGGTATACATTTAACGTTTATCATGCTACTATTTTTTTCAATGTTGGGAGGTGGCAATCTTCAAAAAGATTCCGATTAGCTCCTACCTCTCGGCAAGTTATATCGACAAGATTTGTTTACATCCCTTTCAACCGACTAAAAACACCTCTGTTTCCTAATCATTTTATCAATTTTCATTAATTGTCAATTGTTAGCTTTCAGCACACAGTACTTCCCAAACGATAAGAATCGGTGTAAAGGATAGTCCCTAATTCGTGGGTTTTAGAATTATTTGGCTCCATTTATAATTCAAGATATGTACAGTAATCCCTTGAATTACGTCTCCCTTGTTATGCGTTTTTTTTCAAGTGTTTTTGGTCTCAAAGTAATGAACGCTTTGAGACCAAATACTTAAAATTGCGTCATCCGTCTCTTGACTTACGTTGCCGTTTTCATAGAACAGATGTTTGTTCATATGAAAACTTTCCCCTGGCAAAAGGGAATTCCCAAAATTTGTGAGCGCAATTTTCTTGGAAAGTTTTCGTGTCTGGCGCTCATACATTATAGACCAAGGTTGTGTTGAGGTGTTTTTGATTACATTCATACATACATTTGCCAGAAAAAGTTTCCGTACATGCAAGACAACAAAGTTTTCGTTGTATGTATTAAAAAGGAGGTGTCCACTTAATTTGACTGTTTTCTATTATAATAGCAAAGAATCGACATTTTTTCATAATTACCAATATGTTTCATTTTGCTTACTATTTAAAAAAAAAACACTTGAAACTCAAACAAAATCAATATATCGGAACACGTTTGATCAGAAAAAGTATACGTACAGAACAAAAGAGGGGTCCCCGTGTTATGCAGTGGCATATGTAGATGCATGTGTATGTATTTATATGCGATAATAGTTCTACTTTGATTTGTGATAGATTTAAAAGTGAATGCAGTTATTTTAAATTTTTTGTGCATTAGAATACATGATGGCGCCCAAAATTAACGAAATCAGTGCTGATGAGAAGAAAATTATGCTGAAACTTAAGAGTGAGAGCAAAACTTTCCGCGAAATTGGTCAAATAATAGGCAGAACTCACTTTTTTGTCCATTTACATTGAATACAACTGGTTCGATGGTGTCAAAGCCTCATTATGGTCGACCCTCCAAACTGACTGAACGCGAAAAAGAACCGTATTGCAGTCAGTTAAAAATAATCCTCGTGTAATTGCTTTTCAAATTAGTAAACATAAAATAATCCTTTGGCAAGGTTCTCCACGAGGATACCATACGAAAAATACTGAATAGAGATGGATATCGCTCACGCGTAGCACGTAAGAAGCCATACATTTCGTAAGTGAACAGGAAGAAACATGTGCATTTCGCAAATGAATTTATAAAGAAGCCTCCAGAATTTTGGAAGCATGTCGTATTCTCTAACGAAAGTAAATTTTGCATATTTCGAATAAAAGGAAGAAAGTTAGTGTGACGGAAAATCTCATACCAAACATGATGAAGGTGATGCGATGCTCTGGGGGTATATGACGGCAGAAAGAGTTGACCAAATTGTGTTTATAGAATCAACTATGAATCAATACGCTTACCATAGCATTTTAAAGGCAAATATGAAGCAAAGCATTCAGCAGTTGGGGCTTGGTGACGATTTCTGGTTCCAGCATGATAATGATCCCAAGCATACAGCACACAATGTGAAGCTTGGGTTGCTCTACAACACAAAACATCAACTGTGTACGCCGCCCCAATCCCTAGACCTTAATCCCATTGAACATTTGTGGGATTTGTTGGAGCGCAGGATCCGTCAGCACATCATAACTTCGAAGGAAATGCTGAAAAACGTCATCGTCGATGAATGGGGCAAAATTACCAGGCAGGATACAGCTAAATTGGTTCACTTTATGCCACATCGACTTAAGGAGGTCCTCAAGCGAAAAGGCTATCCCATAAGTTATTAAGCCCTGATATGTAATGAAAAAATTTGAAATTTTCAAATTGATATTGTCATGTACGGATACTTTTTCTGGTTCGTTTAAGTGAATTTTTTTGTTTTTGATTTATGAAATCGAGTTTTTAAAGGAGTACTAAAGAAAAAATTTATAGAAAAGGTAATTTCATTGATAAATAAATGTTGTTGCTTGAATATTTAAATGTAGCAGTTCTCTTTACCATGAATTTCCTAATATGTTGCTTTTTCTTGATTGTGTACGGATGCTTTTTCTGGCAAGTGTATATATTTCGAAAGAATTTCGTGTTTAGTTGGTGTTTGAATCATTGATCGAGATTTTTGCTGTTTTGTATTACATATACACACCTACATACTTATAGTATTTTGAATTATCAGAGGTACGTAATGGCATTCAGATAAAATTGAATACATATGTATTTATCTATGTACATATGTATTCTATTTGTCTACTGTATTGGAAACGCATGCCTTCAAGAACATTTTTTTCGATTGAAGAAAAAAGAGCTCCTGGGTTTAAGGCAGAAAAATCTTGAATTATTTTGCTTCTTGGAGGAAATGCATCAGGCGATTTGAAACTGAAACCTTTTGCTGTGTGTCAATCATAAAATCGGGCTTTCAAAAAAGTATGCAAGGAAAATTTTCCGGTTTTTTGGAGGTCCAACAAAAAGGCGTGGGTTACATCTAATATATTTCGTGAAAGGTTTGATCAATATTTCTATCCGATTATAAAGAAGTATTGGGAAGCCAATAATCTTTCTCACAAAGCGTTATTTATCATAGAAAACGCTCCAAGTCATCCCATAAATCTCTGTAATGATGCCATTAAGGTGATTATTTCGCCTCCTACTACGATCGCGATTCTGCAACCAATGGGTCAATGTGTTATAGAATCCTCTAAGGCCTATTATTTGCGGCGTACATTCCACCAATTAATTGAAGCTACAGAGTCTGGGGACAACAGTGAAATGTCAATTAAAAATGTTTGGAGCAAGTATGATATTGCAAAGGCAATTCGCAATATAAATGAATTCTCGGAACTTAACTCCGACGTAAGTCGAGGGACTACTGTGTTTAGAATTTTATTTAATATCGAATCAATCTTCAGCTTTGATTTTTGTGGAGCAGGAAGTATTTTTTTTAGTAGAATTTGGGTTGGTTATATTTCTTAATTTTGTCCGATAACGTATTGAAAAAGCTAGCTGCTCTGATGATTGGGTCTTTGCCTTGCAAGTTTAGTAATAGCATCTGCTATCTCTTCGCCTGCTTGGAATCCATCCTGGTTTCTATCCAAGAAGTCGTTTTGCAATAAGAAGTTCCTATTTTACTGCCATCCAGTAACAAATGATAGGAATGACAAAAAAGGATTCTAAAGAACTAGTTAGGCACCAAAGTACATTAGCTTCGAATCGATTGAAAGTTTATCCCTTCCTTATTTCATCCTAAATAAAAACAGACATTAGTTTTAAAAGCACTAACATTACTTTCATTCCTATTTTCTTATTGTTTCAGGCGATAAAGATTTGCTCGAGTCACTACTGAATAGCGAAATGGACGATACAATAGCTCGCATGCGACCCATACGCGGCCCATCACGGGGTAATTTCGAGTGTTCTGGCTCGGATTGTGATATTTCTTGGATTTGTTTATTCATCTGCATTTTAGCATTGTGCTTTGCAATACCTCTCGTCTACGTTCTGTACGTGGCCGAAAACAAATTCAAACACGACGAAATGTTGGCTCACAATCATTCGCTACATCACTACACAATAAATGCAAGTCTTTCTCCGAAGTTAAGTTGATAGCGAAACATTGTATGTATTTGTAAAGCCAATGTAAAAAAAATAATCAGAAATAATCCAATTTGAATGCAACGCAACGACTACGATAAGTAAAGGAGCCAGCTCATCGCAGCTAAGATAAAGCGAAACGAGTAAAATGATTATGAGGGTTATTTTTAAAATTGTCAATAAATAGTAATTGATGTACATGATTTATGTACAGCGAATAATTTAAGCCATTCTGTGGATCCTTTTTTGTATGTAAGTCGAATGATGGCCACATTGAAAAAGATTTTATAATGCATAGATTGAGATTTATGGTGTATTAGTGCCTTTGATATGAATCAACCGTAGTTAAGAACTTTCAATAAATTATTAATGAATCAAATGTTTACGAGTTAATACTTGGTAAACGCAAAAGGATAATTTAAAGTGTGGGTATAATTCGGACAGTTTGGTCAGTCAGCGCTGTATTAAAATGTTGATGAGCCTTACATTTCCCCCAAACCGTGAAGTATTTTAAAAGTAAGTAGATTATACCTCCTAATTTAATTTTTCTTCTGTTAATTTGCTTGCATTTTTCTGATTCATGAGGTGACGAAACTCTACTCAGTGATCTCAAGTAATTTTTTTGTTTGATATTTAACATGGTTTCTATAAAACTTTTGAATGCATTTCATGTGGAATTTTTCGTATTGTATTTAGAAATATTGTCTCGTGTCAAGTTTGGATCCAATTATTTGCAGACAATGCCAGACAAATCGTGTAAGTAACTGCAAATTACAATTCTAAGGCATCGAGTTGAATTCAAAGAGCATTGTTAATAAATATTAGTGCAAATATCATCGATCCCATATATACTTAATTCAGAGGCTTCGGTTCGTGTCTCATGGTCTAATGATCTAAAATAAATTTTGCGGCCAAAAGCAATAAGTAGTTATACACATTTGACACGTTTTTCAGTTGATGGTTTTGAATTGTTTTTTAAAAATATTTTCGTTACTACACACAATGACAGTGGTTCGATGTGCTGCAACAATCTACCAGAAATCCAATTTTTATAGGCAGTTTCATTACTAAAAATCGGTTAAAATTCAGTGAACTATTTATCGGTTGAATATTTATTGTTATTCAAAGATTTCGCGGTACACCTGGAAAATTTTGCGGCATACACACACTGAGAAACATCGCCATATAGGATCGTATCGGGACTCTTTCCGCCATTGACGATAGAAACAGATGCGACACGAAACAATCGTATAGAAAACGATAGAAATTTCATCGGTTATGCGAAGAAGTTCGGACGGAATGAAAATTACGATAGAAAACGATTGAAGGTGTATCCGGCAGTCACAGTTGTAAATGAACACGATAGAAATGTTTAGGGAAAAAAATCAGTATAGATTGTTTTCTATTGGATTCAATCGTTTTTCCACGAGCCTACAATGATAGCACATTATTAAGTAAGAAACGTTCCTTCGGCATCTGGAGTTACAGTGCAATCTGAAATTGATTTTACTGAGAAAAAGGCGATTTTATAGAAGCATGCCAAGAGAATAACTTTTCAATAACTGGCAGAGCGATTGCAATTCGCAAAATTTAACACGGAACAAGATGAAGCGTTCTGAAACAATATTCGATGATGACACGATTGCAAGTTCAACATGTTTGGATATGATGCCAAGCAGCGAGTTAGGCAAAAGGAAAATTAGGAGATAAATACAAAATATAGGCTCGGCTTTAAATCATGGTTATGGTGTGGAGCTATAAAACGGCTGCTAAGATTTGTAAACTGGCATTTCTTGGAACATCCTTTTGTCTATCTGAAGGTTCCACGATAGATTTTAACTGAGTCATTTGCCTTTAGGTCTTTAAGGAGATGTAGCGAAAGATAAAGTTGGTAAAAATAAATGCCCTGAATAAATAAACGTTTTACCAACAACCAAATTTACTTTTCATGTAAACAACATGAAACAAATAAATCTCGCAGTATTCGCGCTCATACACTGCTAAGTTTCACATTACGTGATTTCTGTAGAAGTACAGTTGGCAGCTCTGCTTCTACGCACAATTCAAATATGAACCAACAACAACAGTTCACAAACATATGTTTGCTGTGAAGAAAGACAAGAAGGGGGATATCGTTATTGTGTTGTGCATGGAAAACTCCTCGAAAATTGGCCAGTTTGGCGCTTAAAACTCTCTTGTACGTTATCCGGTGTAGACGTGTTGTCAGTCCATCAAATTTTCGGTGTGAATTTCACAACTTGTGTTACATTTGCTTCCGAGTTTTATTTATTGAGTTAAGTTCAAAAATGAGTTTCACGGTTAGATCCGATCATTTCGATCTAAAGGAGAACATGGCGAGTGTTTCGTTGAAGGTAATTGCTGGGATTCCTTGATTATTTCAAGGAACGATGATGAATGACGATGGGCGAACTCTTTTCTAGCAGAGCCCGATTAAAGTGCTGTCGGAGAGTGCGCACAATATGCGGAAGCCTGTGCCGATTGGAAGCGAGCTGGGCTTGAAGTCGCCGCAAAAGGATACTAGTATGGACGAGTCCATCGCGAACAAGACGAGCACGATCAACTTCAACCCCGAGCTGGAGCCCTTGCTGAGGGAGAATCCCCGCCGATTCGTCATTTTTCCTATTGAATATCCTGACATCTGGAATATGTACAAGAAGGTGAGTGGCCTGAGTTTTGGCGCGAAAATTTGTAGGTCGGTGGCTTAGTCATCTAGTGCAATTGGCGCGCACTCGTAGGTTAGATCGAGGGGGGAATTTTCGGCGCGGTGACGTGTTGGTGGAAGCATGAATTTGGCGGGAAATGATGGGACTCGCCCTATAAATGGGAGTAATCAATGAATGCCCAAAGTGGTTACTAATATTTTTTTTATTTGAAACGAAGGCGAAGGATACAAAGCGTAGATAGTTTAGTTGTGTCGAAATAATTTTGTAAATTATAGCAAATGGTTGTTTGTGTCACGTATCCTCGCGCCCATCCCAAACCTAATCGTTCAGAATCGCGGGTCTTCCCACACAAAAATTTCTTTTATGAAAACAGCGAAATAACTTGTGAATGGAGTCGTAAGGAATCCCCACTTTTATAGAGTGCAGCGTCCTATATCTTTCTAGAAGTATCTCATACACGAACACATCGTGCAATGGGATCGAGTTACATGGTCCCATGTCAGAATCAACTGAAATTCATCTGATTGTGAGAATAGTATTCGCAAACTCAGCATTCTTGCTCTATGTTATCGTTGGGAATTTTATTTGGGAATCTCTGCATATCCATCCTTAAATATGAGAGGTTGTGATTGGTAAGTGAGAGGAAAATTACACACGTGCCCAATTTATTTGAAGGATTGCATCACCCGACAACGATTGCTTCATATTCTATAATATGTAATTCGGGAAGAACGTTATTAGTTGTACTATCTTCGTTTTGGTGGTAGAATATTGTTTCACTTTTACAGCAAACAAACAAGTCTAAAAAAGAAAGCCAAAAGGAAGTTGTCTATATATAATAATTTTATGTATACAGTGTCGCAAACACATAAAGTACAGCGAATCACCTCGAAACATGTTCAATAAAATATGCAAAGCAGACGTTAGGTAACGCACAACACTAGGTAATGAAATATTCTGAAGTACTATAAAACAAAGCGAAATAAAACGAAACTATGAATGCCTAGAAATTCAATACGATCATGCGGAAACACCACGTAAGCTGACATCAAAGGAGAGCGCACAAGATGCCTGTTGGGGTGAAGAAGATCGACATCAACCAAACCCGCGATGAGGATCACCATCCTCGCTTACAACTAACGAGGATACGCATCTTTAAACACATGGTTGCTTTTTTTGGAAGGTGAAAAACATTCTTGCATTATCGTATTTAGGGTGTAGTGTTTTGATATTTAAACTAGTGTCCCACGATGGTTCAACGGCTATTCATTTAGCGTCCTTAACAACGATGACTAAACAAATTCGTTCTATGACTCAAGTAGCTTAGTTTCAAGTGGGCATGATCCTTGGGCGAAGAAGACAATTTGTTATTAGAAGGTGAAAATAATTGATGGTTTAGTAAGTAAAATTGTGTCTAGTAGTAAGTAAGAGTTTTTTTGAAAGATATAAAAAAAGAAATCCGACAGCGACGATTCATTTCTATACCTGAGCAAGGTCGTTTCGTGTTCTGGCTGCACGCAGTGCTCTTCTCTAAACAGGAATCGCATATAGCTCTCTAAGTCTGCGGCTCTGCCTAGTTCGGCTGCCAAACTGGCATATACTATGCACCGACATACTACGGGTAATTGATTTCCGGAAATAAATTTTTTGATACATCGACCAAAACACTTGATAAGCGAAAATGCTTACTTTTATTCTCCAGTATCCGCTAAATAAAGAAATATCTACTAGGGATTTATTATATATTGGGTTGTTCAAAAAGCCATTGCCTTTTTAATCGTAATCGCCTCGAAAATCGAAATTGAAATTTTCAACATATCTTTACGTTTTGAGGTCTTACGAGTATATTTTAAGTGTTTTTAGAAATAAGTATGTATGTGTGTGTGTACGTACGTGCGTTCGCGGACAGTTTTTCTACGAGCATAACTCACGTAAACAAAGTCATATCCACTTCGTTGAGGTGTCAATCGAAGCGTCTTTGCAATCTTAAGAGCTGATTAGTTTTTGGGACACTTCGGTCGGGGGGGTTTGCTGTTTTCACTCCTTGAAGGCCAACCCTGTCATGCGCTATATCTCGATTTGCTTCATCAAGGTGTCAATCGACGCGTATTAACATTTGCGTGATTCTATCAAAATTTGAAAAAAATCGTTGGAGCGGTTTTGTAATTTTTCGAAAAAAAGTGCAAAAAATTGGAGTTTTTTTCAAAAACATCAAATTTTTAACCTGATTTTCAAGACGCAGTAATCAATGTTTATATAATTTATATACTCCAAACAGTTTTTGTAAAAGAACCCTCAAAATTTTTTTCATGATCACAAAAAAAAATTAAATTAAAAATAAAAAATCATTAAAAGTCATCATGTCCTTCATGGTCATTTATGTCATTCAATATACCTCGAGAACCAAATATAATCTTTGCATCATTAAGAAGCCAATCGACGCGTATTAACATTTTAATGATGTTTTTAAATTTTAAAAAAAATCTTTAAAGCCATTTTTTTAATTTAATACAAAAATATTGTAATTTAGTGTTTTTTTTTTTCATAAAAAAATTAATTAATAATTAACAAAATTAACATCGCAATAATAAATGTTTATAAAATTTATAAACTTTTATCAATTTCTGTAGAGACTAGCAAAATATTTTCTCAGGATTTCAAAACAAATAGAATTTAAAATAAAAAAAATCATTCAAAGTCACCATGTAAAAAGGGTTCATACGAATTTTTATACCTTTAATCTCTCATTCTCAAGACATTGTTGTAAAGTCAATCAAAGTTTATTATTATTTGCATAATTTGCGGAGATTTTTAATAGTCTTCACAGAACCGTGTTTTAACTTTAATGAAAAAACTGCTTAAATTTTGAAAACCAATACAAATCAAATCAAATTTGCAATTGTGGTAATCAACGTTTTGAATGGTAAAATGTTTTGTAGTCACCACTTTTTGAGATCATATGCTTTGAAAAGCTTTCATCAAATAAAAAATTGTAGTGTTTAGGAGTTTTGTTCTTTAGTATTCGTTAGATTTCAATTACTTCCTTCATCATTTGTAATACATATATTTTACTTTTTACATGCAATTGAACCTATTTTTGACTGCATAATCAATGTTTCTCAAAATCAACAGAAATTAAGAAATAATTATTAGATTCATTGATGAAAAATCATGAAAAAATACAAATTCAGTGATTTTGACGAAGTGCCAGCAGTTTTGACCGCAACTATTCAAAATGGCCATCACGCGACAAAATCTCTTCAGTTGTCGTAATAACAAAAACTGCATTCATTTTTGCTAGCGCTGTTTTGTCCTTCAAGCATCGATATGAAAATAAAAAATAACGTAGAAAAGGCTTTGTAACCTGTCCCCCCTCCGATTGATCCACGTGAATATTAAATCAAACCAATCCACGAAAATCTTTACGTAATCAATTGACGCTCGCGTAGATGTTACGATTAATATTAAGTCATTCCAATAACTTTTATGATAGGTACATTTTTATTATTAAAAGTAGTATTATTTCCATAATTATTATTGTGTTTAATATTTTTAATACTTATGTAAATATTACTGGGAAGTTGTCCGTGTGGACCTCAAGGGTCGCACCTCACGGCTTGTTCCCGATGGTTTTCGTCAGCGTTTGTCTGTTTCATAGTGTGACATGTACGACAATTTTTGCGCGCGTTTTAGTGTTTACACTTGAATGAAAAGTTAAAAAGCATTTTAACGTGATTCGGTCGAGATTTTTGTTTAAAAGTAAAATTCAAATATGGAGAATTTTGCCGAATATATTCGCCATAATTTGCTCATTTATTTTAAAAAAAGGGAAGGCAGCAACTGAGGCAAGAAAAAAAGTTGTGCAATGTGTATGATGTGCCCGTTTCCGTGATATTTTTCGGTTCAAGACGCTGATCGCTCTGGCAGGCCATCCGTGATCGACGACGATAAAATCAAAACGTTGGTGCAGGCAAATAAGCACTCGAGCATTCGGGAGCTTGCTAGCGTTCTAAACGTATCCATTGAAAGCGTTCAGGGTCATCTAAAATCAGCTGGCTTCGTAAAGAAACTCCATGTTTGGGTGCCGCATGAGTTATAGAAAATTCATAAGATGAATCGCATAAACATTTGTGATCAACTTATCAAGCGCGAAGAAAACGATCCCTTCCTGAAACGTATGATTACAGGTGATGAAAAGTGGATTGTTTATAATAATGTAGCCAGAAAAACAAGTTGGTGCAAGAAAGATGAAACAACGGAAAGGCAAGCAAAAGCAGACATCCACCAAAAAACGGTTTTGCTGTCAATCTGGTGGGATTGGAGGGGGTATGCCTACTACGAGCTGCTTCCAGCGAACAGAATAATCAATTCCGAAGTCTACTGTGAGCAGCTACGAAAATTGAATTATGCCATCGAACAGAAACGTCCTCAACTGGTCGATGGGAAGGGCGTGGTGTTTCACCGCGACAACGCAAGGCCCCATCCAATTTGGGCACTCGGAAAAAAATTGTTGCAGCTTGGATAGGATGTCTTACCACATCCACCGTATAGCCCAGACCTTGTGCCATCGCACTTTCATTTGTTTCGTTCATTATAAAACTCTTTGAATGGTAAATCGTTTGCTAACGAAAATCTCATCAAACAGCACCTTGACACGTTCCTCGCTGATAAAGATCTGAAGTTCCACGAGCGTGGTATCATGTAGCTATCCACAAGATGGAAAAAGATGATTGAACAAAACGGACAATACATAATTGATTAATGTTCATTCTTTATATAAAATAAAATATGTATATAGTAAAAACTGCAATGACTTTTTGTACAACCCAATAGTTACAGATTTAATCGTTTTTACCCTACATTGTATCACAAACTTTGATACGCAAACCAATCACTCGAAAATACACACTGATCCGATCCGATTCGAGCCGATCCTATTTTCAATGCTTCACTCGTCAATATCAGGGGAGTTCTGGTTGTTGTTCCCTTCTGTTCAACACGGTGCGGAAAGGAACACAAGATCAGCAGAATAATTTTTGATGAAAAAATCTTTTGAGAAATTGACTGGAATATTCAATCCTTTCGCTACGACGAGTGATTTCAGTCAATCGCCACAAATTTTTTTTTGCTTCTTATGAATACCACTTTTTGCTCTTAAATGTTTCTACAAATTGGAGTTGTTGGGACACAAGACTTAGTCCAACGCTGTGGACCGTGCGTACGCGCAATGCTCACATTTTTCGCTCAACGCTTCGTTCTGTAGAATGGTTGGTTCTACAGCATAAACTACCCTAGCAAAAGGGTTTTAGATTAAATTCCCTAATATTTTTTTGAATAATCAATTTGACGGCTCAGCTTAACAAAATTTCCTGCTTTGTATTACAATCTATAAGTTCTGTAACATTTTGTCAGCTTTGGCTTTCTCGAAACATTTGTATTGCTTAGTATTGAAAGAACGCGAGAAACTAAATCTATCCAGATTGATAAAAAGTGTTTATAATACAAATGACCTACATCCGAATATTTTCAGATTAGAGTCTGGCGAACATTTGTTAAATTTGATACCAATCAACTGATAATAATCTTTCAATACATATACAATGAGAACAAACACTTCTTTTTCTTGTTCAGCGAAATATGAATGGATTCTCTCGAATGTTGTGCTTTGAGGTGTGTTTAAGTACAAACATATCTTTTTTCTCATTCGGCTTTACAAGCGGGCTATTGTTTACGTATTACGGCTTATTCCGAAGAAATTTGATGATATTATGAATCTGAAATACATATAGTCAATTAAATTCTTATTAACTGTTTACTTGAGAATATAAATAAGTGGCTGTATTTTTCCATCGAGAACAAGTAATTTTAAATTGACGATTGATGCGATGGGCTAAGAAATCTTCTACTATAATAAACTAGTCAATAGTTAATAGTGTAGAGACTTTTAGATTCTAATTTAGGACATAGTAGGGTTGTTTAAGATGGATAAAACTAACAAAAATCGATATTTTCGTTATCACTTTTTCTGCAGCCTAATTTTAATTTGAATACTACAGTATACCTGGACCTAAGTTCATGATGTACGAACTGATGTAGGATTGACAAAACAAAACATCTCCTTGATCCGGGTTAATTTATCTGTCGGAAGAAGCGGGCCCGGAATAGCGAAACTCTACTATAATTGCTTATGTGGCAAACTAGGGTAATGGAAGTTTGTGAGAAATATTTGCAGAGATTTCAGATTCACTTGATATAATGCAATCGCTATTGATACTTGTCTGTAAGCAGTTTTCAATTTAAACTACTAGGTATTGAGTATTCCACTCTTATTTAACAACCAAGCCAATTTTTATACTATTCTTAATATCCTTGTTTTTCGTATGTCATGTATATAAATGTTACAACTAATCATTCTGCTCGTATTCCAGGCAGAAGCATCATTTTGGACTGTTGAAGAGGTTGATCTCTCAAAGGACATGGACGATTGGAAGAACTTGACGTCGAGTGAGCGACACTTCATTTCGCACGTGTTGGCCTTTTTCGCTGCGTCTGATGGAATCGTAAATGAAAATTTGGTTGAACGTTTCAGTCAGGAGGTTCAAGTGACGGAGGCGCGATGCTTTTACGGTTTCCAAATTGCAATGGAAAACGTCCATTCGGAAATGTACAGTATTTTAATTGATACGTACATTAGGACTCCCAGTGAAAGGTGAGAACATGATAGCGTTTAATATAATGCTTTTAGTATTACAACTTAATTTTGGTAGGAATTTCCTGTTCAATGCCGTCGAAACATTGCCGTGCGTGAAAAAGAAGGCCGATTGGGCGTTGGCATGGATTTCAAGCAAGTCAGCAACTTTTGCTGAACGTATAATTGCATTCGCGGCTGTTGAGGGCATTTTCTTTAGTGGCAGTTTCGCCGCGGTATTTTGGCTAAAGAAACGAGGAATCATGCCTGGTTTGACGTTTTCCAATGAATTGATATCTCGCGATGAAGGACTTCATTGTGATTTTGCCTGCCTTATGTTTAGACATTTGGTTCAAAGGCCAAACAATGAACGTATCATTGAAATAATTTCGGAAGCGGTGAAGATTGAGCAAGAGTTTTTGACGGACGCGTTGCCAGTCGCTATGATTGGTATGAATTGTAAATTGATGTCGCAATACATTGAATTTGTGGCTGATCGGCTGCTAAATGAATTGGAGGTTCCTAAGGTAAGGTGGATCCGATATGGCTTTCGAAATTGATTACTAGAGTTCTATTATCCTATTTTAGATTTACAATACACCGAATCCGTTCCCGTTCATGGAGTTGATATCGCTTGAAGGGAAAACAAACTTTTTCGAGAAGAAAGTGGGAGAATATCAAAAGTGGGGTGTGATGTCAGATCCTAAGGACAATGTTTTCACAATGGACGCGGACTTCTAATGTAATTTGTAGGTAGGAAATAATATTAGAAATGTAAAATAGTTGATAAGCTAAAAATAGAGGGTGGATGCGTTTCGACATCTGACTCAATAAACAAAAGGAAAGTTTGATAAATTGAAGAAATTTATTGCTTTGCCACTTTTCTGTACTTAATTATCAAACCTGCCCTGTTCGCAAAAATGAACATTTGAAAATAATTCTGACTGAAAATTCAAAATGGATAGACTTTTACACAAACTGATTATTATATATGTTCTTTAGTATCGCATATATGTTCTTTAGCATCGCATCGGAAGGGTTAAACCTGCTTCCTTTATTGCACAATCAATTCGTGGTTCAGAAACATTGCATAAATATTTCAAGGTGGGCGATTTCAATGAAGTTTTAACGTGTATTGTGGATAAGTTTACGCTTAGATGCATGTTACATCCCAGTCGGACTTTTTGGAATCAATTCTTTGGTAATGCATGATTTCATCGATGCTTATGTCGGAAAATGGAATTGATTCCAAAGGGATGCATAGGGAATCTGAAAAGTAATCATTGAGTGATTGAAAATTTCTATACATTACCTAGTAATGCAAAAATGAAGCGATGGTAACATATTGTGTGGAATGGATGCCTTCCAGAACCGATTACCAAGTAAGCATTACGGAACACATTCTGAGGCATTGATTCCAGCATCGCTTCCTGGTAATGCGAAATGGAGTTAGCACGGATCCTGCCAATGACATCGTCATGTTAAAGTAATCGATGCGGTATTGCGAAAACAATCCGTATTAGCTTCCGAAGAATGATTACGGAATCGATGCAGTAAGCATTACTGGTCCTATTGGGATATTGAAGCTTGCTTTGAATATATTGATTGATGAAGAGTAGCATAATATGTAACTTCAATTTCTTAACGACTTCAATCAACAGTTGTAAAATATTTGGATCAAGGCTTTTCAATATGGCAAAAAACTGATGTAGCCTCACAATTAGTTGCACCCAATTTTCTATATGAATTTATATAAACAGTCGGCTTAGAAGTCAACGCAAACATTTCAGAAAATAGCGACATAAAAGAATTTAAATTAAAACCTTTTCTAAGTAGAAGCTTTCATTTTTCTCGTAATCAGTTGATTGGATGTGCCGTGCACTATTTACCGTGCAGTTCGTTTAACTGTCTCATTCATATTTTTTGAGAATGCCTGTACGGTTTTATTCGTCTGCCGGTGGTGATAAATTTGATCCGAAGAGACACATTTCAACATCTTTTACGGAGAATTTTTCACTTGCATATTGGAATAAGGAAGAACAAATTTTAAGTTTGTTAATGGTTTTTTTAAAGACAAAATTATCGAGGCGATCTTGTTTATATTCATTGTGTAATTCCTCGAAACCGGACTCTTTAGATTGAAAATTTGTGCTGACAAAATATTTTACGTTCTATAGCAACAAAATACCCATAAAATAAAATTGCGTAAAATCTTTCTCTATAAAAATTGTAGTGTTTAAAGGTAATTAATTTGTATTGAACATGTTATTTGGGTAATTTGTGAATTTGGAAGATTTTTAAAAATAAAATTGACTAAAAGAAATCGTATCTATACATCTAAGTATTATACTCTACAAATTTTTAGTTGAATGCAATTTTTCAACGAAGCAATAATAACTAGTATCAACAATAACATTGCATTTAACTATAAGCCATTGTAAATAAATGGTGTATTGTTTTCAACACACATTTCTGCTGCATTATATAGATATATTTTCTCATAATAAAGTATATTTTTAATGGATAAATATGTTTTTTTTTTCTAGAATTACAGTAGAGTCGCATTAATCCGGATTAGAACGAATCGGGCCGTCGAAAGTACGGACATATGGCATTTTTCAAGTTTCTATTAATTTCTCCTTTTCGTTGTTAGAAGGTTAACGAGCAGTAAATCGTCTTCGCTTCAACTCAATTAGGAAGCTGCAATTTTCAAACCAATCTCAAATAAATTGTCGTTTGCGAATGATTTTCCATTTAAATTCAAAGGGTGATTTAGTTTTTAACGATTCAACAACTTGGATACTGTACATAATTTGAGTTTTTAAAATTTACAAAGCACAATTATGACAGTTAGTGTTGAGAGGACATCTTGATAGAACACATCCACTATGCAAAACCATTTTCTCGATCTTTGACAATTATAACACAATTCTGTTTTCCCGAAAACTTATGGGAAAATAGTCGATACTGAAGATAAAACCAACCGTGTTATCATCTGCGGTGATTTCAATCTTTCCTCTATTGATTGGCACATTTTTCCCCAGATTGAAATCATCTCTTCTAATCGATCATCTAACCTTCTAACCAATTTTCTCTCATTGTCGGGTTTTGCCAATTCAATCATGCATTTAACTTGAACGGTCGACTTCTTGACCTTGTTCTATCAAATATTGTTCCTGATAACTTAACTTTAACCACTGCTCCTCTCCCTTATGTTCCCTTGGACCCCCATCATCCACCTCTGCAGCTCGAACTCTCCTTTTATTGGCCCAAAGCTCAAAATAGGCGCAGACAACTTAAATTTAACTTTTGGAAATCGAATTACATTGCTTTGTCGGAAGAACTCAAATTGATTAACTGGGCATCTTTTTTTGACAGTCTTGGCTGTGAAGACTCTCTCGTTAAATTTTATGATCTTCTCTATGACCTTATCTCTCGCTTCACTCCCTACCATAGTCGAACCACGGTTACTGATCCTCCTTGGTTGACTCGTGATGCTAAGGCAATCTTGAAATTAAAAAACCAAGCTTTTAGACTTTACAAATCCAATAAAACTTTGGAAAATTATACTGTTTTTTCAAACCATCGTGCTTCAGCCAAACTAGAAATTAAAAGAGCTATGCGTAACTACTTCGCTAATATCGAAAATTCACTGCACTCTCACCAAACGAAGCCGTTTTGGTCTTATGTCAATTCCCTTAAGTCTTCGTTCAATATTCCTAATACTGTTTTCTGGGACAGTAAACAAGGTTCGACTCCTGAAAAAATCTGCGAGATATTTGCTGAATTTTTTTCGTCAATATATCCTGCTTCCACTCTCCCAATTTCTTTTAATACTCCTTTTTGATTTCCACCTATTCTTGATTGTATTTCCACTGACCCAGCTGAAATCCAAATATTAATTTATTCTTTAGATTCCAGCGTAGGCTCCGGGCCAGACGGGCTTCCAAATGTATTTATTAAATCCTTATCCTCGTCATTATGCGTTTCACTTTCTTATATTTTTAATGCCAGTTTATCCTCCGGTATCTTCCCCAATATGTGGAAGTTGGCTAACATTTTTCCTGTACTCAAATCTGGATCCTCTTCCAATGCTTCCAATTACCGTCCGATTTCGTTACTTTCATGTTTTCCCAAACTGCTTGAACGCATTGTCTACAATAAAATATACGAAGCTCTTAATTGTAGGCTGTCCCCATTCCAACACGGATTCGTTCCAAACTGGTCAACCAATACGAATCTCCTTGAACTTACCCAAACTGTTGCACAGGCTTTCGACAGTCGTGCCCAAGTTGATGTAGTGTATACTGACTTCAGTAAGGCATTTGACACTGTCAACCTAAATGTTCTACTTCTGAAGCTAGCTAACTTTGGCCTGTTTGGACCATTACTCTCCTGGCTTGAATCCTATATCAGCTCGCGTTCATGTCGTGTTAGTCTATGTGGTGCTTATTCCTCTCTTTTCCACCCTACCTCCGGTGTTCCTCAAGGATCTATTCTAGGTCCTCTTCTTTTCTTACTCTACATAAATGACCTCCCCTCTGTCTTCTATATGCTGATGAAATTTACAGAGTTATTCGCTCGGAAGAGGATTGTATTGCTCTCCAAAGGGATCTGGACTCTATCGATTCTTGGAGTCAAACTAATTTTCTCTCCCTTAATGTCCAGAAATGTCACAAAATGTCTTTCTCCCTAAAGCCCAGTCCAATTGATCATATCTATATGTAACACGATATTCCTCTTACGGCTGTTTTTCAAATAAAAGATCTGGGAGTGATTTTCGATCCGAAACTTAAATTTGGGCCTCACATTGTGGCTATAGCCACACGTGCCTCTCGTTTCCGGGTTCGTGTTAAGACACTCTCAGATGTTTACTGACATTTCCTCCGCCGTCAACCTATACACTAGCCTAGTTAGACCCATACTTGAATATTGCTCGCAAGTATGGTCACCACACTATCAATATTTGGATTCTTTGATTGAATCAGTACAGCACAAATTCACTCGTTTCCTTATTTTTAAATTCAAAATCCCATATATGACATATGAAGAGCGACTTTCCTTGCTACAACTTCCTACTTTGCAATCCCGCAGACTCCTTTTAGATGAATGTTTTCTATTTCGGCTTCACCACTATCAATTAAACTCTAACCTCTCTGATTGGTTAGAGTATCGTTTTACAGAACGCCCTGCCAGATCTGCCATTATATTTACAGTTCCATATGCTAGAACTGAGACTTTGTTCCACTCCCCGATGTTGCGGCTTCCTCGTAACCATAATAGTCTGCAACTTGGTCCGTTTCCGTACTCACTCTACATCTACAAACAAAATGTAAAACGTATTTTATGTAATTAGTTTTACTTTACTGTATTTTTCTTTCTATTTTGTTTATTTAATTTGTCTTGTAATTGGGCTATATTAGTCTGTAAGATAAATTCCTAATAAATAAATAAATGATATTAATACTAAAACATGTAGAATCACGGCAGCCAGTTTTCAATGTAATCTATTGACAAACATGAAAGATACAGCATTTAGAATTTACCAACACAATTGCGAAGGTGTCTGTGAGGGCTCAATGGAAAACCTGCCCGCTGCTCGCTTAGTGCTTTATCTACTTATCCACCATAAATACTTATCATTACAACTCCCGATTTCACCTGTTTCCCGCTGTTTCAACGTTGGAAGGTGGAAATCACAGATACCGATCAGCTCCTGCGCCTCAGTATGCCGGGATGCAACATAAGTTTTATAGACAAGACTAGCCTACTTACCTTTCTATAGTGTAGGGGAGTGAAGCAATAGATTGTCCTTGCCTCTCTGTTGTGAAGCTCTTGGGAATGTCGACCCCACACTCCTGAGGTACTCGTGGAAAAAAGTCCGTGCTTACAGGAGCAAAATCATAGCAGCCCTTCAGGCTGTGTCCTAGCCTCTGGGATTGTATAGGATACCACGGGGTCGATGAGCCCATGATAGGTTGCTATCATCCTCGACAATATGAGGTCCCCTTGTAGGAGCAACGTGGTGGCTGTGGTAAGGTACGCTAGATAGTTCCGCGCTTGGCCAACCAGTGCCGCCACGGCCCTGTAAGTCGGAGGCATTTCTGGGACCCCCCACTTGGTGACATCCCGTATGGTTATGCGGGACGTTTCCAAGGGGAGGGGTGATTATTGACGCTTATTTCAATAAGTCCTCCTCCAGGACCGTGTTTTATTGATTAATTTCGGGGAAAGCACGTTAAATCAATTATTACCTTTCTATATCGAACATAACCACGTCCGTCTTTTCCAAATCACTATTTTCATCAATTTTCATTAATAAAATTCAAATAATTAGTACCCGAATATTAAATAATTGAACGGTGTTCGGCGTTAGATCACTTATTTTGTCTTGTTAAATGTTTAAAAAACTTTTGTTTATCTTCAAGGTATCCTCTCATTACTTTCGTTGTGGCAAAGAATAAATTAAGATTAGTATTTGCTATTCTCCCAGCAAGCTATCAAATTATTCGAAATTCTCAATCTGAACCAGTAATTTTACTTGCAAATTTCATATCAGATACTAGACCAGAGCGGATCTGATTTCAGTTGGTTGTTGGGAGGGAGGGGCACATTGATTTTTGCAGAAAAAGTTGTGAAATAACTTGTATAACAATAATTGGCTTACCTTCCCTCTCAAAAAAGTCGAGAACATTAATAATAAAATCGAAATGTTTAAAAATTATATAAACAATCGATTTTTCCCTACTTTTCTCACTCCTAACTTAAAAACGGTTCATTTTAGAGCAAAGTTGTGTCGAAATAAATGTTGCGTAATTAAATTTTCTATAAGATATAGTTGGTTAAAAATTTTAAAACATTTTATCGTTGGCGCAAAATAACAATAAATAAAAAAAGGGAAAAAAGCCTTTTTTAATTTTTTTTACCACTTTAAATGCACTTAGGACTTTCATAGTTCGCATAGAATTTTTTTATAATAAAAAGGCACACAAATTTCCATCAAAATTGATTCATTAGATTGCGCATAACAATTTTGCAATCTAAATTTATTTAAAAGGTAGTCAAAAAATTTTAATATTGCAAGTCAGAAACCAAAGCATATAGAAGTTTGAATTTTTTTCACATATAAAAGAGCACTTCACTTATCAAATGCACTTGACTGTATGCTGTTTTATTATATTATAAAGATTTTCTATGTGAATTATGAAGGTCCTAAGTGCATTCTAAGTGATTAAAATTAAATAAATAAGTCTTTTTGCCCTTTTTTATATTTATTGCTATTTTGAGACAAGGGGACTTTTTTTTTAAATATTTAGCCAATCATATCTCAGAAAATTTAATTACGCAAATTTTATTTTCGCACAGCTTTGCTCTAAAATGAACCGATTTAAAGTTAGGAGTGAAAAAATAGGAAAAAATTGATATTGTAAGTTTTTTCTTTTAAACATTTCGATTGTTTTTATTAATGTTCCCGATTTTTTTAGAGAGGGAGGATACGTCATTTATTGTTATACGAGCTATTCCACACATTTTTCTGCAAAAATCAGTGTGCACCCCCCCTCCCCCTCAACATCCAAATGTAGTCGTTTCTTTACAGATCCGCCCTGGTCTATACGTAATTTCAATGCAAACCTTATTCAATTGCCTGCTGATTGTCTTCCAATAAATGTATGAATGTATTTCAAACTTATCATCGAATTGGACTATGCTTCGCTTCACTGGTGTTTCAAAATATCTGAATTTATTCGGAATTCAGTTGAAATTCATAAATTGGACATCATGCAAATCAGTCGGTCGCGTTCCCCTACTCATTGAATGTGTACTTTGCACTGTACATGACGTCATCGCGCAGCCGGTTGAAAACTCGCATCCGCCACTACTCTCGTGTCTCATGCGACAAGCTCAATCGACTGACACGACAGCGGATAGCACGCTGCCACAGTGCATGTCTTGCTGCCCTCATTGAAGTGTGGCGTGTATTCGACGGTGCAGTGTGAAAAAGTCCACTTGGTTCTTGCGAATTTTCAGTTGCATTTTCCGATTTTCGTCCGTGTTTGAGTGAATTTTCACGTCGTGAGTGTTGTGCGTGATTATATCCGTGCCGAATAGAGGTGTCGCGCACTAATTGCCGAAAAGTAAGTCTCGGCACAATGAATTCAATCGATTATTTCGTCGCATAGACGAGAAGCTGTGCCGCATTGAGCGGCGGCAGGGGTTGTGATTAATTGCTGTGTGAAATGTCCAAAAGGCGGAGGCGTCAGGCGTTTTCCTGCCGAAACCACGCAGTGAAATATGCTTGGCGAATTGTTCCACCGTTAACAGATCAATCGAGCGATTGTGGCCTCCGAAATTCAGCGTTGGATTCAGGTCAACCAAGCAATTCTACTCGTGTCCCGAAGCGATTGCATAACTCGCCGGGTTCATTCCGGGAAAAGTCCATTCAACGTGTTTTCTGTTTTGGCGACGACGGGTCGAGTCCTTAACGGAACGGGGCGCAAACCCGTGATAACTGCGACCTCCATCTGCGTGGAATGCAGCATTGCACCAAACTACTGCACTGATAACAGCGCGGCGTTGCCAGCCCTGAACGCTATGCCGAAATGGAACAATATAAAAAGGTTTCCTTGAACGGCTATCAACATTAATCTTTGGGTCATCTGCTCCCTAGTTTATCTTTCGGGTTGCTAAAATCGTCAACGAGGACAAACTAACATATGCTTTTGAGTTGAGGGAATATTTGAAGACATGCTTGATTTTTATCACAGCTTACAGTGTGTGTATAAATGCTAAGGAAAAACCACTCTGCAAGGCCGTAGCCCGAAAAAAAATTTGGTCTCAAATTTTTATCAACTTTGGAAGGTGGAAATCTTGAGAAGATACCAATTAGTTCCTGTTTCTCGATGTGCTTCGTTTTTAACGACTAACACTTCATCGATTTCTTCCAAATTTCTGATTGCAGGACACTGCACCCGTACGTGTCTGATATATTCACTCACAAATTGTTTACTTCCTAACTAGCTAGACGAAGTATAACGGCGTAAATGATGGTACTAGAATTTTATTAACTTTATCGTTCAATCGATGGATTTTTCAAATATATCTTCAAGGAGACACATTCATTTTGGCAATCAATGCTTTGTGTTTTTATCGCCACTGTTACTATATGCAATTCTATTGGATTGCTTATACCTTTCATGACCAGAAAAAGCGCTGTTTATTGAACTTTTAAAACTATCTACCCTAGAAAAGTTTAATGAATAAATTTCTTTTCTTGCATTGTAATCTTATTTTCTAAAATTCTATCAAGTCCATTTTCTTTTCTCTCTCTTGTGAATGGTATAGATTTTAATGGATACAACACACTTTTTCGTGCAAATTATTCCCTGCAAGTGGCACCCTTGAGCTACCTTAAAGGGGGAAATCACATTAGGAGGTTTTTTTTACCGCTCCCAGTTAGAACCCCTTTTCACGCTTTCATAAATTTAAGTTAAATTCAAAAACCTTTTTCAAAATTTCCTTTAAAACCGTGTATTCTGTCTATTAAATCAGATGTACACTTCATCTGGCACACCCAGACTTCTTCAGTGTATAACTAATTCCCTAAGTTCTGCGTTTCTATTTTAATCCCTAACGTTTTACATTTTGCAGAGACAATAATCATAAGATAGAGATAGAAAACCTTATAGTCATAAAAGAGCTAAGGAAAGCCAATGAGTTAGACATGAGTGAAACCATCTTCTTATCTCCGAAATCATGGCTCCCATAAGAAAGTTTAATATAGGAAACTTGTTTAGAGTCTAATTTGCAGGAAGTCGTACATACATCATTTTTACGTGGTCTCAACAATGAAAGAGTTACAAGCCTAAAACGACATCCAAAAAAAGGGGAAACATCTTTCGAGCGCCACAGCTTCATTGTTTTCACTTTAACCTAAAAACACACTGGAAATAACTTTAAGGCAATTTTGTCGCAAGTCGTTTGAGGTATTGATTGTTTTGATCGCTGTACACTGGCGGGAGCTATTGTGAAAAACGCATTTTTAGGCCAAATAATCGGTTTCCGATGCAAGCCCCGAATTGCAAAACTCACGAAGCATTTCAGTGTGCAGAAATTTTTTAAATGCAATGAGTATAATGCCTTTATGTGAGCTTAAGTTGAAGTTTCTGGGGTTTCAGCTCCAATTTTCTTGGCGCCATCTTGAGAACAAAAAAAGTGGGACGGCCCCATATCTTGGAAAGCACCGCTCTCACAAAAAAGTTTAATATGACAAAAATTCAATTCAGTAAGTTGTGGATGCATCATTTTCACGTGCTGTCAATGCCAAAAATGACGTTGAAAAGAGGGGATCATTTTTCGTGCGCCACAACTTCGTTGTTTTCCCTATTACCGCGAAGTTCATTCGAAAATATCTTTTAGACAGTTGTATCACCAAACGTTTGGGGTATTGCTTGTTTCGATCAATGTACCATGGCGGCAGTTATTGCGCCTCGAAGGGGGACACATTTTAGGACCACATAAAGAGGTGATGCCATACACAACTTTCGTGTGGGAGCCACGGTTTCGGAGATATGGCGGTGTTCCACTTTCTTTTGTTTTTAAGATGGAGCCCAGAGGTCATGAGCTGCGACCCCAGGAAATTGAACTTAAGCTAACTATATCATTGCCCACGCATTGCAATAAAAATTTCTCTGCCTTTCGAAAATGCACGGTTTTGACTGGACTATTTTTGCATAGTTGAAAGAGAGGATTACTATCCCCATATTTTATTAACAGTAGGTACTAATTAATATGCATATTCTTTTGAAACCGTGCTTTATCCTTCTGAAATTTGTCATTCATGCATCTTCGCTTCTTATTTGCTCTTTTATTTGAAAAATGCAGAAGGAAAAGATGAATTTTCCATGGTGATATTGATTGAGATAGCTTTAAACGTGACTATTAAAAAGCATCAGGAAGATTACCACTATCTGAAGCCACTATCATTTCAAACCCCCATCAATTCAGTTGCTCGTTTGCTCGCGACGTTATGAGTTGATTTTAGTATTCAAATAAAAGATACAAATGTTGATATTGTATCTTGGTTAGTGAATACAGATTTTGAATTGCAAGGTGACGCGCGCAAGTAAAGGAAGCCATCATCGAGTATTTTTATCACCACGCGCAATTATTCATAATTTTATGCTGTACAATTTCCGCTCCCGTATTCCTTATTTATAAAATGTATGTTTGCATAGCATTAGCGTGTGGTATCTTCGTGGAAATCTTTTTCATTCACGTGCTTGCTATGCAGCTTCTAGTAGAATAATTTCCATACAGCGTGAAATTATGAAATCGGCATTAAAGGTCGGCGAACAGAAAGTGTATTTAGTGCAACAGTGGCGCACCAAATGTGTTGGCTAGTCTTTATCACTCGCGGTGCAAAGTACAATAACACTTCACATGTGAGTGCTACCAAGGTCAAGACTATGTCTTATGTGATTTCAAGATTTTCGGTCTCTTTAAAGTATCTGAAATGTGGCTGTTGCTTCTGGTTTTTATGAGGTATACACTAACCATGTTCATGCTTCTTGACATTAGAGCAGAATAATTGAACGAGGAAGAATGGAATTGGTGTTTTTTGCTAACTATTTCGTCATAAACCAGTGATTCAACTTCAGGTGTGAGACACATGTTGAGAGATAGACTTAGATACGTATACGTAACACTTTTAGATTGTGAAGGCTAGACTAGCCACTAGAGTTTGTTCAGGGTCCAATCCATGCATCGAACTCGGTAGCTAAGCAAAATCAATCAAGTTGAAATGAAATGCAATAAACCAGTATTTTAAAGATGGAAAAATCAAACTTCATTGAGATTTAAGATTCATTTTATCAGCTCTGATTATCAAATCAATTTTTAGAGCTTATGCAATGACAATTTAATGCAAATTTTTAAAGAGAATTCATATTTTTACAAATTTTAATCTAGCTGGGTAATAGTACCTAGGCTTAGTTAAAAGTTCGGATTTTTGAGTAGAAAACCTCCATTTCTAAGTTAAACAAGCCGTGAGGTGCGACCGTTGGGATCCAAGGATCCAACTTCCCAGTAATATCTACATGAATATTAAAAATACTAAACACAATAATAATTATGGAAATAATATTACTTTAAATAATAATAATTAAATGTACTCATAGCAATAATTGAATGAGAATGAGTTAATATTAATCGTATCATCTACAGGAGCGTCCATTGATTACGTAATCAAAGGGGGATGATTCAATATGACTTTGTAATCATGGAGAAAGGTTTTGCTGGTTTCTTTTCAAAAACTGATAAGAATTTATAAACTTTATAAACATTTATTACTGTGTTGTGCAAATCAAGTTAAACATTAATTTTTATGAAAAAACCCTAATTTTTTTTTATTAAATTAAAACACGGCTCCAACGATTTTTTTATAAGCTTAAAAATATCGCAAATATGTTAAGACGCGTTGATTGACACCTCAATGACGCAAATACTATAGTTGGTTCGCGAGATATAGCGAATGACATAAATGACGTTCAAGGGGTCAAAACCACAAACCCCTCGACCGGAGTTTTCCAAAAACTAATCAGCTCTTAAGATTGCAAAGCCGATACAACTGGGTTTACGTGAGTTATGCTCGTAGAAAAACTGTCCAAGAACGCACGTACGTACGTACACACACATAGATATTTCTTTCTAAAAACACTTTAAATATACTCTAAAGACCTCAAAACGTGAAGATATGTTGAAAATTTCAATTTCGATTTTCGAGGCGATTACAAGAACTTCTCATATACTGGGATAATAAATTTTCAACCTGATTTACGAAAGACAGTATTCAATTTTTATAAAATTTATACATTTCAAGCAATGCTTGTAAAAACAACATCAAAACTTTTTCTCATGATTACGTAAAAAATTAAATAAACAATAAAAAATCATTAACAGGCATCATGATTTTCAAGGTCACTTCTGTCGTGCGTTATACATATCTCGCGAACCAAACATACGATTTGCATGGTTAAGCTGCCAATCAACGCGTATTAACATTTGTGTAAATCTATCAAATTTTGAAAAAAATCGTTGGAGCCGTTTTTTAATTTTTTTAAAAAAAGTGCAAAAAATTGTGATTTTTTTTCAAAAACAATAAATTTTTAACCTTATTGTCAAGTCCAAGTAATCAATCTTTATATAATTTATATACTCCAAACAGTTTTTCAGAAAATGCCATCAAAATTTTTTCTCATGACTACGAAAAAAATCAAATAAAAAATAAATCATTAACAGTCATCATGATCTTCAAGGTCATTTTTAACATGCGTTATATCTCGCGAACCAAACATAGGATTTGCATTATTTAGGTGTCAATGAACGCATATTAATATTTTTGTAAATTTGTCGCATTTTTAAAAAAAATCGTTGGATCCGTTTTTTAATTTAAGAAAAAAAAGTGCAAAAAATTAGGTTTTTTTCATAAACAATGAATTTTTAACCTGATTTGCGAAATGTAGTAGACAATGTTTATAAAATTTACATACTTCAAATAATGTTTGTAGAAACACCATCAAAACTTTTTCTCATAACTACGTATAAAATTAAATTAAAAATAAAAAATCATGAAAAGTCATCATGATTTTCAAGGTCATTTTTATCATTCACGCTCACGAACTAGATATAATATTTGTATCATTATGGTGTCAGTTGACGTGTATTAACATCTTTGTGAAGTTTTTAACATTATCAAAATTCGTTTCAACCGTTTTTTTAATTTAATAGAAGAAAATGCGAAAAACTATTGTTTTTTTCATAAAAAATATTTTTTTAACCTGATTTGCACAGCACAGTGATACATAGTGATGCATATTCAAAAAAATTCAAGACCAAAAAAGCCCCTACCGATTGATCCGCGTGAATATTCAAATCTGTCCTCATCGATCAAAAACCTTACGTAATCAATGGACGCTCCCGTAGATGATTTGATTCATATTAACTCGTTCCTGTTACTGCTATGAATGCCCCTCATTGTTATTACTTAAAGTAGTATTATTTTCAAAATTATTATTGTGTTTAATGCTGTTGATGTTTATGTAGACATTACTGGGAAGTTGACCGTGTGGACCTCAAGGGTCGCACCTCGCGGCTTGTTTCTTGTGGTATCCCTATCGTCCTGCTGAGGTCTCTGTGAGTAAAAAAAGAAACATGCCTACCTATAATCCACCGTTTCATAAGCAAGCTTGTCAATGAAATTTCCATAAATAGTTCTACAGATTTGAAAATATAAATATGATTTAAAGTTATCAATTTAAAAATTTGAAAATAAAACAAATTGTAATTTTTCAACTGTCCGGGCACTCTATGATTCTTCTGGTAAATTGTTTACAATGGAAGCTTTATTAGAAGTAGACTTACTCAAGGACATGCAGACCCATGGAAACATTAAAAAAAATTGCATTCGATCTGGATTTATTTACAGAATATCTGCTATTTCATTTTGTGCAAATTTTGTATTGTAATCAAATTTGCATTAACATATGGATTCATCTGTTAAAAATAATTTTATATTTACTAACTACATAAAAGTTAATATTCACCATTCGTTCTTAAAAATTCTGACAAATATGGAATTCGGAAATTCATTTTATAGTTAATAATTAAACAAATTATCGACCAACAATCTTGATAGTATTTTTCTAAGAAAACTGAATGTAAATTTCCTCCTGGAGAATGTGTTTTCAAGATATGTTTTTTCTATATAAAATGAAGTATTGGTATTATAATTTTGCTATTATATATATTTTTCTTCGCTGTCTAAACAGGAAAATAATATTTATGTGATCATCGAGTATAAAGTATCACTAGATTGAATTACTCTTAAATGGAAAATGCTTTTATATTTATGCTTGTTTTAATTTTATGATCGATATTATTTCTAGCCACTATTTTTTGGGAGGATGGGAAAGTAATTAGAATACTTTATTTTTTGCTATTATCGTGAATATAGTATTTTCAATAAATCTTCAACGGTTTTTTGGACCATTTTATCGTTCCATAATATTAAAACACTCACTCACTACGATTCACTTAAGCATGCAACTTGTTTAGTAATAAATTTACAATAAGTCTTGATAAAATGCAACAGACAATCTCGAGTAGCGCCGACCAAGTCAATAAACATGTTAATAATTCAAAACTGCCATGTGCAAATTATCATCGTTTAGATTTAGATAGACAACAAGTGCTATCGTTTAAGGGGCCATCCATATATTACGTAACACTCTAAGGGAAAGAAGGGGGTATTTGAAAATGTTACTAAGTGTTACATGGGGGAGGAGGAGCTCAAATACTCTAAACATTGCGTTACGTAATATATGGATGGCTTCTTAAGGAATCTGCAGCATAAATCTTAGTGCGTCAATAAAAAAACATTTAAATTGTTAGTTCTCATGCCAAAAAACTGCTGCAAACTATAAAATAAAATTGAAAAGAATGCGCAATATTAAATGCCACATTTTTTCTGACTATTGCAATCAATTTAGCAACGTCAAGAATTTCCCTTGATGCATTTTCGTATTTTGTTTAAAGAAAGTTGCCAAACATTTGACTCCCCACTGCAAGATCGAAACTTGACCTACATTTTTTTTACTGTGTCCGTGGGAAATATTCCGTAGACAGCGTGACCCATAAATTGCCTATCATTATCTTTTCATTGACATTTTCCACTTTTTCCGCCCAAACGAATTGTCTGCTTAGAGAGAATGTTGCTGGAACTTTGTTCGAAAACGTGCCAATAAATGCAACAAAGCTTGAAGCCTCCATAAAAAATTACTATGCAATAGAATTACATAAGAAGTTATGGTTGGTTGATTGCCAATATTTGAAGAAGTGCCAATAATACATGCACTCTCTGAAGTGCACATTTCCCTGTTGATAACTGCCATGTAAATCACATTATAATAGACATAGTATATGTAAGTTCAAAAAAGACTCAATAGAAGAAAGAATAATATGGATAACACTAGAGAAGCGTACGGGGGGCAGAAGGGCTGCATTCGCGCCGGGCGGCTACCGGCTATAATTTTGAAAAAAATCAATTTTTGGTTTTTATTATACCTTCTGGAATCACGTCTCAAAATTTTATTCAGATATTCCAAAAAATAAAGAAGTCACGGTAGTTTGAGCGTGCGCGCCTCTTTCGCTCGGTTAGCGGCATTTTCGGTAATTGATATTATATCGGCAGCTGCTCAACGTCGGCTTTCAAAAT